>CM042321.1:29758904-30263904 GCA_023566125.1 Zingel zingel | reverse complement strand
TCGCTGTTTCACTTCCTGCCCAGCTTTCCGAACGCCCCACGGCTCGCGTGAAAATAGACCTGGCGCGTATCTTTGGCAGAGCGGAGCCGATAGCCGCTTCATGCACACTTCTGGGACGCGCCGTGACGCAGATGGTGGAGTAGGAAGCATTGACTTGATTGGCCGCAATTGCTCGCCGGAGTCGCAGGGCCTCCGGAACGCAGCGCAGACGAGCCCGGTGGAAAATAAGGGTTAGCGATTAAATCAAATCCTTCTCGAAGTTTTTCCTTTTTACTGAATTACATTACAGAAGCTAAATATGCTGCTGTGTCACTGCGCTGGTAAAGAACAGAGGGCCATCTGTTTACAGAATCATGCTCATAACTGTTTTTTTCTAATTGAATTATTCCCAGGCCTTATCAAGATCTCTTTCCTTTGCAGGTTGCAATGGTAACTGGACTCTCCGAACAAAGAACTTCCTGTGTCCGGTCAGTTCCTACCTTAAAGCCTGGCACCGGGGCAGGCAGCAGACGCTCCCCCAGGCCCTGCACAAGGCCGAGCAATACCTGTAAACCAAGACCCCAGGAAAGCAACAACCAACACCTCTCCCGGCATAGCAAACACCAGCTGCCTCGCAATCAGCTCCTTCCTCTCCACCACCCAAACGTCTCAAAGTACTATAGCAACGCCAAGACCTTCGGTAGTGTCCAGAACTCAGGAAGACATTCAAGCAGGACTCAAGCCCAAATAGCATTGACTAATGGCACAGTCATCAGGTCGCTAAGGGAGAGCCCTGGGGTCCTGAGGTTGTCCAGGAGAAAAAGAGGCCTCCCACCAGACACCAGCCCTACCCCTCCGAAACGGGTTCCTTCGGACAGCAACTCATCCAAGAAGTGCAGGACAGTGCAATATAATGATGGCGTTGTCCCATCGGAGAGTGACTGCCATATTGGCGAGATCCCACAGAGGGAGGCCAACTGTAACGAAGAGGTTAGAGTGGAGGACGTGAGTCATATTGGTGATATCACTGGCAGCCATGATGAAGAACTTAGACAAGAAGGCAGCTGTGACCACGTTGGAGAGATGGGACTGGAGAGGGACAGTTGTATTAGTGAAGACCTACAGGACAAGGGCAATGTTGGAAAGTTAAGTTTGAGCAGCGTCTCTGCTCTGGAGCCCTCTCAGGAAGGGGTCAACTTCACCAACATCATCACCGACTATGACCTGAGCCCTGTAACTGAGGTCATATGCAGACATGTGAGAGACAAAAGGCTGCAGAGAAATCAGCCCGCGTCATCCACAGTCCCTACGCTACTAACCAGGACTACTGAATCTAGGACTGTTGCCAGAGCTGCTGCTGCTAGGACTACTGCAACTAAAGCTGCTATCAACTCAGTGACATCCAAACACATACACACTGACCCACCAGCAAGTTATTCTGCCAAGCACACTGCTAAGGGTACTAACAAAGCTACTAGTAAGGATGTTACCAAGTGTACTTCACCAGCCAGCAGGTACTCTATCCATAATTCCAAAGGTGCTGCAAAGGACACTTCCAAGGGGACCACAGAGGACTCGACAAAGGCCTGCGCACCTGTCAGTAGCTATTCTAGCACTTCCAGGGGCTCTACAAAGAGCCTTACCCAGACCAAGTGTACTACCTCAGCCATTAAGACCAGGACCAGCCCTAGAACCTTTCAGAAGCGCCAACAAACCTGAGCTACGTCTGGAAACGTTGACAGATCCACTGTTTGCTATATTGAGAATTGATGTTGAAGACAATTAGCCAAGTATTCAGAACAACATTGGATACTGTTGATTATAAGTGTTGCATGATGATGGTTGTTGGCTGGTTGGATAGTGACGTAGTGACTGTGTACTGTTCTCTACATGTGTCAATGATTGTAGGAACATTTTAATTCTAAAGGTCAAATAAATAATTGGAAGACAGCATAATGGCAGACACACTGTATACTGGACTGTATAAAGGCCACTGTTTTCAGATGCTTCACTGCTGAATCTGAAATTGCAGCTTGGTATCATATTAACATGGAAAAGGCACTGGTTTTATTAAAGCACATAGTTTAACTTGAGTCATTCTGTACAGTTTTCAGTAGCTTAACTAAGCCGTTTTAACATATGAGTTTCCCTTTCACACATGTTACACGCAACAGGAGAGCTTTCACTTCCTGGAAATCCTCGGTTTGGTTTAGGTGAGGGGTGGCGCCTGGCTAGAGCGCACAGGAAGCAGGACATGATGCAGAAAGGAAAGGAAGTACGCAGAACATCGGCACTGACTAGTCTAGCTTTGCAGTGCATGTGTGAAAGGGGCTCTATGTGTGAAAAATGTCATGCATACGGCTACATACCATTGCTCTGGGGCTTTTTGGCAGTCAGGTCACAATACAGTCCTGCCATTTCATTCAAACCGAAATAATCTGTCCAGGATTGTCTACATACAGTAAAAGTCCTAAAGGTTTCTCATTTAAAATCCTCACCAGAGTTTAAGGACAGGTTCATATTTTTTTTCAAATACGTTATGTCTTGAAACAATAGTGCTGATATGAACAGTGAAACAGGTTTTTTTTTTACTGCTGTAATCGTTCCTGCTGATGTTTATCCGAAGCTAATCTGAGGGCTCAGCAGTCTTAGTCAAATAAAGTGGGCATCTTCCAAAGTTAGTGTTTGTAGTATGAAATTCCATATTTGTGTTACTGTCCACAGATCAGCAAGGAAACACTGTCCAGGGTACCAAAAAAGGGGGAATTTTGTTCACACTAATCTGTAAATATGAAAGATACCCACTTCATTTGTCTAATTCAGACAGCTGAAGCCTCATATAAAATTCAAATAAACTTTGTCCCCATCACTTGCATTGAGTTTGCATTAGGAAAGATCTTAATGGCCAGTATGAATGGCGTGAATGATTGTTATGGTTTTGGTATTTTGGTCTTGTATTTTGTTCTATTTATGTTGCCGGTTTTATTGCCTGGTTTAGTTATTTCTGTACCCCTCTCCGTTTTGTTCCTGTGATTTTTCCAGCCTCTGTGCTGCGTTTTTGTTATAATAAACCCCAGTGTTAAACCCTTCTGTCTGCCTGCCTGCCTCTCCCTGCGTTTGGGTCCACTCTCCCCTGCTCCACACCACATAACGAACTGACCACATGGACCCAGCGGAGAGGCTTCTAATTTAAATAGAACGTTTTGGAGTTTTCTGGACTGTGCAGTGTCTGCGGTGCTCTGAGCCTGACCAGCACCCTCCTCTCCTGGAGAAGCTTACCACCCAGCAGCAGTGGTTGTCGGAGAGGCCGTGGGTGAGTCACTTTGTTTCCCCAGTTGGAGGTTTTTAAGTACTGATTAAAGGACTTTTTTCAAACCACCTCCCGTGACTCACCCACCAGCCTGCCTCCTCACCAGTCGGTGAACACTGTGGCTGTAGGGGCATGTTTTATCGATCTGCCCGCTCCCTCTCCGGCCTCCCCAGAACCCACTGGCACCCACAGAGGTCGAAGACGGGGGAAGGACGTCATGGCTCCCGTCACAATGCCCCGCTCTTCACCCCAGAGTCCTTGCTCCCTTCTGTTCCCGAGCTGACATGCAACCCTTCTGTTCCCGAGCTGACGTGCAACCCTTCTGTTCCCGAGCTGACATGCAACCCTTCTGTTCCCGAGCTGACATGCAACCCTTCTGTTCCCGAGCTGACATGCAACCCTTCTGTTCCCGAGCTGACGTGCAACCCTTCTGTTCCAGAGCTTCCCCAGCCCCCCTGGCCCCGGGCTGACGTGCAGCCCCCCTAGCTAGCCCCAGCTAGCTAGCAGCTTCTCTGAGCCCAGGCTAGCTAGCAGCCTACCTAATCCCCGGCTAGCTAGCAGCCTCTTGGTATCCCCGCTACCTAGCAGCCCCCCTGAAAGCAGCTGTCCTTAGCGGCTCTCCTGATCCCTGGCTGGTTAGCAGCTTCCCAGAATCCCGGCTGGCTAGAGGTTTCCCAGATCCCCAACAGGCTAGCCATCTCCCTTATCCCCGGCCGTCTAGCGGCTTTTCTTATCCCCGGCCGTCTAGCGGCTTTTCTTATCCCCGGCCGGCTAGCGGCTTTCCTTATCCCCGGCCGGCTAGCGGCTTTCCTTATCCCCGGCCGGCTAGCAGCTCTCCCGATCCCCAGCTGGTTAGCAGCTTCCCAGATCCCCAGCCGGATTGCGGCTCTCCCGATCCCCGGCTGGCCAGCTGCCTCCCTAAATCCCGGCTGACGTCCAGCCTTCAGGAGTCTGCACTGACGGAGCTCCCAGAGTCGGCGCTGACAGATCTCCCAGAGACTACACTGAACAGCACCCCTGAGACTGCCCTTGAGACCGCCCCTGAGACTTTGCCGGTCTCCGGCACCCCTGAGACTGCCCCTGAGACCACCCCTGAGACTTTGCCGGTCTCGGGCACCTCTGAGACCGCCCCTGAGACTTTGCCGGTCTCGGGCGCCTCTGAGACCGCCCCTGAGACTTTGCCGGTCTCCGGCGCCTCTGAGACTGCCCCTGGGACTTTGCCGATCCCCGGCACCCCCGAGACCACCCTTGAGACCCCCCCAGAGACTTTCCCTGTGTCGGTCAAACCGACTCCTGCCCCTCCTGTTTCGCCGCCACTGCCTCCCAAGGGGCTTCGCCTTGGCTGACCGACTCGGCCCTCAGAGGGGCGCTGCCCTCGATGTCCAGTTTGGCCCCCCGAAGGGACTTGGCGATGGAACCCTCGACGTCCAGGCTGGCCGCCTGAGGGCTCCTGCCCTCGTCGCCGGTGGCCAGAAGACTCCTACCTTTGTTGCTGCCCTCTGTCCCCTGTTGCTGAGGTCTCTCTGTCCCCTGTTCCCCCAAGTGGCCCCGCTCTGTTCCCCCGGGTACCCCAGTGACTCTTTGTCCCCTGTGCCCTGTGACTCTCTGCTTCCCCCGGACTCTCGCCCTCCCTGGGTTGTTTTCTGTTTTTCTTATGTTTTTTTTTTGGTCGTCTGGAATCCGCCCCTTGAGGAGGGGGTACTGTTATCGTTTTGGTATTTTGGTCTTGTATTTTGTTCTATTTATGTTGCCAGTTTTATTGCCTGGTTTAGTTATTTCTGTATGTTTCTTGTGTTTGCATACTTATTCTGGATTTTTTTCTGTTCCCTGTTGTGTTGATCTGTACTGTGGTCTGTGTATTTAGTTGTTTCCTTGTTTATGTTCTGCTTCCTGTTTTATTTTGAGTCTGTTTTCTGTCCTGTCATGTCTAGCTTTACCTTGTTTTCCCGCCTTTGTTGATTGTCCTGCCCCACCCTAATGTGTTTCACCTGTTGTACCACCTGTCCCTCCATTTGTTCATTACCTCTTGTATTTAACCCCCATGTTCCCTTTCTCTCTTGTCAGTTCGTTTTGTCTGCGTTTGCTGTCGTGTGTTCCCTTGCCGTCAGCCTGCATATTTTTTGTACCCCTCTCAGTTTTGTTCCTGTGATTTTTTTATTTTTTTTATTTGATTTTTTTTATTTTTCCTTCGTTATAATAAACCCCCGTGTTAAACCTTCTGCCTGCCTGCTTCTCCCTGCGTTTGGGTCCACTCTCCCCTGCTCCACACCACAAATGATTACAGTAAGCAAAACCAGTTTCAATGTACATATGGGCATGTGAGTATAGTTTTAGGACAGACTTAAAGAAAACGTGAATCTCTCCTTTAGGAAGTCAGTGGCGCAATGGAAACCATTGGATCCACATTGACTCTGGCTTCCATTACGTCATCTGCGTAAAAAACAACTAAACTGTGATCACCAGCCTGAAGGGCCCCCCCCAAATATTCTGGTCTGTTCAATGGACAATTGTTTTCAAGTACATTTAATGTGAAGTATACAAGTAGTAGTATTTAATTACTTATTTATATTATTTTCTCCTTCCACCAAAGCCTTTTATGCCCGTACTGTACATATCATTAACAGGTTTTGTCCATGCTTCACTAGGCGTGTAAAAGGGTATGGAGGTGGCCGTGTATTAACTTGACGTGTTTTTTTCAGCATCTGAGGATCGATACATTTGTAGAAATAGAAGGATGTGTGTATTGTGAGGCGGGTGAACAGACATATAAAGAAACTTTTCAATAAATATTGTTCACTGTTAACACGGCCATCATACTGTATGATAAATGACTGTATAAGACCCCACACTGGATCTGATGGATACTATTGAAATGTCAGGTTTTCGGATTACATCAGGTGCTATTCACTTGCTCATGAGATGATTTTAGGGAGGTTAAATAGATGTCATAAAACATTATGGCTGTCAATACATTCATTAATATTGCACATTTGCTCACAGTAAAACTACTGTGAATATTTTTTAAGTTGCCATAATCGCATAACATTTCTACACATAGGGGCTTTAAATGAGTAATTGAAAAATACGTTTGTAAATGCGCTCATTATACTCTGTCCGTAATGATATATTTTATCAGTCAAAATCACAGGTGGCAGGTGTTTATTTATGGCCAGCACATGTTAAACTAAGTTATGCGTTAAGGTTTGGATCAATTTCATATTGTGACCTGTTTGAGCTGTGGAATTTTATTAAACCATATACTGACATTATGTATGAAAGTTGGTATATGCTGCAGAAAACTGCACTCCTCCACAACTGCTTACTACAGTTATTGTGCCATGAAAATGTGCTTCTTCATCCCCGTCACACCGTCAAATCCCAGACTCATCAGGTTTGTTGCCGTTATTGTAAATGCTTCCTTTTCAAAAGTGAACAGAGGTATTGCTTTTTACAAGAGTTTTAAGTATCAGCCGTTTTCTCCTGGTTGCTATTTTGTGAAAGTTATCCAATCTTTTAAAGCATTTCTGGTATGCAAAGTACCTTTTGTGAACTCATTAGTGATAATTTATTTTAGATAAATTGGACAATCTGGCTTCCTGATACAGGATTTAGACGCCGCCAGTTTATTTAACAACTCACACATTCCAACTAACACATTGTAACAAGGGATGTTTTTATTAAGGATCCTTACAGCTTGTGTGGTTGGAGCTACTCATAATATTGTGCTTCAGCCATTCACCTTTATTAATGTGGTGCCTGTGTTGGCTAAATGGCCTTCAATGGGAAGTCATTGAATGGATATGCAGTGTGTAACAGCTGGCTTTTATCTGGGACACAAAGTCAGTGGTTTCAAGTTCATTTGAAAAAAACAAAAGTGTTATTGAGCATCTCACACTACTGATTTAGCTGTCTTTAAAACATTCAAGTGCAAGAATGTGCAATACATTTGTGCGTCTTGCAGATACAGACATGTGGACAAAGTAGAGATGGTCCGATACCATTTTTTGCTTCCCGATTCCAATATCTGAACTTGCGTATCGGCCGATACCGAATACTGATCTGATACCAGTGTGTCATATATGTTATTATGTATTAACAGCTGTATACTACTATCCCTGTATGGATGTGGTATGACTTCTATCTTTGTTGTCGGTCTGGCTCAGGTTCAACTCTTTGTGAAACATGAACAAACACAACGGAACATCTCTAGTCTCCCGTTTCCCCTCTATTCCCATGAGTTCATCTCATGCCAGTTAATGCAACTTTAAAGTGTTATGGCGTTGTCAGTCAGTTGTTTTGTTATATATCTATCTGCCATTGTGTGTTCATGACCTTTTAATAAGATGAGCCAACTCTTTCAGCCCCAAGGGAATATGATAACATGTAACAAATGAAAAGTCAAATAGCCTATTTGTGCAGCGACATCTAAGATAGCCTAACTGTAAAAAGTCTGTATTTAAATGTGAATCATTTGATTGAAAATTTGCAATACAATCTCATTGCATATTTATCTGCTGGGTGCATTTACAATGGAGGGGAATTGGTTAATGAATTCATTTATTTATTTTTCAAAAACGCAGCCTACAGTAAAATGACTTCACATTCTTTATTTGCAATATTTCAAAAGTTAGTCGTAGGAATTTTAAGGAAGTTTTAATTTTTGTATTTACACAAAGAAACTTACCATAGTATCACCATTCAAACTTCAGTAACATGCAGTGCAGACACCATTGCAAACATAACACAAATAAATAAATGATAGTAGTTACTGTGTATCAAAATCACAACATAAGGCTTTGGTTTTTACAGCTTCACAGTTAGTGTCCAAGTAGGATTTAAACTAGGATATAAAGACAGTGAAATTTGGTTTCTGATTTGCACATTTGCTGGCGTGTAAATGGATTTTTCTTTTACTTATAAAAGGATGAGATTTATGACATGCAATTTTTTTCTGAACAGACATTCTTTCATCGTTTTGTGTTGTATTGACAAAGGTATTATACAAAGAATCAGGTAAACATCAATAGCACAAACATATCAAGTGTAATTCTTAAGATATACATTTATTTTTAAAAAGCACACGAAATAATACAAACAATTAACAACAGCTTCATTACATTAAAATAAAATCCAGGAAGTTTTACGCATGAGGAGGTCTTTGTTGACATCACATGATCACCGGTACCTTAATTACGTGAATATTCGCGCAACAAAACCCAACGGCTCACGTGACTGCAGTGAAAGCAAACAGCGTCCACTGCTCTCTAGAGTAGGGTTAATGTTACAGCTAGCTAGCTAGCTGCCCGGAGTACAGTCGAGGTTGACAACCAGTTCTAGTTAAAGAAAAATCAAATGACAAAGAGGAATTATGTTTGAAAACTTCAGAGAACGACTTCACATGGTCCAGCAGGATTTCACAACGGGGTTGGTCTGCTTTCTGACATCTCGTTCATCTTTGTTTTCACGTTAGCTAGCTAGCTGTGGAAACCTCCCACCTCACATGTAATTAAATGTGAATGCCAGACCTTGTCATATAGCATACCATGTACACTTAATGATGGAACACTTGTAGAGATTAAAAGCTAAAGTGGCTAACGCTAAAGCTATTTTAAAGAAAAAAAAGAAGCTTTTTTAGAAATCTGTAACGCTATTTGCGCACACGTCGATTTTAAACAGTAACGTTAACGTTAGTTAGTTGCAGTTTTTCAACGTAACTACGCTGAGTTTCGATTTGTTATCGTCCTAACTAACGTTAGCTCGGTCCGAGCTGTTCCTGGATCAATTGCTTTCAGCTGACCATCATGTGAGCTTTATTTTTCCAACCCTTTGAGTCAGAGTGAATACATGAAGTTACCACTCAGGTGAAAGAAGGATTCAGATCCTTTCTTAAAAGTACTAGCTAATACCACACTGTAAAAAATACTCTGTTACAAGTAAAAGTCCTGCATTGAAAATGTTACTTAAGTGAAAGTCTGTAAGTATCATCAGGAAAATGTAGTTAAAGTATTAAAGGTAAAGAACTCTCCTCCCATTTTAGAAAGTGTAAAGGATCCAAACAGCTGTGTGTTTAATGGTCTAATCATCTCAGCTGGACTTGTAGGCCGTTATATTGTTGGCTAGTTTACTTTAGAATAAAACATCAGATTTCATAAACTACATGTGTTTTGTGTGCAGAAATCTTAATGTGTAAAGTAACTAGTAACTAAAGCTGTCAGATGAATGTAGTGGAGTAAAAAGTCCAATATTTCTCTCTGAAATGTAGCGGAGTAGAAGTAGAAAGTGGCATGAAAAGAAGAGACTCAAGTAAAGTACAAGTACCTCAACATTTGGACTGAAGTACAGTACTGGAGTAAATGTACTTAGTTACATTCCACCACTGCTCAGAGGACAGTGAATACATGAAGTTACCACTCAGAGGACAGTGATAAATACATGTCACGTCCACATCGGTTCTGCAATTAAAGAATCAATAATGGAAATTTGAAACAAATTCAACTATGGAATTATAAATGTCCCAATTTCCACAGTGTGAATTCTAAAAGCTGTCTTTCTACAATCTACTGAATGAGATCTCACACAAAGGGTCCTTTTAAAAGGTGCTCCGTGTCATTTCTATATTTAATCAAATGAACCTGAAAAATGTGTGTTGGGTCTGTTCATACAACAGCCTGCTGTGGCTCAGCATTTGGGGGTGGCAGTGTCTCAGCCCGTAGGGAGTTTGGTTAGGAACTGGAGGAACTCAAGTCTCTCCCCCCCCCCCCCCCCAAAAAGAAACACAGTGTAACATTGTAATTTTCCCTCTGGGGATTTTTAAAAAGTATGAATTATTATTATTGTTCTACGTGAATCTTTTTCGAACTTCTCTTTATTTCTCTCTTCTTCCAGCTTCAAGACTCTTGGAGACAAATCAAGAGACACCAAAATCAGGAGGAAATCCAGGTGTGTGTGTGTGTGTGTGTGTGTGTGTGTGTGTGTGTGTGTGTGTGTGTGTGTGTGTGTGTGTGTGTGTGTGTGTGTGTGTGTGTGTGTGTGTGTGTGTGTGACAGTCCAGCTAACAGCCAGTCACACTGTATCATCTCTTATGGAAACAGCTGTTTTTTTTAATTTTACTGGATTGTTTGAATTATCATTTATTATTCAAAATTCCTTACCATTTTAAAAGCAACAACATTTTTACATTAAAATCTTACCTGACCACCTGAGTTTTTGTTTTCAATGACACAGCAGCCTGGTGCCCAGCTGACTCCACAGTGTCCCCAACTTTAATGGGGCATATAGATTGAGTAATTGATTGCTTTAATTTGATGATTAAAAACCCCAGTTTACCCTAGGGCCGGGTACCGAATTCAATACTTTTTAGGCATTGACCGAATTGCCTCTGAAGTATCGAGCATCGAAAAATGCCTCTTCATTCAATACCCAATTTCAATACCTAAGGAGTAAATGTCATCAGCGTCAGTGAGACAATCAGCATGCCGCACGCCTCTACCAAGATCTAATAATGTCTGTGATTGGCTGTCTAGTGTTACACGCCATAGAGACAAGCAGGAAAATCTCTACGTTACAGAGAGACTGCTCACGTAGTCGGAGCTGAAAATTAAATAATGAATAAAATTGGTATCGAAAAAAAAGTATCGTTTAGGAACCGGTATCGAAGTCACAGTATCGAACATTTATTTTAACGATACCCAGCCCTAGTTAACCCTGCATTGCAGTCATTACATACATTAATAATCACAAGGATGAAAACCCTATAAAGCCTGAGGGCTTCTTTCCATCGTGGTCCTCTGGTGTAACACCTAAAACGCCACGAGATGAGACAACAAAGAGTCAGCCTGTGCAGACAATACAGTCAACCCATAAATAGCAGGCGGCACGTCAACATGCTCTTGTTTTCAGGGATAAAAAGTTAAATGTTGAAATCAAAAATGCTACATGGCATTTAGTTTGTAACCATTTCTTTTATACAATCTCTGCTAAAGTGTTTCCTGAGAAACCCTGAGTTTATTGTTATTTTTAGGCGACCAAAATGTTCCAGTTACCTTTGCTGAAGTGAAAACACACAGAGGGTCAAAGTTGGAGATCAAAACACGAAAAACAGCCAAAAACAAGTTGAGGTCTATTTTAATGTCCCCAGTGTTAGCATGGTTAGCATTGCTAAGCCTCTGTCCTGATTGACAGGTCCTAAGGCATCCCCTGCTTTATCCTCTATTTTAAAATAAATGGAACCATCATTTACTAAATGAACATCATGCTGTGTTGAAGAAGACTTGAAACTAGAGATTGAGACCATAAACTCATTATGAAAATGTTTACTGAGGTAATAAATCAAGAGAGAAGTAGACTCATTTTCTCATAGACTTCTATAGAAACAGACTTCTGTTTTGGAGCCAGTGGAGTCTCCCCCTGCTGGAAGTTAGAGAGAATGCAGCTTTAAGGAGCTTCGGTTTTGGCTTCACTTCTCAGACCTGAGGCCCGTTTCAGTCCTCAAATCACTAACGTCACCCATCGTGGTCATGCTCTACATCCCAGCAGATTATTTGTCTCATTAAATTTTTTTGCAAACGGCAGTTTTCTTTACACCTCGCTCTGAAACGTGTTTTAAATGTTTTTGTAGTGTTCCCTGGACACAAACAAGTAAGAGACATTAAAAAGGAGTTCCACAGTATTGCAGGTGAATGATGTAAACCCTTTGAAATAAAAGATTATGAATTATAATTCTGTTAATGATGGTGCTGCAGCCTCAGAATGGGATTAATAGGCCTAGGGATTTTTTGCCCGCAGGATTGCACCTAAATGAAATAGATTATAGGTTCTATACCATTTCGCCAGTAATATTATACTTGATTATACTGATTAAATATGATATTAATACACTCTATTGGAATTTACGCCTTTACTCTAGCAACAATTTTCTCCCACGCAAATTCTCTCTCTTTTGCAGCAGCCGCTGTGTTGCTTTTTTAACGAAATGCATGTTCAAAGTCGCTGTATGGTGAATCGTAGTATCCTGGCTCCATTCATGTTGCCTTTTTATTGTCGTGGTGCACGCGCTTAACTCAGAGTCAACCTACTCTGAGTTGATTGAACCAACTCAAATCAGCTGTTCTGGAACCGAAAACTCTGTTTCCCATCTCAGGGTAAATCAACTCAGAGTTCAGGGTTAGACTCAGAGTTTGTTAAACCTCCTTCTTCAAACGGACCCCTGGAAGCTTCGTCCATTATTTTTACAGCCTATGGTTGAGTCTGAGGTATGTGAATGCTCACATTATTTAACTTTGTGTGATTCTTCTGTGTGTTGTTCAGGTTTGAAGAAAGCCCTTCTTATTTCAGTGCTGGACTGGACATCCTCAACAGGTCACACACACACACACACACACACACACACACACACACACACACACACACACACACACACACATACACACACACAGTGATATCAAGTGTGTTTGTGTCTCTACAATGTGTTTCTTTAGGTATGAGGAGAGCTGGTTTGTGCTCCATAGAAGAACTAAAGACTGTGCTCAGGCTGCCGAGGTAGGAGCAACATCACGTCTTTTCAAACCAATAATGATTCACAATTCTAGATTTGATTTCCCCTGTCATTGCCATGCCGTTGTGCTAAAAGAACAAACTGAAACATGTTAGAGTCAGTCCCGACTGTGGCAGCCCTGAATTTAAGAAAGCACTGGAAAATGTTGGTATCTTTCAGCAGACTTTCGTGTGTGTGTGTGTGTGTGTGTTAGACAGTGGATGGGGACATAGTGATGCTCTCAGCACACTGGGAGAGAAGAAGAGCAGCTCTGACACAGCTACAGGAACAGCTGCAGAGCGTGCCGGCCTTCATCAGTGAACTGGATGCCATTACTGCTAACATAGGTAGGTACTGTATGGAGTCTGCTTCATAAAGCCAGCCACCAGCAACACCAACAGATGGCGCCCTAACGTCACACAGCTGGCCTCATGCTGCGTTCCATTTACCTCGGCAGCCCGAGGCATCACCATAGATGTAAAACATATCTGTGGTCACAACCGAGTTATTCGCGTTCCAGTACAAGAAATCGCAATGTTTGCGCTAGCCAGTTTAGTCATTGTTAGCAATACCAGTTGATAACAACGCATTGCGCTGTATTTTGTGCATACAAACACTAGCAACATGTCCACAGATAGAAGTTGGACAGTATTGTGTGTACGACTGGTTTAATGAGACAGAAGTGCTATTAAACTGTATATTACTACAGTTTTCACAAGTGTTGTGCACAGAGCAGCCATGTTGGATTTTGAGGTCGGCTTTGCTCGGGGTATTGTAAACATCCGGGAAATCCGACTTCAGGGGCGCATTCCATTTAAAATTTCAGACTTGGAACTCAGAAATTTCGACTTCCAAGTACTAATGGAACTCACCATATGCATGTGCTACCTGTGTAGTTTTTTCATTAGTGTGTGTGTGTGTGTGTGTGTGTGTGTGTGTGTGTGTGTGTGTGTGTGACAATCCAGCTAACAGCCAGTCACACTGTATCATCTCTTATGGAAACAGCTGTTTTTTTAATTTTACTGGATTGTTTGAATTATCATTTATTCTTCAAAATTCCTTACCATTTTAAAAGCAACAACATTTTTACATTAAAATCTTACCTGACCACCTGAGTTTTTGTTTTCAATGACACAGCTGCCTGGTGCCCAGCTGACTCCACAGTGTCCCCAACTTTAATGGGGCATATAGATTGAGTAATTGATTGCTTTAATTTGATGATTAAAAACCCCAGTTTACCCTAGGGCCGGGTACCGAATTCAATACTTTTTAGGCATACTTTTTGTGTCTGTCTAGCTCATTTGGAAGGCGACTTTGAGGAGATGGAGAGCAGGCTGGTCTACCTGGAGACACTGTGCTGTCAGTGTGAGCAGCAGACATCCAAACAGCATCACATCAACCAACTGGAAGTCTACAAGAAAAAGAAGAGGTACAAGACTGAATGTTCTGCTTTTTTCAATGACTATTCTTTTTTTGCTTTCTGAGTACCAGTTGAATTGTGTCTTTAAACCCAGTGTCAAAAACTGTCAGGTAATAAAAGTTTGATGGTCACTACTTTGATCATTAATGTCCTTACTCATGTCCTAATTCAGTCATTTTATACTCATACTAAATGATTGTCTAGAGATTGAACTTTGAAATTCTTTAAAAGTCCCAGTGTGTAACGTGTTTAGTTGCTAATTATCAAAATCTGTGTTGCCTGTTCACAAACTTGTCCTTTTTCATGAATATTTACCACCACCATCAATTCCAAGTATACCTTTTGGCTTTTCGCATGAACTGGGGTCATACACTGTATATAGAATGGACCAACAGATCCCGTTGCTCTGGACGGAGACCAGTGAAGTCTATTAGAAGTCACTTTTCCGGTATGGCTGAGCGTTACTGCGCAGCCTCCAACTGAGCTTGAAGACGTAAATGTGACGTGAGCAACCTGTCTGAAAGTTGGAAGTCTTCTGGTAGCTGTGCCAAGAGAAATCTCAATCATTACAAATATTGCAGAGACCGTGAGTGTAGGTATATGTAAGGAGATAACATAGGCACAGGCTAATTACTGCTAACTAAAATGCTAGTTAACTTTAGTAATTAAATTTAAACAGCTAATGTGAGACGAAACTGCCTGCGAGCTTCTCCTGTACTATACGGTAATTCCTCTACTGTGCGACAATAAGTCACGTGGTTATGACACAGTCGTTAGCCTATTTTTATAAAAACGCCTGCTACGGAGCCATAACGTGAGATACAAGATACAACGTGAGGTATCGTAGCTTCCCGGCCCTGGGAAGTTTGAAGAAGGAAACGTGGAGGACCACACGTATTCAAAATCCAAATTTCAGGAACAGGAGTCTTCTTCTTCGCCCAGAAAAAGAAAAAGGAGATTGAAAAGAGCAAGAGACCAGCGTCATCAGAAAAAAGAGTGAAGGCTACCGTAGCTGTAATACGTGCTTTGAACTGCGTGGCGCGAGAGAGTTGATTGCGACATATGATCTCAACGCTAGATGGGAGAAATTTCTACACATTGGACCTTTTAATAGAAAAAGATTGAAAATAAGTGTTGGAATAAAAGATGTTACTACTGTGGAACTGAACCTCAGTTATTGTATTGGCACTGATTCTGACAAAAAGCCCTGTGCCTGTCCAGGCTTTATTTATTTACTGCCTGAATTCACTGAATAGATCAAAATGTGAAGTAACTGGTTAAACGCCACCTTTTGTTTTGTTTTTGCTGTTGTACTTCATTCATTTTGTGTGCCATGTATGTCAGTGGACCAGAGGGAATCGGCATCAGTAGAGTGATGGTCTGTGGTCAGACATAACTAAGGGGGCTTTCACAAGTTTTGGTTTCACACTGCAGTTATGCAAGTGCACTAAAGAGTTATACGTGACAAAACTATGTCCTGTCATCGCATACGTGAGCTGCGTCTCCCGACAGTAACTGATTGGTTTGTAGACGGGCTCCACCGTCCTCTCATATCCTCTCTCTGTGTCGGAGTTTTTCCAGCTGACTGCTGCTCTCCCCGTGCTGCCGCGGCTCTTTTTGTTTTATTGCGTTGTTGAGAAGCAAGACGCGAGAACTTTTCTTGGAGTTTTGAGAAGCTGCAGCATTTATTCAAAGGCAAACTGAAACCTACACTGTACATTTACTACCACTTAACAAGTAAACCGCGGAGTTATTCTCTGCTCTGATAGCCGACAGCTGTCTGCTCTGAGCGCTTACACCGTCTCTCTCTCGTGTACACACTAAGCACTGAGCTGTTCCTTAAAGGAGTTACACTTCTCTCTTATAATACGAAGTTAGCCTGCCAGAGCTTCCTGTATTTGGTCCGAAAGTCCGAACAATCCAAAAAATGCTTGTTTGGTCCGAACCGTGGTCTAGGGGAAGCTTCGCACCTGTCATTTTTGTTCGGATCAAACTGAAAAGTCTGAAAGTCCGGACCAAACGAAGTAGATGTGAAAGTCCCCTAAAACAAACCAAAGAGCAATGGAAGAACATAACGCTGACTTATCTGTTGTTTGTCTTTTAACAGGAGGGAGTTGGAGGTGCTGGAAGGTGAGCCGCACACACACGCACACACACACACACACACACACACACACACACACACACACACACACACACACACACACACACACACACACACACACACACACACACACACACACACACACACACAACTACTGTATTACAGTGCTGTCGAGTGTTTGCCTCTTTTGTAATGTCTCTATTGTTCCGTATGTGTCACAATGAATGGATGTATAGAAAAAATGTAACATTAGACAAAAGGAACACATGACATGTTTCTCCTCAAGAAAATGTGATGTTTAAAAAAAAAAAAAAAAATGCACTTTGCAATGTTGGACCATTATTATTACCATATCTGTGTCGAAAATAGGTTGGAAAAGCTAGAGCAGATAATAAATAAATAAATAAATAAATAACTCAAAGCTTAAAGACAGAACTTTCTAAAGAAGTCCAACTACAATCATTAGATCTGAGAGAAGTCTTTTATTATTTTTTTTTTGTTTTGTTTATATCTTAGAGCATTTCTGCCTTTAATGGATAGGACAGCTGAGACATGAAAGGGGAGAGAGAGGCGGGGAAGACTCGAACCCTGGACCTTCTGGGTCGAGGAATAAACCTCTACACATGTGCACCCGCTCCACCAATCGAGCCAACCAGGCCACGTTGGATGCTTTTTTCGAGGTTTTTGCCGCATTTGACATTCATTTAGCCTAGGTGCTGCCAAAAAATGGCTTGGGTCTCAAATGGCAGGGAACACCCTGGACTTGTTTTTACAACCATTTAATTTGGCAACGTGACATTATGACTTCGCGTAAACATATACGGCACTTTTCTAAAGCCAAGTGGCGTGTTATCTGTACGCATTTTGAGCTATCCGCGTGTATGTCTACGCTGTATACAGCAGATGGGTTGGGTTTGGTAAAAGAAGAATGGGACGGTTGGGTTTAGGAAATGTGAAACACGGTACATGAACCCTGGTCTCCTGGGTGAAAGTCCTGTGTTGTTTGACCCATTTATCCCCCCAACCAACCTCCCTATGCAGATTTTCTGTCTTTCATACTACTCACTACAGTTCTTTTTTCATGTAAGTCAATGGAGGCCAAACAGCGTTGATAAACATGCTAAAAAGCGATTATGCATCTTGATAATACGCCAAAATGGCATACAAAATGGCGTGTCATACATACGCCACTTATTGAGATCAGTCTGCATTTGTGCAAAAACATTACATGTGCGAAAACCCTTTCCCCCCTGTCAATAGAATTAGGTAGACTGGTTGACTGGTGTGTCGGTGTAATTTTCATGTTCTATGCCCGTGACAAGTTTGGCTCCAGGTGACTGGAACATTGAATGTTGAATATTGGTGCCTTAAAGTTCTAAACGACTGTACACCTGTTGATAGTGCTGTTAATGGCATGATGTGAAACACTATAGAGATTCTTTTAAAAATGACGTGTCTTCTGTTTGTAGTGGAGCTGAATTCTGAGCATGCTCAGAAGGTGGCCGAGCTGGAGCAGGCCACGCAGCAGAAACTGAGAGAACGACAGAAAGTCTACGAAGAAGCCTTTAACCAAGACATGGAGCAGTACCTGTCCAACGGATACCTGCAGCACAGAGGCAAGGCACTCTCATTTACAGCACATCACTTTATATAATACATTATTATATAATAGAGCCCGACCGATAAAGGATTGTTAAGGCCGATATTGATACAAATATTTGGTGATTAAAAAATCTGATATTCTGGAGAGAGACAACAGCAACACAGTCCTGACGGTTTTTATTTTCCAAAACTCCCGGACGGCTCAGTGGACGAGTCGAAAGCCATATGCACATTGTGTAAAGCCGACTTAAAATATCACGAAGCACGTCAAGCTTGAGCTACCACCTACGAGCTAATTAACGTGACTCAGGTTGATGCTACCCACTAGCATGCTACCCACTCAGGCAAAGCAGTATTTTGGAGAGTGCTAGTTGCCGAACTGTGGAAGAAACCACATCCCAAAAAATGACTACAGCTGTTGCAAAACGGGTGGCAACTAACTGCAGACCTGTCAGTCATAGAAGACTCTTAGAAGGGTCTTAAAGACGTACTACAGTTGGCATGTTCTGACCTTGTCTCGTTGCCGTCGAGGGGGACAGCAGCCCCAAACACAGCCTGTATGACCCGGACAAAGCAGCCACACTGGAACTGCTGCCATGTGCTGCAAACGCTGTCTCATTAACCGCTGATCACTGGATGTCAGTGAGTAATCAACATTATTTAGGAGTTACTAAACACTATATTGACTCTGGTAAGGATAGGGATTTTTTGTTTTTTAGTTAGGTACTTGGAGGAATTGTGCAATAATGACAGATTCACACATTTTTCTTTTGTTTACAGTAAATAAATACTAAACAAATACAAATCTTAAAATCAAGTTCATAAAGTCACTTTCTTTGCATTCATTTGATTCCCAATCAAGATCCACTGGTAATAATTACTTTCCATTGTTAATATGTACTTAAAAACAGTTCTGAAATGCAAAATAATGGAATTTGAATCATGTGATAAAATATGCGATTATTCGCGATTAACTATAGAAATTCAGCGATTAATCGCGATTTAAAAAAAAAAGTATCGTTTGACAACCCTAACAAAAACACAATAACAAAAAAAAAAAAAAAATCAAAGAGTGTTGTCAACAGGGAGGTTGTAGAGCGCCCTCTGGTGGACAGACTATACAACGCCAACACTCATGGTTGAATGGGGTTTTGTCCGTTTTTTATTTTATTTTTTAAATATTCATTTATCTGCCATTATAAATGCAGATACAGATAGTTTGGAAAATGCCTAATATCGGTCGGGCTCTATTATATAACAATTAACCAATAAAATTGTGTGTTGCAGAACAAACAGCAGCTGATCAGGGTGTTCTGGATCAGATGACAGTCAGTAACCTATCAGACCTGGAGGCTTTGGACGACTTCCTCAACTCCACTGTTGATGACATCAGTACAGGATCATCGCTGACCTCAGGTAAACCCCGACGCCGTTACTCTACAACCTGAGGACATATGTGCAAGACGTGCACATATTGTATGTTACACAAAGTAAGATGTCGTACGTCGTCAACGCTTTTAAAGCTGCAGCAATCATTTTCTGACTGAATGACACAGCCATGGCCACCGCTGGCTTCTGAAGATGTAATGTGTGCCTGGTGGACATGGAGCAACATGTGGGAGGATCAGTTAGTACAATGAAACCAGCTGGTACATGGTTTTATATTTCACATGTCTGTGCAGGAGTGATAATCAATAATCCCTTATAAAGAAATGAATGGGCCTGTGGCTGATCTATCTCCCGTATGAATGCACCAAACAAAACTCAGATGTAGCGGGTTAAACTCGAGTGAATGATGGACACTAGTCCATGGAGAGTGAAGCTTTAGTTACTCCGTGAAGTAATAGCTGTCTTCTCTAACAGGTCCAGACCTCGAGTCCTGCTCCTCTGAATCTTACACAAGCCAAACAATCCCAGCCCCTCCCACACTCAACCAACCGTCCGACCAGGACGCAGCTTGGGAGCCCGAAGAAGAAGCGGCCAGTGAGGAGAGCGAGGAGCCTCTGGTGCAGTCGGATGAAGAGGACGTTCAGCCGGATGTGATACTGGTCGGCCTGCAGGAAGTTGGCACCGTGAGGGACTCTGATGACAGTGACCCTGCAGGGGACCTGCCCTCTGGGTAACTTAGCAACCAGGCCCCTGAAACACACCCCTCTGCACAGCCGTCGCACAGCTGCCATCTCCAGCCAACACGAGTCCGCATTTCAGTGCTGCTTTCCTGTGAAGGCTGAGATCAGCAAACTGGCACCAAAACATGTCTTTAACACAAATGCTGAATTTTCATTGGTAGGAACACTTGTGCTGAGCTGTCAGTCAGTAATGCAGTTTGCATTACTGGACATTGTCCATTCACCTAAATGAAATTGATTAAAAAAGAGAGACAAATCAAAGCTAAACAGATTTAAGTGCTTGGCTTGTATCCTTTGGTATAAAGCATCTTAGTCTATCTAAGGATGTGACAGTTTAATCTGGCTGTATAACACCACTCCATTCACACGCTACACTAACTTCCAACCTTTTTAGCTTCGGGCAAATTTATCTAAGAAATTCTGTACATAGGACTTACTTAGTGACCTTATTTAATTGCGGACTGTTAAAATCCTCAAGATATAGATTTATCTTGTATTTCTCTTTGTGCTCACTAAAAACCAGCCAGTGCAGCTATACTACTCTAGGAATAAATAAATCCGCTCTGCTACTGTCAGCCTAAACAAGAAACGAGCTGAACCGTCCTACTTCAGATCTAGATAAGAAATCTGGAGCAACAGACTGACTGTCAACAGTTTGGATATTCCATATTATTAATGAAAAGCAACAACTTCATTTAATGTTGTCTGTGGCGTTTTCTTTTGCGGGGGGGATGGCAAATGTTCCACCAAAACAAGTTCCTTCCAGAGACTATTTAGCAGAGCCACAATCGCTGCGTCCGGAGCTCAGCTCCGCCCAAGACCATTGGGATTGATTCAAAGAAATGCAAACGAGCCAGGGCAGATTTTTTTCTCCTACCCCAGAACGTATCCGTGGAGTAGCCAGACCAGGATTACTGAGAGGATAAAATTCAGGTTTGCGGGATAGATCTGATGATAGACCAACACACTGCACAACTGTCATAATACTGGGAGACTGGATTTTACAATTCTTAAAAGATATCATGGTGATAGTTATTTTATCATCCATTGTGACGATTTCCAGGTGAACAGTAGAATTCACTGTTCCAATGTACCACAGACAGGGCAAGTTAAAGGGTTGACACATTGTTAGCTTTAATTTGTTGGCTACACCAGATTCTTTATTTAACATTTCTGTTTTTATTAGACAACTACCAACCTACTACCAACGTTTTTGTCCGACAAAAAGATAAACAAGTCTGTTTTTGTCTCTTTACCCATTCAATAAAAATATCAGTCTGCTATGTTGAACGCTTTTGAAGACCGTGTGTCAGTTTTCCATGGTCTGGTCCTGGCTCTATAGTCTCAGAAGTGTTATTGCTGCAGCAGACAGTGATATTTTCAACAGTAGCAGCAGTTTGTGTTCCAACATGTCACATGTTCAATGATCACATACGGATGTTGTCCACATACTTTTGACCATATAGTGTGAGAAAATGAAGCATGTTTTTGTAGTTTGGGTGCGCTGACCTTTAATGTTGCAGCTGGGTGATGTGGCATAAACACATACTCTTGGCTAAAATAGATACAATTATTATGTCAAATATCGTGGAGCAAAAAGTACATTCCCCTCTTAAATGCAGTATAAAGTAACATGTCATACTCAAGATGCACTGCAGGTTTCTTCATCATAACCTGGAATCAGTGATCAGTATTTAGTAGTATCAATTTCATTTTTCAAACGAGTAGAAGACATGTACGTCAATAAGAGACACGTCAATGGTGACGTTGCTGAAATACGTTTAATGATCTTTAGAAATGAGTAAAGACTGAAATGAACCGTACATGTTAGTGCATATTCATGATAAAGGCAGGAAGAAAGGAAGGGGCTTACAAACATTGCACACTGTCACAGAGTCTTTATCAGGTGATTCTACAATGAACAGAGCCGCGGGAACATATTTTGAATTGGGGGTGCTGACATATTTTCCAGAGTGATGTTTTCAGCCAAAGTCAACCACCACACACCAAACTGCATCCATCACAATTTATTGAACTGTATAGAGATTAAATTCATATAAATAGCCTATCCATGACCGTAATTAGCCTGCTGTTGGCTACTGATCCCGAAACATCGGGAAATAATAGACCGTTATCGCTATTTAACCAAGTTAAATTTCTTTCATACCCATACTGTCAAGATGAAGACAAAATATCTCTATTTATTAAAACAAAGGCACTTTGTGGTGTCAAAACAGTACTAAGGCTTCGGTAATAAAACTGGAACACAGGTACACGCTCTACAAGCGAAAAAACAAAAACAAGAATAAAGTCCAAAATCCAAGACGCATCAAACTAGCCACGGGTAACGCAGGATATAGGCACAAAGCTACGACAATGGTACAGAATATGCCTACTACAAACTCAAAAACCGAGCCACAAAACACAAGGGTAACACATCACTGAATTTTATTAAATCAAATCAAAGTGAAGCAAGCCAGTCAGTCCTGACACAAACACTGAAATAGAGAAATGCAGCCTTAAGTTTTTGTAGCACAGCAATAGTGTTTTCACTGACTTCACATTCTGGGCTGTAACCTGGATGCGCGGCCATGTTGGAGGCACTCAGTGTAAACAACTGAATGGGAGTATTGTGTACTTTGGATACTTTAATACTTTATGTCTAAACAAAAGAAAAGCTCATCAAAACGCGCCCAAGATGCAAAGGCATGGAAGGACTTGGACCACAAAAAAGGCGCGATATTTTGAGAAATTACAGTTTACTGGCAGTGCAGAAGTTGGCTCCCTCTTCTTGGATCCATGGCGACCCGGTGATTCTTCCTTCAGTTGCATATCCCGATATAGTCAACTACCTGGTTTTTTCGCCGAGCCCATACACAGCGGAAGACCTTAAATCCTACAAAAGTTTGGAGGCTTATAACCAGATGGTGTGTGGAGGGGTGAAGGAGACGCAGTACCAAGTCATTAACGAGCAATGTGTTGTGAAGGCCAAAGTAAGTAATGCAATAACGTCTTTAATCAACATAACCTTAACTGTATGATATCATTGCGATACCCAAGGTGTAGCCAAGCGATTCTCAATCGTTTATTTTCGTTTCAAAGACCGAACAAGACAGATTTTTCCCTCGTAGCTTCTGGTTGAGCTTTGCCAACCACAAGCGCCTCCTTTCCTCTGATAACTTCTGGCATTCCTCTCCCTGGTTTTTAATAACTTTTGGAAGTCGATAATATTCCAAATATTTTTATCGGTCTGGTACAACCTAAAACACGGCAATAATTAACCATTTTCCTTGACACCATTCGGGATTTACTTAAGTGCCTGTGCTTTGTTATGATGCGGAGTACCTCCAACATGGCGACTTCGGGTCTGATGACGCGTCTAATGACGCGTCGTGAAAACCCTCTATAGAAAATTAAAGGCATAAAGATATTGGGCCTAATGTATCAGAAGTTCTTAACGCGTGTTAAGCTGGACCAAATAATTTTATAACAACACAGTAGGATAATTAAAAATAGGTGTGACCTCATTCTGGTTTTCCAATACGTAGGTTATAGGCTTTACACGAGTGTAAAAAAAACACAATTATCTCCAATAATTCGTATAAACTTGTTGAACTGTTACTGAACAATTGATAAATCATGCCAATTTACTGCACGGCGGCAGCATAATAGTAATAATAGTAAACCAGCGTTATTACCTTGTGTTGCAGTCATAACACAAAAAAAATCCTTATCTCCAAAACGTCTACCAGGAATAGTGTGACCCCGGGGCTGGCAGCACGGAGTTGACGTTGATGTTCCCTCTGCGGCTAGCCTGGTGCTGCTAGCTTGGTTTACAAGATTAGCTAGCTAGCTCCCTCGTCGTCTGTTGCTAGCAGGGTCGCTACTTTCATTCAGTTACAGTTGCTGAGTTTTCTGTCTCCGGTCTTTTATGCTTTTTAGCTTGTGGTTTATCTATAAAGAAATCCAAAATGTGCTTTTGTGCCATGGCTAGCTAACTTCTATATTGTTGTTGACCAGCTGGGAAAGTTTCCACAACTGTCTTCACCACTCATGAATGAGCGTCAGAGGCGCACGGCGCGCCTCGACTCTTGGCAAAATCGGCAGATTCATTCTAATCAAATTATGTGTTTATTTCTTACTTACCAAAATTTAAAATATATTACATTTAATTTGTAATGAAAGGGATTAGGTTTATATTAATAATCAAAGTATTAAAAATAAATGTGTGTGTGTTTTTTTTATTTTTATTATGGTTGTAGTAGTTTCTCCTTTCGCTAGGGGGTGCTGCAGCATCCTCCGCACCCCTAGTTCCCGCGGCCATGACGGTGAAGTCACATGACCAAGTGGTAGTAACCGTAACACACATATTCTGGGTACATTATGTAACCTTTTTTTTTTATATATATATTAACAGAACAAATACAATCAATTAGGTACAGTGTAAAATCTTACTACGAGTTTACAATGCATATTTTAGAAGATCAATACATAAACAAACATAAGAACATGGGGCATGATATAGCAGACAAACCTCTTATCTTAAATTTTAACAAATACAAGAGAAAATAAATTAAAAGGGCAGTTATTCAATAAGAATGTTTATAAAAGAAGCCAGTTTCCCTGCATTCTTATTTTTAATCAATAATAAAGATTTATAAAAAAGTTTCAACTCATTCCTCCAATGAGTGATATTAGGTTTTATCTTGAAAAAACGACATTTGTGTATGAAATGTTTACTTAGCAGAATTACATTGTTAAAGCCATAAACATTATGATCATTGCGAAAAATACCAAATTTTATATCATTAATTGATAGATTCAATATTTGAATTCCTTTAGAAACAAGCAATTGAATAACGTCCAGCCAAAATCTTTGAACAACTTCACACAAACAGAAAAGATGAGCCAAGTCTTCGGGTTCATTTTCACAAAAACTGCAGTTTCCTACATCCATTTTAAATCTCTGTTTTAGAAAATCATTAGTCGGATAAATCCTATTCATAATTTTAAATTGCATTTCTTTCATCTTTGGCGGGACAGGGAATACTAAATATTTACATCTAATTTTTTTTATTGTCTCCTTACCAAAATCTTTGAGAATATAATCTCTTTTGAGAGAGCTTGTTTGGCAATTAAGTAAAGAATTTCTTATAAACTTGTTGTTACATTTATTATTCTCATAAGATCAATGCCATTAATGTAAAGTTGTCTTAAGGAAGGAATGATTTATGAGTATATTATATCCTGCTTAATCATAGCTACAAGTGATACTGGGAGAGCTTTCACAATCCGTTTATTTCTTTTGGGTACATCTTATTTGAAATTTATCACAGAATTCGACATGTTGTAAAATATTTCCATCCATATCCATAAAGTGAGCAATTGCCCAGACACCTTTAGAAAACCATTCTGGAATAAAAAGCGACTTTCTATTTGCCAATATATATCTATTATTCCAAATAGGTGTATTGTGTGGTGTGAAATTATGCTTGAATATTAATTTCCAATACAGGAGAACCTGTTGGTGAAAATCTGATATTTCTATAGGAAGTTTCTTAGCATCAAAATCACATTTTAGAAGAAAACTAATACCGCCTACTTTTTCAAAAATCCAATTGGGAATATAAGACCACAATGAATTTTGAATTTGCATATAGCTTTTCAACCATCTAATTTTCAACATTCCATTCATACAGTCAACATCTATTGCATTACCACCTCCATCCTCGTAAGTTCTAATTAAATCCTGCTTGGCTATATAATGACATTTATTCCTCCAAATGGAATTAAAATTTAATTTGTTAATAGTTTTAATTATTTGGGGAGCTATTGGAAGGGAGTAAGCTGGATATATTAATCTAGATAAACTGTCCATTTTAGTTAACAATATCCTGCCAAAAATGGAGAGATCTCTTTGTAGCCATCTATTTAGGTGTGATTTACAATTATCAACATTATCTTTTATGTTTCGTTTTTCCGAGATTGTTTTATCTTTAGTCACCACAATACCCAAGTATTTGACTTCTTTTTTTACCTTTATATTATATAATGATTGCATGGATTGGTCTTTTAACAGCAATAATTCACATTTATTTAAATTTAACTGAAGTCCAGAGGCTTTTGAGAAAATATCAATAGCTTGTAATGCTATGGGGATTTGGAACTCATTTTTAAGAAACAAAGTTGTATCGTCAGCCAACTGACTTATAATTATTTGTTTGCCCATCACATTCAAACCTTCTATGACGCTATTCTTAATTAAAATAGATAGCATTTCTGCAACCATTATAAACAATAAAGGAGAGCTTCCACAACCTTGCCTTAGTCCTCTACCAATATTAAATATTTTGCAAGTCCCGTATCCCAAAGATACACAACTATTTATATCAGAATAGAGCATATGAATAGTATCTTTGAATTTGTCGCCAATACCAAAATAATGAAGTGTTTTAAAATAAATTCATGTTCAACAGAGTCAAAGGCCTTATAAAAATCTAGGAAGATAATAAAACCATCAACATCAATTACATCACTATAGTCTAATAAATCCATAACAAGTCTGATGTTATTATGAATGGCTCTTCCTTTTATAAAGCCTGACTGTGTTTCACTTATTATGTCTGCTATTCCTTTTTTAAGTCTAGTAGCAATGGATCCTGAAAATATTTTATAATCTGTGTTTAATAATGTAATCGGTCTTAAATTGTCTAAATGTCGTTTGTCTTTCCCCGGCTTAGGAATCAGAGTGATTACCCCCTGTTTCATGCTAGTCATCAATTCTTTCTTAACTATACATTCTTTTAGCGCTTCAAATAATATAATTCTCAAATCTTTCCAAAAATGTTTGTAAAAGTTAACTGTAAGGCCATCTGATCCCGGGGATTTATTTGAATTCATTTTCTTAATAGCTGCGTCTAATTCATCAATTTTAAGTTCAGCGTCACATATCGTTTTAAAAGATAAATCAATCTGGGGTATTAGTGGACAAAGGCTTTGAAAGAGATTATTACAGTCTACTTTCGAGAACTGTGAAGAATATAATTTAGAGTAAAACATGTAGACTTCGTTTTCTATGATTTTAGGATCTATTCTTTCTTCACCATTAACTTAAAGACTAGAGATGCAATTTTTTTTACATTATGTAACCTGCAATACATTGTTACTGCAATACATGCATTTTAGAAGCAGCAGAGTGACAGAAATTAATCAGATTATTGATACATGCTTTATTACACATTAAAATAGGAGGATACCTTTTAATATCAGATTTTTGACAATTGTTTATATCTTTAATTGTGAAACAAGTAGACGCAGTCACCGCAGAATCATCTATAACTATAATCATTGGAAACACAGCATTGCTGGATATATTCTACCTAAAATTGATTAAATTAAGAGAAGAAGTCCCTCTTCTATCCTGTTTTGTGACGACGTCAGATGTCGGCGTAGCATCCCCTCACTCCATTCTGCACTCCACAGCTCTGCTTACTTAGGCAGGGTTTGTTCTCACAGGAGACCATCCCTCCGGTACACACACAGAGGCGCTGGCAGCCCGAGTCGGCGTAGAACGTCTGACCAGACACGATGTACCGGCCGTCGAATTGGCAGCCGCACTCAGCCAGGGGCACACAGCCAGCCTACATGGTACAGATGATGAATAATAATTTTATTTTGGTTAACATACATATAAGAAACAATTAATTCCCGCAATTTGCCACCGTAGCTTACCGAAAAAGGAATAGGCTGAAGCCAAGGCTTATATTTGCCTTTCCTATCCCATAATCCCCACATAATCGCCCAGAAATCCAACAAAACTAAATGAAACTAAATACTTGAGTACAGTACAACCATACCAAGGGTAATGAAGTAATTTTACATTTTATTCAAAATTACTTAATTACCCTTCATTGTTTTAGATTTTAAAGCTTTTTTTAAAACTCAATAGACAACTACACATTTTCAACTCATTAAGTTAATTTCATAATTTAAAGGACAAATCCGGCACAAAATGAACCTAGGGGTTAATAACACGTGTACCGAGTCTACCGTTCTCTGGGATCTGTTACTGGTTTCTGGTTACACGGCGTTTGTCGTTCGACTGGGTGTGACTGTTTTCCCAAGATGGCACCTGCCTGTATACGTGAACGGTACTGTCTTTTTAATGAACTTGCTGTACACTTAGAAAGTTCTCAATGCTTCGGTTAACATGTAGGGACACTCATTATGCTACTGTGGAAGTGTGGTGCTATTTTGAGCCTTGTTAGTGATATAGAAATAGAGATTTCTTTTTACTTTACCTGTGCCCCGACGACTAGCTTTATAAGCTAATTAGCGGTTTTCACTAAAACTGGTCACATTCTATTAGCATGAAAACATATCTCAGAGAACGGTCGACTCAGTTCACATTTGTTATTAACCCCTAGGTTCATTTTGCGCCGAAATTGTCCTTTAACCCGCAAAACTGAAACACATCTATATTTTACATTAGTCTTCACTTCACCTGTTTCAAAGATAGAGAACTGTCTTAAATTGTAATTACCTTGTCTTAATTAAAAAATAATAAGAAGAAGAATGCAGACAGGAAGGCCATTGTTCACAACTCGAAAAAGTATTTAAGGTTTTAAATATACAAGATCTGGAAATTTTAAGATGCTGGAACATTTTTTTTCAATCAGATCAGTCAGGACGATGTCACAATGCGCACTCATGACCTCAGCGTTTCTAAAACCCTAACTACAGTCTCCCTAAGTAAGATGCACACACAGAAAAACGGTACTAATTACAATACATGATAATTCCAAGTGTGAACATGTTCAGAAACATACAATACCATTTTCAATATTATATATATATATATAAATAAAGATGCATGTGAAATACATCCTGAAATAAACGAGGCAATAAATCTATAAATAAATCTATATATATATATATGTGTGTGTGTGTGTGTGTGTGTGTGTGTGTGTGTGTGTGTGTGTGTGTGTGTGTGTGTGTGTGTATATATATATACATATACATATATATATATATACATATACATATATATATATATATATATATATATATATATATATATATATATATATATATATATATATATGTGTGTGTGTATATATGTGTGTGTGTATGTATATATATATATATATATATATATATATATATATATATATATGTATGTGTATATATGTATGTGTATATATGTATATGTATATATATGTATGTGTATATATGTATATGTATGTATGTGTATATATATGTATATGTATATATGTGTATATATGTGTGTATATATATGTGTATATATATATATGTATGTGTGTATATATATATATATATATATATATATATATGTGTGTGTGTGTGTATATATGTATATATATATATATGAGTCAATGTAGTTAAATACAAAAATGAATTATTTTTTTTAAGATGTTTTTTTTAAATTACTACTTTTATTTATTTCAGGGGACATTTATTTCATAATGCCACATTTATTTAAGTCCCCTGATATAAATCACTGTGGACTTACGAAATAAAAACCACTGAAATAAATATGCACAGTATCGAAATATATTGCAATATATTGAATTGTGACCCATGTTTCGTGATATGTATCGCCAGATTCTTGCTAATACACAGCCCTAATAAGTCATTTAAAAAAAAACCTATTTAATGAACTATATTGACTAATTTATACATTTTATATTTATTGAGTCATTTAGTTCAGGATGTATTTACTTAATTGTTATTAAAATGGCACCCATAGAAACTGTATGGGTATTGCAAAATGAGAAGAAAAGATGTCCCCCTTAGGTCTTTTTGATTCCGATCTAAATGAGAAGAGAGAGAGTAAGAAGAAGAACAAAGTCACATGTTAGTTTAAAGAGTGTGGAGGATTACCTGACTCAGCAGGTAACCAGGGTTACACACACAGCCCTCGCTGGGGGGGGTCTCACACTCAGCGGGGGGAGACAGAGAGGTGCAGCTGATTGGACAGCCAGGAGCTGTGACACTGTACAAACTGTTGGCTGCACATTGCATCCCTGAGAGAGAGACACACAGACACACACACACACACACACACACACACAATTACAATTACGTAGATTACCGTGCCGACGTCAGAAAATGGTAAATGACTATGCACAGATGTAGCAGACTGATCTCATGAAGTGGCGTATGCATGACATGCCAATTCGTATGCCATTTTGGCGTGTTATCAAGACGCATACTCGCTTTTTAGCGTGTTTATCAACGCCGTTTGGCCTCCATTGACCTACATTACATGTGAGCAGTGAGTAGTATGAAAGGAGGGAGGTTGGCTGGGGTGGTGGATGGGTAAAACACAGGAATTTCACCCAGGAGACCGGGGATCGGGTCCGTGTGTAGGGTTGGGTACCGTTTGAATTTTTACGATTCCGATGCCGAACCGGTACTTTTAAAACGATTCTGATTCCTAACAGATTCCTAAACCGATTCTTGAAAAACTGAAAAATGACATCAAAGAGTTTTTTTAAAAAATTGAAAATTATTTAAATTTAACAATATATTAATGTTTTAAAGTACTTAAATATATAATAAGTAAACCTAAGTCAACTAACACATAACTACAATAATTTAACAAATAACAGTTACACTATTAACAAGTAACAACAAAATAAATGTTGAGTTGGTATGCCAACCAGCTTCATACTTTAGCAGTTTTTTTGCAGAAAAATGACCATATTTGCCTTCTCTGGCAAGATACTACACCTCTCCTGACTTATGGCATGTCCTGCACAGGAGAAAACTCTCAGATGGTGTCCAAGAGGCCTGTACACACAGGGAGGAGTTTGAAAGGGCAGACAATTTGGGGATTCTGTACCGCCTCCACCACCACCAGGCTACAGGGTCTGGTCCTGCATGATAGACTAGCAGAGCAAGTATAATATGTTTACCAGCGATCACGTGCAGTGAATAGTTAAAGCTTTTACGTCCGTTTTGGTGAGCCCAGAGGGAAAATATGGCATTTTAAAAGTAGCCTACATTAACGGTAGCTAGCTAACAGTAGACTACAGAGAAAGTGTGATATTTTTATGTCCGTTTCAGAGCGTGTATAAAAAGCCATCTATCAGCAGTTATTGTAGAATGCATCTCCGAGAATAGCGCGGACACGCGCTTCACACCGCGAGCGGGCACGTGCGCCACTCGGCAGAAAAGGGAGAAGAAAAAAAAAAAAAGAGTCCGAATACTACCGTTTGCATAGGAACCGGATCCATAGCGGAACTGGGTTTCGGTACCCAACCCTACCCGCGTGTCACGTTTACTTTGTGTTCTGTGTGTCCCGCCTGTCACATTTCCTAAACTCAACCGTCACTTTCTTCTTTTACTAAAGCCAACCCTGTTCTTCTTTTCCCAAACCCAATTTGCGTGTCACGTTTCCTAAACCCAACCGTAGCTTTCTTCTTTTCCTAAACCCAACCCGTCCGCTGTATACGGCGCTCAAAATGCTTGCAGATTACACGCCACTTGGCTTTAGAAAGTGGCGTGTATGTTTATGCGATAACGCGCCACTTGTAGAAAGTGGCGTGTATGTTTACGTCCGCTGTATACAGCGTAGACATACACGCGGGTAGCTCAAAATGCGTACAGATAACACGCCACTTGGCTTGTTTACGCAAAGTCATGATATCACGTTCAATATAGAACAAATGAAGGATATTGAAGCAAATTTCTGATTCATTCTTGTTTCATATACTATAGTAAAGTCAAAGTAAAAAGGTGTTATTCTTATTATTTTATATCATTCAAACTTCAGGGGTAAAAGTTCCTCATTTATGTAACGCTCCCTTTAAGTGTATGTAGGCCAGTGTGTTCTGAGTGATGGTGTTTGCTTTCTGAGGTGTTGCGAGTGTTTTGGTCCACCGAGCTGATTTTGTGACATGTATGTAAGTGTTTTGGTGGTTAGAGTGAGGTTAACCATTTGGCCAAGATGCATGTTGGTAATGCAGACTGTGTGAAGAGTTTTGGACAAGTGGCTTGAGTATTGACCGATGCTTGTAATTCTGTAACGTCCATTGGCAGGCGTCATGTGATCTGTAACGTCCCAGAGTACTTACAGCAGAGGCGCCTGGTCCTCCATGACTTCACGCAGCCTCCTTTTCTCTGACACTCTTCCACATAGTCACTGATGATGTCACAGGCTGCTTCCTCTTTGCCCTCATTAAGCACCATGTCATAGATACAGTCGTCCTGGTACTGCTGGGAATCTACTCGGCCCACGCAGTCGGCCAGGGGGCCGTCCTTCGCCGTTATGACTTTACAGACGGATGTGTTGCTGGGTGGTTTAAAGTCAGGGGGGAGCGGCAAAGCACAGTCTTTACCTGCAGCGCAAAGGCAACGCACGTTATAAAGACAACTGATGCCCAGTGAGAGGAGCAGTGAGTGCCAGAAGCCTGTTTTAACAGAATATTCTTTACATAGCTCTTTGCAGAATGTTCTTTTAACCTTATACTGAATCCAAATTTGTTTTCCATCATATGATATGCATGTCTGAAAGGGACTAAAGATGCACAGCACAGTAGTAAAGATGAAGAATACTGCTCGGGCTGCTTACATTCATGGGAGCAGCCCTCCACGTCCGCCAGCCATTGGCTCACTCCAAACTCATTGGCGTTGGAAGCCAGGTTCCCAGTGGGCAACATCAGGTCATCAGCAGGGTCATTGTTCATGTTTCCACAAAGGCCGCAGGCTACACTGTGATAACTGGTGGCCACCTCCACCCTCACTGCACTCGCAAAGTCAAAGGAGACCTTAAACAACGAGTGAAGTAAAAGAGAAGTTAGATAACAGTTCAGGTTGAGAAATAGTAGTACTGAAAACTGATAGTAGTTCAGACCACCGCTGGTGTCAGAGGTTTGTAAGGAATGTAGTAGTTCCTAAGGGGTGGGGTGTGTGTGTGTGTGTGTGTGTGTGTGTGTGTGTGTGTGTGTGTGTGTGTGTGTGTGTGTGTGTGTGTGTGTGTGTGTGTGTGTGTGTGTGTGTGTGTGTGTGTGTGTGTGTACCTTTAGAAATTTTGTCTCAATGACAGCCAGTCTGTGTTGACGATAAACCCGGACCAGTGTTTGATTGGATGAATTGGAGAATGGAAGGGAGTTTTGAAGCCCGTCCACCTATAGAGAAAAACGCACACGGTCATGGGTTGGTTTTGCACTTCTGCTTCCCAAGCTGTGGATTGATAATCAACGTTTCGTTTTCGCGACCAATCATTGGAATCAATGTCGTGTCTCACCAGTACACTGCCTGGGTAGTCCACTGACAGTGTGTATGTGTTGCCGTAGACTTTAACAGTCACCACTTTAGCGTATGACACTCTTTTGTTGCCACGGTTGTTATTCTCCAGGTTCACCTGCAATTCAGCACAACAGGAGCAGAGGAGGGAAATAAATACATTTTATTAGGATTAATAAAACTAGTTACTTTTTCTTTTGACATAGATGTACAGGTACAAGACAGGACTGTCTTCCAGTTGGGGTCAGGGATGTGAGCTTGAGCAGGTGTGACAGCAAACCTTTTACTTAACGCAGAAATAACACCATGTAAGAATACTCCATTGCAAGTAAAAGGCATGTCAAATTTCACTTAAAAGTATTATCAGCAACATGTCATTAAAGCATTTTCTTTTGTTTGTTGTGAAATTAAAGCTACTAACTTGCATAAGACTTGAGTGCACAGTTTTTTATTTGTGTCACTCTGGCCTTCATAATGATTGACACTTTTAGAAATCACTCCTTGTTTTTCACTCTCAAGGAATTTAATTTGACACTGTTCATTTTATGAAATTGCTCTTAATCCATTTGTTGGTTGCGTGCTGCTGCGATGGTTTATGCTTTGTTTATTGTGATTTTAATTGTTGTTTTTTCTACCGCAGATCAAATTTCCCCTTGAGGCACAATAAAGCTCTCTAAACCGAACTGAACTGAACTCGTACATTTTACATTTTATACATGTTGGTCATAAAACTGATTGGTCATAAAACTGAACCTGTGTGTCAGTCAGAGATGGGGACTCGAGTCTGAGACTCGGACTCGAGTCGCACTTAAGTCACACAAACAACTGACTTCAGAATTGACTCGGACTCGTGCTTCTGGACTCGTGAAGTGAGTGAAAGAGACGTTACATTTAGCATATATCGTCACAGGTAACAAGCTAACCATCGCAAAGTGTTGTGCTAATGCTGGGAACAGGCACATTGTATCTTTATAGTTGTATCCATATGATGTGACAGACTTAGGTTAATATTTCACCAGGTCCGAGGGCTAGAGGGATCTGTTAAGTAGACCCCATGAAGTTCTCCTACAACTGATTTTGATACTGTACAGTATGGATGGTAGCTACAGGACATGCTTTGAATTCATAAGATTTAACAATACAGTGTTAGGGACAGATCAGATGGCCAGAGACTTGACTTGCACTCGTGGCAAAAGACTTGACGTGAACTTGCCCCTCAAAGACTTGAGACTCGACTTGGACTTCCAAGAAATGACTTGTGAACATCTCTGGTGTCAGTGACCAAATGAATCTCACCCCAAACAAACTCATGTTTCTTGTTTGATATTAATTGACTCTAAGCTTGCTGTAACTGGGCATGTTTAGTGTTGTTCAATTATTATTTATAGTGTCAAATCCTAACAAGAGTTATGTCAGGACACTTTACAGATAGACTAGGTGTAGTCTATCTGTAAAGAACATGCATGTTCTCCCCTCCCTCACCTCAAAGTACGTCAGACCCGTCGTATCTCCACACACACTGGCCAGCTTGTAGACACAGTTGCCCTGGAAGTCAAACTTGCGTCCATCGAAGGACTGAAAGTGTGGATCTCCGTGCGCAGTGCAAGACTTAAAGCCGATTGGGTAACAGCCCTGGACTCCGTCCACAACGCTGCACTTCTCTCCGGTTCGACAGGCGGTGCGCTTACACTGCACCTTCTGTGTCGCTTCATCACACACACACTTCTCGTTACACAGCGAGTCTGCCCAGAACGCGTCGCCAGGCAGGTAGTAGCGGCCGTTGTGGTTACAGCCACAGCCCTTCTCCTTAATAACACACCTGACAAAAACCAAATAAAAGAGTCATGTAGCAACGGTTAGTCTTAAGATGTTTCATGTCCCTGCAGCTCCTTAACTTCAACTCAATTCAGTTTTATTTATAGTGTTAAATCCCAACAAGAGTTATCTCAGGACTCTTTATAGATAGAGTAGGTCTAGACCACACTCTATCATTTACAGAGACCCAACAATTCCTCCATGCATTTGGAGAGAACCCTTTCTTTTAACAGGCAGAAACGTCGGGCAGAACCTCTCGGGACGTTTTTGGAAGTTCCTTCCTAAGACTATTTAGCAGAGCCACCATCGCTGCGTTTTTTTTTTTGGCATTTTAGGCCTTATTAGACAGGATGGCTCAAGACAGGAAAGGTAAGGCTGCGGTAAGGAACTGCCTTTGTACATGGGGGTGCACGCTCAACCAGGTAAGCTACCCAGGCAAGCTACCCAGGCACCCCAATTGGGATTGGTTGGTTTAACCCTTGTGTTGTCTTCGTTTCAACCTTGAAAAAAAACACTTTTTTTTTCTGACATTTGTGACGCCTTTTTTTCACAATTTGTTTTTGCTTTTTCCAACGTTTTAAATTTTTCTTCTACACATTTTCAGTGCTTATTTCTACGTCCAATATTTTCTGATATAAAACAAAAAATTAAAACGGGCCAATGTGACCCAGAGTCAACGCAAGGGTTAAAGAAATGCAAACAACTTAGACTGTTTTTTCTCCTATACCAGAATGCATCTGTGGTGTAGCCAGACCTTAGTCCACAGCGCTGTGGAGATAGAGCTGGACATGTGAGACTATAAATGAGTTGCCAAGAAAACTAGGACAAAATGATGTTTAGGAGATCTAGTAAGAAGACATTTGTAATATGAATAAAATAACCTTTAAAGATTCTTTTTTGGGGGCATTTCCACCTTTTAACACTGGGACAGCTTAGATATGAAAGAGGAGAGAGAGGGGAAGACATGCAGGAAATTGCAGCAGGTCAGATTCACACCCTGTATATACACATTTAGAGGAATAAACCTCTACATTAGATAGATAGATAGATTAGATAGAATTTTATTGATCACAAATTGGGAAATGTCAGTGCTACAGCAGCAACATATAAGACACACAGCACACATACAGAATATACATTAAAACATAAATATAGAATACAAGAAAAAAAATATTAAAAAAATGAAGATAAAAAATACAAAGTGGAGAATGTATCAAGTTGGGAATTAAAAAAAAAAAGTATTGTGATGTGTGTGAGTATTATCTAACACTCAGTGATGAAGTGTTGAAAAGTTTGACTGCCTGTGGTACGAATGATTTCTTGTAGCGGTCTGTGCGACCCGGGCGCCCTAAAATAACCTTTAATGATGGTAGAAATGATATACTCACTCTTTTCCACTGAGCACATATCCCGGGTCACAGAAACAGCCCTCCACACAGACCTTAGGGCACACCTCTGGCTGGGGTCCACAGCTGGGTGGACAGGCGGAGCCACACACTTTGTACTGGCTGTGGGCGGGACATACAATAGCTGGACGCACAACAAGAGACAGGAGGAGATTAGGAGACGGACAGACAGAGAGAAGGGGAATTGGTATGTTAAAGTGTCTTTAATAAATGTTTTATTGTAATATTTATATTATATATTAATGTCCTTGACAGTTACAGTACTTAGCTCTATTGTTTATTGTTAATTTCCTTTTAATAAGTTTATTGTATGCACAAGTTAAAAGTTACGGGCCGGCTATTGTAACGTATATGGAGCGGATGCTCCAACACTACGCTTTCACTAAAATTTATGAAACTTGGGGACAGAGGGCAGTGTCTAAGGGTGTGTAAATCTGTAACTTACAGCAGTTGGCCATTTCTCTCCATGGCCACACTGATGCTCCAGCATTCTGGCACTTTGCCAGGTAGTTGCTCAGGGCCTCACACAGCACTTCTCTCCGTCCTTCATTAGTGCAGACATCATACAGACAGTAGGAAACAGGTTTTTGTACCGGCACTCTATCATGACAGCCAGAGAAAGGTCCCTTTGTATCGCTCAGAATCCCACAGTACTCTGGACCGGTGTACCTGAGGACGAGCAGAAAATACATATGATAATTGGGCATCAGTTGAGTTTTTCCCAGCCATGCTAGCAGCAGGGCTGCTGGCAGTGGTCGGTTGGTCGGACCAAACCAAAGTGTGAAAAAAATAAACACCTAAATGTGTATTTAGGATGTTTTTCCCACAAGTATGAAAGAAGACATGTTATGGTAACTGTAGAAATATTTTATTAAAAAAATGTGTGTATGTGCTCGTTGTAAAAGAGCTGTGTTAGTCATTGAGGTAGTGGTCAAAACTACTCCGGGTGACCGCTGATGCACAGAAAGTTAAGGTTAAGTCATAAAAATAGTTTAGGCTTTAATGGCATAGAGGTGTATTGTTTGAACGTTGCGAGAACGGAGGAGGACGTTGCACCGCACGAGGCCCCGACCTTGGCATGTGTGTCTGTGAAGATACCAGTTTCTGTCTAGAAAAAAAGAAGACACCCCCCCCCAATAAGGAATGGATAAAAACTTGTGGGGAGAGAACAGATTAGGGTTAATTGTCAGATGAGATCTTGGTGGACCAACTCTGACTTAAATGTCTGATGCCAGGGAAACTTAGATGCTGTTTGTGAATCCACAGCTGTGTTGTAACTCTTATGCTATACTCAGTAAATTTGCTTAACTGAACTCTTCGTCTCAGATTGATCCTTGTGTTCTGGAAAATTTACATGTAAATCAGATTAAAGAAGGTGCAGGGAATTAGGTAACTGAAGTCAGATTTCTCTGGCCTAAGTGCCTCAAAATTTAAAATTGATGTTTTTGCCTGTAGTGTCTCCCCTTAAGTGAAAGTAGCAGATACATTTTTGCCATATACTCTCAGTTTATTATACCATCATCCATCGTGAAAGTTTTTAAATCGGATAAACCTAACAGGGACATCTATAGAAAAAAATCTAGTTATTTCAGTCGCTTTAAAAATCAACATTACCTTATGCGGTCCTTATCGGAGCACTGAGGACACTTGCCGTCGCAGTAATGGTAGCAGAATGGGTCATAGTCCTCGATGCTCCACAGCCCCGCCCACTGAGTCACATTCACAGCTGTGCTGCCTCCGGCGGCTGCCAGTTCGTCCTCCTTGTTGCCGTTGTAGTTGCCACAGAGCCCACCGACATTGCCATAGTAACTGCTGCTGATGGACACCATGATTTGTGTGGACCAATCAAAAGTGACCATAACGCCAAAATCACTTTGGATTAGGCATTTAATTCCAGATTGTGTTATAGAGATGCTGCCTGCTTCAAGAAAGACAGGAAGCTTTGTCTTAATCCCATCCACCTAGAGACAGAGGGAGAGAGAGGATATATCTAGAACATAAATCAATCTTAAATGCTCATATTACTGTTTGAGTTCTGTCCAAATATTTGGGCAAATTGTATTTTGATGCTTTGGCAACATTGTTATTGAAACTTCCATGCCAATAAAGCCCCTTTAAATTAAATTGAGAAGGAAAGGGAAATGGTAGTGAAATCAAATGTTTACTCTATGATGATTATTTAGCGCTGTTGTCACCCACAAAATAGTCTCGCGTAGCCAGACCTTCCTCCACAGCGCTGCTGAAGAAGGTCTGGCTAGTCCACACAGCATTCCGGGATGGGAGAAAAACGTGCTCTGGTTTATTGCCGTTTCTTTAAATCAATCACAATCGTCTTGGGCGGTGCTAAGCTCCGGACGGAGCCACGCTGCCTCTGCTAAATAGTCTCGGGAAGGAACTCGTTTTGGTGGAACACGTGTACGTTCAAAATTAGTTTTAGTCGTGCAACAGAAAACTCAGATTGGACAGTTAGTCTAGCTAGCTGTCTGGATTTACCCTGCAGAGATCTGAGGAGCAGTTAACCATAGTCCTCAGAAATCCACCAGAGTTTAGAACGCCAACACAAAGAAAGAGGAAAGTGAAAGCCAAAAATGAGGGACATCCGGCGGAACTTTTGGCAGCACACGATATACTTAGGACACTTAAAAACAAATGTGAAGAAAACCAAAGTAGTTATCTATCATTAGTTACAATACATTTCTATTGCCATTTATTTTTAAGTGTCCCAAGACTGGCAGAATATATATATATATATTTCTTTAATGGCATATATATATATATATATATTTCTTTAATGGCATATATATATATATATATATATATATATATATATATATATATATATATATATATATATATATATATATATATATAATGTATACAAAGTTCTTTTGTGGGTGACAGCAGTCTATGTTCAGAATCAGAATCAGAAAGGGCTTTATTGCCAAGTACGTTGCACATACAAGGAATTTGTCATGGTGCATGTTCTGGAGTAAGACCCACCAATATGACGCCTCTGTCAGTTGGGATGAATATACTGTAGCCCAACATCTCCACAGTGAGTGAACGCACAAAGGAGCCTACATCGTTCCCACGGAGCTCATTCTTGCTGGTCACAGTTACCTTCGGCAGGGACGGATCAAGGCCTGAGGAAGGCAGGATAGAACCTTTCAACAACTGCATCTGTGTATGTATCCTGCAGTCTTTAGTGAACAAACTGTGTGCAGTTTGTATATCCTGCAGCTCAGGTTTGATTGCAAAGTGTAATTCCCGTTTCCTGTGAACACATCATATAAATCTATACCAAATAATGACCACTGCAACTTCACTTCTAACATCAGGGTTTCTTAGACCAATCACTAAAAATCAACACATTTGTAAGTAGCTTACAGTGTCCACGTCACTCTGGTGAGTTCTGTGGAAAATTGATATAACTTGCTGTGTAAACCAATGTATCTCTCTCTCTCTCTCTGTTAGGTAGGTGCAAACCTGTGGTGTTGACGAGGACGTAGGTGCAGGTTCCCTGGAATGAGTAGTCCCAGCCGTCAAACGTTCTGTAGTGGGGGTCACCTGTAGCCCAGCATGTGGCCTTGGAATCAGGAACACACACTCCTTGGCCTTCTGACACCTGACAGTGCTCCTTTACCCTGCAATGGACCTCAGCACAGGGGTCTGGAATACACACGCACGCGCACACACACACACACACACACACAGAAATATTGAACATACACGTGACAATAAATAGCCAAACTCTTGTCTTGTTTTCGCCATAATTCAAAGATATTCAGTTTACTGTCACAGAGAAAAGAAACTAGAACATATTCACATTTAACAAGATGCAATCAGAAGTTTTACTTTTTTTCATAATAAATGACAAACAGATTAATCAATAATCAAAATAGTTGCCGATTAATTTAAAGTTAAAAACTAGGGCTGTCAAACGATTACATTTTCTTAATCGCGATTAATCGTTGAATTTCTATAGTTAATAGCGATTAATTGCATGTTTTATCACATGATTAAAATTTTATTATTTTGCATTTCAGAACTGTTTTTAAGTACATATATTATATATATTAACAATGGAAAGCAATTCTTACCAGTGTATCTTGATTGGGAATGAAATGAATGCAAAGAAAGTGACTTTATGAACTTGATTTTAAGATTTGTATTTGTTTATTATATATTTAATCTAGTCACACATTTGAATCTAGAGTCAATATTAGGGTTGGGTATTGTTTGGTTTGGATACCGGTGCTAAAGCGGTACTTTTAAAGCGGTACCGGTGCCTTAACGATGCCTGAACCGATACTTTTTAAGAAAGTTAAAAAACGAAGGGTACGGCGACATTAAAGAACAGCTTGTGTATTGCTAAGGCCATATCGTCAAAATTAAATGATTTAATAATAATGTAATCACTATAACAATAACTTATTTCACTAGTAAATAGCTGTTGAATGACAAAAACAACCACCAGATGGGAAAGGGGCATTTAAAAACAACTTTGAATGCACCACGAGGCTGTAAATTACCAGTTTCATTGAACGCACCGTCTGTGTTTTTCCGACAACAGCAGCTGCAGATTGTTACATCCCGGTGTTGAATCCTCTACAGTGAAATACAGTCACACTTTACACCGTTTAGTGTTAGCTGTCAGCACTGTAACCGTGTTTAATCCAGCTACTAGCTAGCGGTAGGCTAACGTTAAAATTAGAAGTACGGAAAAATAGTAGCCTGTTAGGCACGACGCAAAGCCGAGTGAAGTGAAAATAAATTAATAAATGGCGGCATGCGATTAATCCGATTAAAAAAAAATTAACAGCCCTATTAAAAACTGATGGATTCCCAGTCCCAGCCAGCGTTTGACCTGTGGAGTAACAGCCAACGGTTCCATCGCGGTTGCGACACTCCTCGCCCGTCTGGCATCTGGTGGAGTTGCAGCTGAACTGTCCAGACTGGCAGACGCAGCGCTCTGTACAGTCATTTCGCAACACTGACGTAGCCGACTGAAAAGAGTCATGCATGCATTAGAACAGAGATCTTCAACAGGGAGTCTGGGACCCCTAGGGGGTCCTCAGTTACTGAATTACTTGCATCAAATTATTGTTAAAAGTTTTTTTTTAATCTTAACATGAATCCAACATATTATTAGCAAATATAAATCAGCCTCTTTGTGAAAAATAATTACATTAAAGTGCTCATATTATGCTTTTTGGCTTTTCCTCTTTCCTTTATTGTGTTATATATCTTTTTTGTGCACGTTATAGGTTTACAAAGTGAAAAAGCCCAAAGTCCACCCCAAAGGGACTTACCATCTCCAACAGAAAACATTGTTCACAAACTGCTCCAAACAGCTCTGTTGTAGTCCAGCCTTTACTTCAGAGACAAACGTGGTCACATTGTAACACACGTTATAATGCTAGCTGCTAGCATGGCATGCCCTCATACTCTGCTTCTGACTGGCTAGTAGTCCTTACCTAGCTACTGCACATGTGCGATTCCCAACAAAGATGGAACAGAAGTGTGATGTCTCACTCTGTAGCTAAAACAGAGACCTGAACACACAGGGTGAAAAGAGGAGCTGCAGCAATGTGCAGTACAACAAAAATATGGTTTTCTGAAAATTAAACCACATAAACCTATTCTGATATAACCTCTAAATACAATTATGAACCTGAAAATGAGCATAATATGAGCACTTTAATGCTTACTGGCCTATAGGTAAGGTGGTCACTAGTCTATATCCTTGACGTTCCACTTCTAGGATTGCTCCGTTGCCGCCGGAAAATCTGCCGGATTTCACTCATTTAGGTCGAATATCCGTTGCCTTGGCCTTCCTTTGTGTTGCCATTTTAAACTCCGGTGGATTTGTGAGGACTATGGTTAACTGCTCCTCAGATCTCTGCAGGGTAAATCCAGACAGCTAGCTAGACTATTTGTCCAATCTGAGTTTTCTGTTGCACGACTAAAACTACTTTTGAACGTACACACGTTCCTTCTCATGGCTATTTTGCAGCAGCATCGCTGCTTCTCTCCAGCGCTTAGAAGAATGAAGAAATGCCAATAAACCAGAGCACGTTTTCCTCCCATCCTTGAATGCTGTGTGGACTAGCCAGACCCTCCTCCAGCGCGCTTTGGAGGAAGGTCTGGCAAGGTAGTCACTAAGATAGCCATCCACAGATCCAGTTCATCCTAAGGATCCACTGTGTATGTTTAACATTAAAACATGATTTTTAAAATCATGGCAACAATTATTTATTTGTACCACCTACACCCTGTAGTGAGATTTGCAAAAATCAACAGCTCCCTTTTCAGATGCACCAATCAGGGCCAGGGGGGTGTCTAACTGCATGTCAATCACTGCTCATACACACGCATTCATTCTACCTTATGAGGGGAGGGGCTTAGGAGACCGTTTTGGGCTTTAGCAGAAAGGGGGGAGGCACTGAGAAGTTGTCGATGTTCACATTTTTTGGCTAAGTCCTGGATCTTCACAATCCTACCTACGGAACCTTTGGGGGATTACATATGTGTGTAATCCGTTTTTAGACACGTCGAAGTGATCCATCCATCCATACGTCGTTCATTTATCTCAATATGCTTTCTATTTTGTGTAATAATATTTTCTGTATGACCCTTTCTGTTTTCTTTTACATGTTTCGAGATAAATTTCAATCAATATTAGTAAGCTAATATTCTGTAACGAACAAGCATTATCATGACGAGGCTGATGTGGATGACGATGAAGATAGTTACCCTGTAATATTTCCCCCCCACCACGCAGCCACATTGCTCCACCGGGACGCAGCGGCCTCCGTCAGACATGAGGCTGCCGTCACACTGGCAGCCCTCCTGGCACAGCGGGCAGGGATCGGACCTCTGCAGGGAGGAGCAGGTGGAGGAGCAGGCTGAGGAGCACAGCTCATAGTGGCTTCCTGCGGGACATCGCACAGCTGCAGGGACAAACAAGGCCCGCAAGGTCAGTACTCAGCAGGTTGGTGAGGATTTCAGTTGACAAATTTGGTAGCAGCTTTTCTGATTTCGTTTTTTTTAAGTTGCTGGTTTTAATTTGGCACATTTAATCATTCATATGGCATTAGTAGATTGGATAAATTCAATTAATAGAATATGCATAACAACAACAACAACAAAACAGAAAACAAATTATAAAAAATAATTTCACAAAACTCTCAAATGTTGCATTTTCTAAAGATATTTTTGTGGTATTATTTCTGTTTTGTTAAAGTATTTTGTGTTGTACTCAGGACCACCACAGTTAACGGTATGGGAGAATGAACCCATCCAAACAACCATTCAGCTCCAGTGAGCATCAGCGTATCAGACCAGACTTACGACAGAAGCTGTCGCTCCTCCATTTGCTTATCGTTGTGCCGGCTAACTGACAGGCGGTGACATAATTCTGGATGTGGCGACAAAGGATGTCCACGCTTCCTTTGCCTGTGGACATCTCCCTAAAAAAAAAAAAAAAAAAAAAAACTTTCATCTAATGTCTAGGGTTAGTTAGCAATATTCAAATAATGTGCAATAACCCACACTGCATATCACACTGTATATAAAACCATTTTTTTTATTTTTATATATGTATATAGCGTCTCATAAATGTGCACCTTACCCCCCCCCCCCCCCCCCCCCCCCTTTTTTTTTTTGCACTACTTATTTTATTCCATGTTGTTATATTTATTCTACGTACGTGTTGGCACTGGAAAAGGAGTTGCTTTAAATCTCATTGTACATGTGTATAGTGACAATAAAAGGCATTCTATTCTAAGTAACCAATGTAAAATCTTTGTAATGTAGGGCAAATGTGCACCATTAATGTCCGTCCACTAAAAGTTCTGTTTTTGCCGGGGACAGGCTCAGATTATTATTCTAAGTGTCTGACAAAATTATGGAAAGGATCCCTACAGAGATAGACCTTTTTGTTAAGGCAGTTACACACCAACCAGACGGCCGACCGTTGGCAGAAAAGGCAGTTGGACTGATCAGTCTCCCCGAGTTGGTCAATAAAGTGCCTCGGAACACACCGAAGACACGAGACGTAATACGTCTCCATAACAGCAGGCAGCGCTAATCTGTATTGTTGCCCAAAAAATTAAAACCAGCAACTGATTGGACGAACGCGTCACATGGATCTGGCTTCTGCGTCCGGTTTTTGGATTTTTCGAACGGCCATTACTAGCGGCTCATTCAGATTACAATCTCATATTGTACTAAAATAGTTCACCGAAACGTGTTTCTGAAAACATTTTAAGCGAGAAATAGGCCGTGCAGTTGGTGAATCTGTCTTCATTTCAGATCGACAAAGGTCAGTTTAAAAGATTTTCGTCAGATTTTGAGAGGCTTAGTCACGCTCATCCCGCTTGCCATTTCCGGGTGAGTCCCGACTGCCCTGTCTCCAACTGAGCATGTCAGGTCGGCGAAAATGAAGGCCGACAGCTCCTCCAATGGATGACGGCACGGAACACACCGAACAGACTTGAGTCACTGACCTCGCCAGACTGTCCAACGGCCGATTATCGACCCGGTGTGTAACTGCTTTTAAAGAGTAAGATCCTTTTTGTTTACTTTTTGTTAACCCACCAGACTCCATTTGATATATGAAATATGTATATAATGCATCCCTTGGACATTAGAGGTAAAGATCCTTGCCTGACACAAGCGTCGTAGTCGGGAGTTGGGGGCACTGTTGAGTGGCAACCTGCAAATGGGCCCTGCTGGGCTTTGATGATGTCACAGTCCTTTTGGGCTTCCGGGACCTTCGGTGGATCTGGCCCCGGGCAGGAACTGGCACCACAGCTCGCCTCACATACAGCGTTTTCTTTCTTTACCAGCCAAACTGCAGCTGATGCCGAGTCATCAGACAGGTTGCCGTTATAGTTGCCACAGAGACCGCGTGGTGAGCTGCAATAGGTGGATGGGACTTGTAAGAGCACGCCCGCCACACTGTCATAGGTCAGCTTCAGGTCAAAGTCAGTCTCAATGATGATGTGGATGCCATTTTGATTCACTCGCACTTTTCCGTCAGCCAGTGACACTGGAATGGAGACTCTGACACCATTAACCTGAGACATAGAGAAGTACAAAGTATTTCATCAGATGTGTTGGTACCGTATTAGCTCTGTCCCACTCATGGATGTATTATATTGACTGGATAGCGGATTGAGATAAATATTAGACGATAGAAATATTAACAGAGCACAGATGCTGAAGACTTGGAAATGCTGACCAATCAGAGCAGACTGGGCTTTTTTAGGAGGGGGGGGTCTTAAAGAGACAGGCGCTAAAACGGAGCATTTCAGACAGAGTATGAGTATATACAGGTATTTTCAGACAGACAGTATGAGAAAAATGTTTCTTTGAACATAAAAGGATGTAAACATGTTCTAGTAGAAACCCAAAAATAAAAGTATAAACTGAAAATGAGCAGAATATGGGCCCTTTAACATTTAAAAAGGGCAGTTAATTTTAAATCCTTAGAAAGATCTGCATTTCAACTAAATGAACAATAAAGACTGAACTGTTGTTCATTTAGGCCACAACGTATCCAGATGAGGTTGAGTGTTCAGAATAGACACATGTGGACAGTGGTTTTACTTGTGTTCTTTAAGATGTTTTTTGGGCATTTTTTAGGCCTTTATTTCTATAAGACAGCTTAGACTTGAAAGGGGGAGAGAGAGAGGGGGAATGGCATGCAGCAAAGGGCCGCTGCGTCAAGGAGTAAACCTCTATATATGGGCGCCCGCTCTACCAGGTGAGCTAACCAGGCGCCCTTTACTTGTGTTCTTTTGCAAACAATGATCATCCTCTGTGGGAATAAACCTAACACTTGGCCAATACAAACTCTCAGTCATACCTTGACCTCCCATACAACCCCGGTCTCCATAGTGATTTCTATGTTGTAAACCTGGAGCTCCACACTGCGGGAGACGGAGCCATCCTTATTGGTCTGCTGTTGTACATAGACAGAGAAGGCTGCCATCCCTCCTTCCTTCTCCTTCACTGCTGCCAACAAGAACAGACAGTTTCCCCACAGAGGATATGCCTGGAGGATGAAGGAGGAAGAGAGATATTGAAGAAAATATTTAATATTATGTCAGACTGCCACTGGGATTGTCTTAAAGGCACAAAAAACTTAATTAATGACTAAATGTTCCCCTGTGTTCACCAGCTAGTCTCTAACGGTGTCTGCCTGCTGTTTGCTGCTGAGCAGGTATAGAGTACAGAGGCTTTTTATGGCTTTTTATGTAAAAGCAGTTGCATGCCCTGCTGTGGCTGCAAACACCACCATGAGAGCGCTGAGAGTGAACCAGAACAGTAAAGTTGTGGGTCAAACAGTTAAACAACTAGCTGAAACTCTATGAAGCTCTGTAAAGCCGAGGGAAGCTGCACATTCAGCTGATCATTCTCTGTTGGTTCATAGCTACCAGCGACACATTTCACACTGTCGCATTGTCTTTTGATACACCAATGAATGTAAAAAATGCCACTGAAACAGGGCTTCTGCATTGGCTTCAGCCTCCAGATGTGGTGGTTGCCACTTGGTTAACATATAATCCAATGGCGATATATGTACAATAAGCTAATATCAGCTGATACATTGGCCCGGATGATCTATCTGTCTACACTTTACAATAAGGTACACTAAATCATGAGTAGTTACCAGGAAACACATGAGGAACTAACTGCTAGTGAACCATTAGTTAATGAGTAACATTTCATAGACTTAGTTCCCTAAAACTCTAGATTAGTTAATGATTTGTTAATTGGAAAAAGTGAGAAACAAACCAGGAACAACTTGACAAAAAAAAGTAACTTACGTTTAAGTAATTAGCTATCATTGAGTCGTTGCCAGTTAGTGCCACTGAGCAGCTGGTTCAGAGTTAATTTAATAAGAAATGACTCATAAAGAAAGTGTTTGATAGATTCACAGATATTCATGAACTAATCATTACTTAATGATTCATTAATATGGTATCTCCCAGTCTGTTGTCTAGTAGTCTCGCATTGCCAGACCTTCCTCCACAGCGCTGCAGAGGAGGGTCTGGCTAGTCCACACAGCATTCCTGGATGGGAGAAAATCGTGCTCTGGTTTATTGGCAATTCTTTAAAACAATCACAATCGTTTTGGGCGGTGCTAAGCGCCGGACGGAGCTACGGTGCCTCTGCAAAATAGTCTCGGGAAGGAACTTGTTTTGGTGGAACATGTGTACGTTCAAAAGTAGTTTTAGTCGTGCAACAGAAAACTCAGATTGGACAGATAGTCTAGCTAGCTGTCTGGATTTACCTTGCAGAGATCTGAGGAGCAGTTAACCATAGTCCTCAGAAATCCACTGGAGTTTAGAACGCCAACACAAAGAAAGAGGAAGGGGACGGATATATAAATGAGGGACATTCGGCGGAATTTCCAGCGGCACCTGAACAATCCTGGAAGTGGAACGTCGAGTATATAGACTAGTTGTCTAGTAACTGATCATTATCTCTTAAATAGTCCACAATTAGGAATTATTAGGGAATCACGTATTAATGATTCGTCAATTATCAAGTCATTCCTGATTCGTTCCTCAATTGTTTCTCAATTAACTCTTCAATAACTTATCTTTATCTGCTCTATAACATTGGATTAGAAGGTCCTCATTTGTTTCCTGGTGACTACTCACCATTTTGTGTCCCTTTTGTGAAGTGTTACCCAAACATTCCAGAATGTGTTTTAATGGGAAGTGGTATGCTTTTCTTGTAAAATATGATTCATCACAGTAGGATTTGGAAATATTTCAGCATTTCTCAGCGAGAACATTTAAAACGTTGCATAGATGAAAAGGATCTTCATTACATTTCTGACAAATTGTGATGATGGAGAAAACAACATGGACTGGAAATAAACATTTCCTTAAAGGTGCTGTAGGTAGGATTGTGAAGATCCATCAACAACTTCTCAGTCCCTCCCCCCTTTCTTCTGAAGCCCAAAATGGTCTCCTAAGCCCCTCCCCCCACAAGGGAGAATGAATGCGTGTACATGCAGTTAGACACCCCCCCCTGGCCCTGATTGGTGCATCTGAGCAGGGAGCTGTGGATTTTTCAAAATCACACTACAGGAGCCAGATTTTTTTTTTTTTAATGACCTGCTTCATGTAGTTCTACTCGAACATAGGGTTAGTTTCAGCAAATATGACAGAAAGTTAGTTTTATAAGGCTTACCTACTGCACCTTTAAATTAAAATGTCCACAAATCCACAATGTCATTATATAAATAGATAATTAGAATATGTAATGCATCATCTATTGATTTAGAGATGTAGTTATGCATAATATGCTGACTTTTGCTTTATTCAGAAAAAAAACCTTTACCTGTCCATCAAATGACCTGACTGTTCGGACTCCACTCACAGAGCAGGAAGCTTTACTGCTGGGGGAACAGGAGGCGGAACCTCCTTTCACAACACATTTCTCATTGGCTGAACAGCGGAATTTAGGATCACACTGTACTACTCCACCTTCTGAACATACACAGCGATTGTTACATGACTGTCCTGGATAGAACACCTGAGGAAAGAGGAGTAGTAATGGAAATGGCAGAAGAAGTAGCAATGTTATTAAAGAAGTTGTTTTAGCAGCGGTATTAGTTGTAAAGGTGGAGTTTAATATCATTGCTGCTGTCGTAGCCCACCTGTCCAGTTTGATAATACTGTCCTTCGTACTGACAGCCACACTCTGCCAGAGGGACACACTTGTCATCACTCAGCATGAATCCATCGTCACACACACAGCCTTCTGTGCAGGGCGCGCTCTCGTCACAGCCCTCAGGGGGGGCCAGACCGCTGCAGGTGGGCTGGCAGGGGGGGGCACACTGATCATAGTGACTGTTTGCAACACATGACGGAGCTGGCACAGGGACACACACGGGAAGTCAATCAAAATACAATACAGTACAGAGTGATGATGTTCCTGACAAACAGTTTGTTACAACTGCTTACATTGGTTTACCAATGTTAAACTCTAAACACAATTCCCAAAACTGCACACCCAAAACGCAAAATGCCTCAAATCTCATTCAAAATGCCATAAACTCCTCTCAAAGTGAAGCATTTGGATCAAATGGCAAATACTTCTTCCATAATAGTAAATTTTTGGATATACCATGTACACACTGTTGTTCTAAATCTAAAGCTCTTTTGTCTTTCATAAGCTTATATCTACATTTACAATGTTTTAGAGTGAACGTAATCTCCAGTGATCAGTAAGTGTGGCCCTGATCTTATCAGTGATGGCTCTCCTTCCTTCTCTTCTTTGCCTTCGTCCTCCTCTTCTTCATCCTTCTCCTCTTCTTCCAAGTCTTCCTCCTTTAACTTGTCATCGTTGTCATCCCCTGCATCTCCCTCCTACTTCCCTTGATCATTGCTTCCATTGTCCAAAACAGGTAATCTGACCTTTGACATATTTATAGGCCTATACTAAAGCAGTGGTTGGTTAGTGTTCAGTTACAGTTTTTTTTCCAATTGCTAAAACACAATTTTGTAAACAAGGCTGGTTTCATCAAAATACTTAACACAATTCACAAAACCACCCACCCAAACTGCAAAATACCTCATATATCCTGCAAAATGAAGCACTGCAACCAAAACTACATATAGCATTATCAAAATCAAACTTTTGTACCAAATGGCACACACTTTATTCATATTACCAGATTTTTGTCTAACCAACTACACACTGTTGGGCATAATGAGAAGCACTCTCATCTTTAGTATGCTTTGCCAAAATACTAACTGCTTAGAGTTTTTTTTTTCAATTGCTAACACACTAAAATGACATGCATAGCATAATTATTTAAACTGACATACAGAGAGCAAAAAATAGAAAATGTCAGCCCATGGTTGATGACATAATCAACTAAAGTTGTTCTGATTTCATTTAAAAGTTGTTGTCTTCTTTGGCCATGAAGTCCTCTACCAGCTCTACCCCTACCTCTCACTCTTCCTCCCCCTCTCATTCTCACCCTCCCTCTTCCTCTCTCTGCAACGTCTTCCATTGTTGTGTGCTCACCTGTGCTCTTTTCATAGTGCTTACTTCCTGATTGAAGTGGTAACAATTAACCATTGAGGTGTTTGGCCAGGTGGCACATATATTGGCCAATTAGCTCATGTAATGTCATTTTGAATGGCAGTGTTTTGAAATGGCAAACATGTGACTTGATGTCAGCTTGTTGTGTCTTATGCAGAGAACTGTGTTCAGTGCATTTAAAAAGTGCCATTTTGAATTGCAAAATGTGTGTAAAGCAGAAAATGTGTTTAGACTTTTGGAGATTTGAGAAGAAATTTTGCTCTCTGTGTGTCAGTTTAAATAATTGTGCTATGCATGTCATTTTAGTGTGTTAGCAATTGGAAAAAACTCTAAGCAGTTAGTGTTTGCACATGTGAGGAGCGTGTGTGTGTGTGTGTGTGAATAAGTGTAACAATTTGATTGGTTGTGTTTGGAAAAGGAAAGCAAGTCACTTCCTGTTAGATTTTTGTGTCTTAGGTAGAGAATTGTGTGTGTATTGAAAAAAGTGCGTGCGTGCGTGCATGTCTTACGACAAAACTGTTCAGTTCTCCAACTCTCCACTGTAGCTCTGGCCTGTTGACAAGAGGTGCTGAAAGCTGATAGGCTGTTGCACAGGGCCGAGGCGTGGCCTTGGTACATGCACAAATCAAAAACACAGTCTGTGAGGAAGGGGGTGTGGTCCAGTTTACTGTGACACTGTCTGTATGGACAGAAAAGACAGTCAAAGTGAGGGCTCAGACACATCAACTGTACATGTTCAACAACCCTTCACTGGGATTGATCATTTATAAATCTCACCACATCTAGTTGTTACTTGCATACTTAGCATAAATACATATTTCTTTCCTAATCCAGGAGGAGGTACATTAATGAAGTATTATTGAAATGATAGGCATCCTCCGGCCGTAATGGTGAATATTAAGCGCCTGATCTGATTAATCTCTCTGGTAGAACAATATATATTTTTAAATATCTGCAGCCAATTTTCCTTTTAATAGAGAAAGATGAAATACGGTAGATGCTCATTAACATTGATCCTTCCTCGGTTTATTAGTATTAGATATACAGGCAGACTATGTAACTTTTGATGAACAGAAACAAAAACGGATACCAATACAAAACCTTTTCTATTGAAATGTATATAACTTGAGAATAAATATGATTTGATTAATTTACACGATGTACAGTGTCATTCCAACGAGGCGCAATGACTGATGGTTAATCTTGCTTGTGAACTTCCGGTGTTCCACTTCTGGGATTACCCCATTGCCGCCGAAAATTCTGCCGTATGTCCTTATTTTTGGACGGATGTCCAAAAATAAGGACTATGACTATGGTTAACTGCTCCTCAGATCTCTGCAGGGTAAATCCAGACAGCTAGCTAGACTATCTGTCCAATCTGTTTTCTGTTGCCGACTAAAACTACTTTTGAATGTAAACATGTTCCACCAAAACAAGTTCCTTCCCGAGGCTATTTTGCAGCTGCACTGGGGCTCTGTCTGGCGCTTAGCGCCGCCCAAGACGATTGTGATTGGTTTAAAGAAATGCCAATAAACCAGAGCACGATTTTCTCCCATCCCAGAATGCTGTGTGGACTAGCCAGACCTTCCTCCGCAGCACTGTGGAGGAAGGTCTGGCAAAGTGAAACTACGCTTGCGCCCACAACAGTGTGTTCAATGCACCCCTGTTTCTGTTTTTTGTAGGGGCTGAACCTGGCCCAGGAGGACGTACCTAAAGGGTCCAAGCTTGTCAGCGATGATGCCACAGTAGCGCTGCTGTTGGTAACGCAGTAGCTGTGCAGGCTCACACTCAGGACATTTACCATCAGGACAGTCACTCGTGCAGCCAGCTTCGCCTCCTGCCTGCATTCAATGACATTCAAAAGCAAAACTGTCAACATATGCAGAGTATGCAGTATATTTTAAAGCTACAGCCTTTCAAGTACAAAGTTCCCTCTTCATGTCGCTGTACTCCTCCTGCAGCTTGGAGAGCAAACACAATGTGTTGATGCACAAAAGAGGGAATTTGGTACTAAAAAAGTCTATTATTATAAAAGGTATTGCCTATATTAGCATCAGATGATCCCATGTTGATTCCCCCATCACTACCAAATGAATACTGAATAAATGAATCTCTTTGTGGCCACTGTAGACAGAAAGAACAATTAGAGCATCCAAAAAAAAAAGAAAACAGTCGTGTCAGATGGCCGCCCACCTAGAGCGGGGTTCTGTCCTAGGTTTCTGCCTGTTACAGGAGGTTTTACCTCGCCGCTGCCGCAACAAATGCTCTTGAGGGTGTGGTTTAGACCTACTGCTGCATTGAGCTGGAGAAGGAGCAATAGACTTAATATGTACAGCTGTACACATCTGCTTTGTGCTTCTAGTATTCGACTTAATGGTGTTTTCACTTGTGTGGGTTTAGGGTTTGTGTAAGATACTCATGGGTCCTTTCGGTAGACCCAAAAAGACCCCCAGTCTCAACTGATACACACCTTCCAGCTGTGTCCAAAGTCATTAATGTGTTTAGCCTGGGTGCCATCCGGTTTCATTAAGTCATCACCAGGTTTGCCATTGTAATTGCCACACAAGCCTGATAAAGAGAAACAAGCAACAAGCACATCAGTCACATGTAAGATAAACACTTCAGTTCAACTATTTGGAAGAATGGAAATAATTTGAATCATGGACAGATGGCGAGTTTGTGATGCTCTGAATCTTGTGTAAAACATAAGCCCACTGTTAAAGGAGTAGCTCAATATCTTTATTGGAAAAGTCAGTTAGACAGCAATGACATTACCTTGCATGTTCGCTTGCTTTATAACGACAGTGCTGCTGTCATATATTGAATTTGTACACATTGTTGAGTTGGGCTGCAACTAACCATTCATTTTATCAATTTCTCGATTAATCGTCTGGTTTTTACAATGTCAGAAAATGTGAAAAATGTCCATCCTAGTTTCTCAAATGTCTTAAAATGTCTTGTTTTGTCCAAAACCACGGACAGTAATTTAGATTAATATATCAAACAGAAAAGAGTAGGAAATCTCCATATTTGAGAGGCAGAAAACAGCATTTTCTGCAATTAATCAATTATCAAAATAGTTGGCAATTATTTTCCATCAATCGACTACTTGATTAGTAGACTAATCGTTGCAGCACTATTATTGTTGTAGGCACACACGCCTTACCAGCTGTAGCAGCAGAGAATGAACTGGGCAGCGTCAAGCTGACGTAGCTGTTCCAGTTGAAGCTGAGCGTCAAACCAAAAGATGTCGTCACAATGCCAAAGAAGCCACGCCGGAACAAGGAAAGCTTTCCGTCTTCTGTGGAGTAAGGCAGGTTCACTGATTGGCTGTTTACCTGGGAGGGAGGAGGGGTGGTACAGAATCAGTATAGCAGCTGCAGAAGGCAGATATATCACACCTTACCCCTGTAACATCACATTCAGTCATTACTATAGACTGTAACAATAATGGACAAAATTTTTGGGTCTGAGAAGTGAAGTCAAAGCTGAAGCTCCTTAAAGCTGCATTCTCTCTAACTTCCAGCAGGGGGAGACTCCACTGGCTCCAAAAAGAAGTCTGTTTCTATAGAAGTCTATGAGAAAATGAGCCTACTTCTTTCTTGATTTATTATCTCAGTAAACATTTTCATAATGCGTTAATGGTCTCAATCTCTAGTTTCAATTATTCTTCAATACAGTATGATGTTCATTTAGTAAATGATGGTTCCATTTATTTTAAAGTAGAGGATAAAGCAGGGGAGAATTTAGGACCTGTCAATCAGGACAGAGGCTTAGCAATGCTAACCATGCAACACTGTGGACATTAAAATAGCCCTCAACTTGTTTTTGTCTGTGTTTTCATCTCAAACTTTGACTCTCTATGTGTTTTCACTTCAGCAAAGTTAACTGGAACATTTTTGTCACCTAAAAATATCTTGTTCTGCCAACCAAGCTAGCTAGCTACCACTAGCGTTAGCTGGTAACTTAAGGGAAAGTTTGACGATTTTTTTGGACTGCCGTACATGCAGATGAATGACGGAGCAGTACCCGCAGGTAACTACTATAGAGTGAAACATGGAGCCTTGGTGAACAGGACTGGGGGTAAATACTCTAGTAATAGTAATACTAATCTTACCAGTATTTTCCCCACGCTGCCACGACTCATGCTGACAGTGATGTTACCGAATACAGTAAGAGAGACGGACTTGGTGTAGGCCACAGCCTTGTTACGCCCTCTGTTCTCATTTTGGACCAGCACTTGGAACGGTTCCAGGTCCTGGTCTGATCCCTTGGTGAGTTGAGACAGGACGTAGGTACAAGTACCCTGGAAATCAAACCGCCACTTGTCAAAGCTTTGGTAGTGGGGGTCTCCAGTGCCCTGGCATGTTGCATAGGATGTTGGATAGCAGTCCCTAACCCCCTCCTTCAAGGCACAGAGCTCGTTCTTCTTACAGGTCACCGATGTGCACTACGCCAGCAGGGAACAGAACACAGAACAGAATATCAGATCACACACACACACACACACACACACACACACACACACACACACACACACACACACACACACATACACATAGACACAGACACACACAGGCACACACACACACACACACACCAACCTTGGCTTTCCTGTTAAGGCATTTACACCTGGTGGTGCAGGTGTTATCGCCCCAGAAAGTGGTGTCTGCTGGGTAATATCTGCCCTGATAGGTACATCCACAGCTAGACTGAGGAACACATCTGAAACACACACGCGCGCGCACACACACACACACACACACACACACACACACACACACACACACACACACACACACACACACACACACACACACACACACATTAAATGTACACGGTGCTCTTGTCTTTTGTGGGTTAGCCAGAGTGCTGCTGTTGTTATATATAAATATAAATATTTTAGGTATATTTGTGATGCAGTGGTTTCTATTGTTGATATCAAGGTGTGTGGGTTAGGGAGAGTCTGTGTCTGTGGGTTCCCACATAGCTATATGTTACCTGTCTCCACTCAGCACCATTCCTGGATTGCAGCTGCATCCCTCCACACAGGGGCCTTTACACAGCTTCTCACTGTCTGGAGCCACGCATGAGGCCGGGCAGGGGGAGCCACACGCCTCATAGTGGCTACCTGCTGGACAAGAAAGGGCTGGGGACGGGACAGTAGACATCATTGATCATCATAATTATGTTTTTAGCTCATTGTTCTTATCAGTGAGAACCGATACAATACCATCCAATATTAAAGAATATCAATATGCTTGTATTAGTTTTACATTATTCAACGGATCAATCTTCAATCACATGTTCCCATCCTGTAGTTTAAAAAAAAAAATATTTGGGGCAGAAAGTTGCGACAAAAAGCCCTTTAGATGAACATTTAAAATTGTATGACCTTTCCTCATTTTTAGGCTGGTGCAACTGAAATACATTTGCAGGATAAAGCCTGACCCCTAACACTGCAGATCGGGCCGCATTTTTCTGTTCAAGGCCGGCCCGCGTACGACAGAGCAGTAACCGAATCCGGCCCGAGCTCGACAGGCATTAAGATATTTCTGTCCGAGCCTGACCCGAGCCCGACACAGTTAAAATCTCATTTTTTTCTCCTACTAATGACACATGTATGTTTGTTTGTGTGGAAAGCCTGCTTTTATTAAGCAACTGTAGGAAGGCATTCGGAAATGTCAACAGATGAGTGCGTCAGTGCACACGTTAACACAGGCGCGCAGTTGGCTACCTATATAATAAGCTGTTATAAATTTAAAATGTTCAATGCCTTATCGCGGTGATGTGAGCGAGCCCGACCCGAACCCAAACATCATTTCTAAATATCTGTCCGAACGCGGCCCGGCCCGTCGGGTCCCGTCGAGCTCGGGTCGGGTATCCGTCCTCTACCCTGCATGGCAGCCTTTCATGCCTCTAGTGTTTGACTCCATATGTGTGAAGGTGAGGCGTTACGATTCTTAAAGACAATTGTCCTCTCATCCAAAAGAGGGGAAATGTTGTATAGTGATGCACAGGTTCAAGAGACATAAAATCAGTTGTAGTAGGACCAAACCTTACAATTACACTGCAAAAAAACAGACACAGTTAAACACCATACGAAAAAAAATAAGCAACACCTTGCAGTTATGACAGTGTTCAAAGCAATAATATTTTGCTTAGTGACTTACGGCATTTGGTGACCATTCTCCACTGAGGATTAACTTTCACTCCTTCTGACAGACAGGCATCTTCATAACTCTTCAGGTTATCACAGAGCGTTTGTCTTGCACCTGGACAAACACACACATTATGATTCACAGGAACTGTCAACAAATAGATCCTGACATACTAAGACGTCAAAGAATTATTTGATACATGCATTGATACTGTTTATGTGAACATTAATATGTGATCTGTGAATATTTTCTGTGTTTATTCTGCCCAAAACTGTGAACCTCAGTATTGGCACACCTTTATTGATACAGACATCGTAGATGCAGTTATTCAGGTACATAGAGGGGTCAATCTGTTTGTGGCAGGCTGAGAATGGTCCATCTGACTCAGTCAGAATCCCACAGAGACTGGGTTGGCGGAAGTGTGTCTGCTGCTGTGGTGAACACTGGGGACAGCGACCAGCACAGTTATCACTACAGAACAGGTCGGACTTGTCATCCACCTTCCACGCCTGGATCATTTTCAGCACAGCAGAGAGACTGGAATCTGCAAGACAAAAGCACAACATGTGAACTTCTGGCTGAATGAACAGTTAAATATTCTGATGAGATATCTTGAATTGAGAGGACTGTTGGCCCAGTGTCTCAGTAGTTAGCACTGCTGCCTCTGGGTGCTCTGTGTTCCTCCCACTATAAAGACATGCTAAGGGATTACCTCCTGGGTCCCATGCTCATTTTCAGTGATGTTTCGGTTTATACAGGTCCCGCAGTATAAGTCTCACCGACTCTGAAAATGAGGGCGGTCAAAACTTCTTACACCACAACCTCATCCCAGCGGTGGGACTAGAAGGGGGGGAACCAGCCTCCCCTGAAATATGAGTGCTGTCAGTCTGACAATTGTGATTTCCATTGGGTCAGAGTTCCGTTACTTGGCCGCCTGTTCTGCAATCTTCCCAGCCCTTGTCACATGACCAACTAATGTTACCATGACAACTATCTAAAATTCTGATACCATGGAACCAGCACTGGAATTGTTTTTTTTTAAAAGTGGCAGACTGAGCCTATAGAAAATGTGTATTGTATTTGGATATACAATTTGTTTAAAATAAAAACAAGTGAAACTAATAATGAATGTGATGTCTTATTTAGCAGAATTACATTATGTTCTATCCTATCAAATATTTTCTATATTTCTAAGCAGATTTTCTAAGCTGTATTCTGATAAAATGTACCCCCTGTGCCACCCCACTTAAAAAATCCTGTAATTGCCCCTGCTTCATGCTACCTGGCACTGCACCAATTCTACACTTCTGGGGGAAAGTGTAATTTCCACCTCTATTGGATATTGGAAGTTACATTTTGGCCACATTGGACAACTTGTTGCACCAGACCATCTCTCCTGCTACAGTGTTCTCCCTCTATGCCCCCCTTCCCCACCTGTTGGTTCGGGCAAGTCATCTCTCCCGTCTCCATTGTAGTTTCCACAGAGCCCTCCCAGGTGTTCATAGTAGGAGGATGGCACTGTGATGTACAGCCTCATGTTCCAGTCATATTTAACACTCAGGCCAAAGTCAGTGGTGAGGGAGGCATAGATTCCACTCTGCTCTACAGAGACCTTTCCACCCAACAACGTGACAGGCAAGTACTGAAGTTCTCCATTCACCTGAAGGTAAAAACAGAAAAAAACATTCAAAGAAACTGTATGTCTCTAACACTGCACACTGCATATGGACAATGGTAAAAACTATAAATTCATTGCAATACAAGAACAGGTTGTGAGGAAGTTGTGTGTAGTTGTATGGAAAGCAAAGAGAACTGTGTTAAGAGAGCTAGAAATCATAAAAAGTTATGCTTGCATTCAGGGCTTTAAATTGACACCTTCCAACCCGCCAAATGCTGGTAAATGCTTTTTTGGCGGGATATGAAAGCAGCAAACAACACTGCGTCTGTTTGAATCGGCCAGCTGCAGAAATGTTGCCAGATTGGTTGGTTTTCCGCCAAGAAATTTGGGCGTTTTTGTGTGTGTTTGGCTTGGAAATGTAATCTTTATCTGGCAACAATACTCATAGTACTAATCCTACATTTCCCATGAACACCATGTCGTGATGTGTCATACAACCGTCGGCTACATGTCTAGCGTGCGGTATTGATGAAATTAAGTAATTAAGTTATTGAAATTTGTTGAAATTAGTAAAAACATTTGGCTAGTGGAAAATCTGATTGGCTGGTAAATTAAAAAATGTACTAGCCATGTTGGCTGGTGATTAAAACAGTTAATTTAAAGCCATTAGTTAATTGGCATCAGTGGCTTCATTCATGTTTCACCAGCTGCTTGGCTACTAGCTGACTGTAGCTACGTTGCAATAAGAAATTATTATTAAAACATTGCTTGTGCTCCTTTTGGATTTGAGCTGTTTCTTTTAAATTATCTGAACCTTCTGGAGCCAAACATCCTTAACGAAAGTCTGTTTCTGACACACATATTCAGGAAGAGAAACTAATATATAATAATAGAACTATAACTATATTTAGAATAAACAAATTAGAAAGTAACTTATGTGTTGGAAGGGCCCAAATACAAGTCACATATGTGTGAATATTTATAAAGGGTAAGGTCATGTCATGATTTGAGAGAGGTCTTTGTGTAGTTTAGTATTCTCATAAAGATGTTTCTATATCTAAACAGATTATTAAATTCATTGCTAGTTACAGTATACTAGGAGATATGTTACCTCTACTTGTCCATTGTGTCTGCCGATGATAATTGTCTGCCCGTGAACACTGACAGTTACAGTCCTCACATATGTAACTTGAAGGTTACCTCGATGGTCATTCTTGGTTGTCACAGTGAAAGGCACAAGGCCAGATGCCGTCTTTGCAACTGTTGTCATAATGTAAGTGCAGGAACCCTGAAAGTACCAGAAACAGGGAGTTTGAGTTATAGTAATAGGACATCGCTATTCCACCAGACAGGCAAAATAACAACGGCTGCTTGAAAATGCAGCAGAACAAGGCTTTGTGTTTGTGTGTGTGTTGTTAAGGAAAAACTCAGGAGCAGCACAACTCATATTTACATACATGAAGAATGTTCTGGAGACATTTATGACCTACACAGAAGCATTTAATGAACTGTCGATCGAGGAAAATTAGGATTAGCAATACAGTTACAGTAAACACATGTAAGGTCATTTGGTGCCATCCCAAGTGTCTGTGCATTTCCAAGAGGCATATTTCTATCACTGAAGCTGTCAAGTTTGGGTTATCCAAAGATATTGATGGCACCATTACAAAGATGCTTACCTTAGTCTAGTTCAGTCAACCTTTTCTGGGAAATAGAGTTTTGGGAAATGTTCCAATCCACATGCCAACTGACCTCTACAGTAGTTCGATTGACTTTCCGCGAAAACCCTCCCTACTCTGCCTCTGATTAACTAGTACTCATTGCCTTCTTCATATGAGGCAAAAAATAACACACCTTCCAAGACGATTGTGACCGGTTTAAAGAAATGCAAACACCCCAGAGCGTTTCTTTCTCCTACCCCAGAATGCATCTGGGGTGTAGCCAGACCTTACTTGCAGCACTGTGGAGATAGAGCTGGCAATGTGAGACTAGTGGATATTTGGTGATGATTGGTCGGGCTGTCCCAACCCTACCTGGAAGTCAAAGAGTCGGCCATCAAATGTCATGTAGTGGGGGTCACCCACTGCCCGGCAGGTAGCTGTAGAAACATGGACGCATTCTCCCTTCACACATCGCTCCTTCACTCGACATTTCACCTTTTCACAGGGATCTGGGGCTGGTGTAGGAGGGGGGGCACCACCTACAGGAAATACAAACACACCATATGCATTGCATGTAGCACCATGGCAGACACATTTTATTGTGCCATCATCATTAACTGTGCACGATACTTTATCAATTTTCTCTCATCCCTTTTAGCCATAAATTAAGTGAAATCTTCAGTTATCAACCCATTCGCTAAACAGCTATTTCGTATATTTGTATTTACAGTATATTGTATGGCTCTATTTCTGTATATATTGTGTATTTCTTATTAATGTTAAATGTTTGTTTGTGTATGTATGCACCATTCATCAAAGAAAATTCCACGTAAGTGTAACTTACTGTGGCAATAAACTCTTTTCTGATTCTGATTCTGATCATAACTGAATGAATCCATCATTTTTATGCATGTGTGTGTGTGTGTGGACAACAACAGCAGTACCCTGGCTAACCCACAAAAGACAAGAACACTGTGTACGTATGATGTACTGTACATTTAGTCGTGTGTGTGTATGTGTGTGTGTGTCTTCTTGTTTAACTATATTCGTGGGGTCCAAAAACGGGGAATACAGTATACTTGTGGGGTCCAGACAGCTTTGTGGGGCCAAAATACTGAACCCCACAACTTCAAAGGGCTGTTTGAGGATTAAGACTTAGTTGTAGGATGAGGGTTAGAATTAGGTTATGGTTAGGGTGAGGGTAAGGGTTAAGGTTAGGCATTTATTTGTGATGGTTAAGGTTAGGGTAAGGGGCTAGGGAATGCATTGGCGTGTCCCCACAAAGATAGTGAAACCCACTATATATGTGTGTGTGTGTGTGTGTGTGTGTGTGTGTGTGTGTGTGTGTGTGTGTGTACCTCCAGAACAAACTCCAGCAATGCCATATGAATGGAGGAATGTTCCCCCGTAGGCGTAGACTGCCATACGGGCGTCACCTTGCACTGTGACATGACTCTGCCATTTCCCCAGTGGCACGTTGGACCACACCCAGCCCTTATCCGACAGGAAGTTGCTCCACTTAGGTGTTTGGCACAGTCCCTTCACACACACCTTCACACTGCCGGCCCCCTGGCTCTCTGACAGGATGGCAACATAATTGTCAAATCCATTCACCATCTCCACCGCCCAATCAGTGGCAAGCTTGCAGGAAGGAGTCAGCGTTATTAGAAAGGGGTCATTTGGCAAGTTGTTGCTGAGAAGCAGCACCATTACTTTCTTGTCACTCTTGACAACCAGTGGCTGTTTGTTGATCAATGCCTCAAAGATGACGCTCCCAGCTGTCGGCAGCCTCCTGTTTGTGTAAGTGTGATATGTTTACTTACTTAGTTAGATAAGTGTAGTCCAAGTTTAGATGAACTGAGTAAAAAATATATAGTTTCATTTATAGTGAATATTTTAATAAAGAAAATAGAGACACACAGAAGTTTCAGAGGGAAGAATGGACAAATGTGATGACTAGTCGTCAATGATTTAGCAAAATCAATCATAGATGATTTTACTTTAATTACACAGCTTTGTTGAATACTCTATTCTGATTGGTCAATTACAGCCTTCTAGGGTCTGGTAATACTGAATAGCAGACTGCTTGTGTTAATTATTTGCTGCATCTTTTTCCCTAAATGTTACCTACACCATTAGGATTTTCAAGGAACCTTGCTTCCTTGAGGGGGATCCTCAAGGACCCTTTTTGAACTCAAAAGGTTCCTCCACAGTGAAGGTCCCTTCAGGCTCTTCTACTTCTAAGAGTGGTGTAAGTGTATTTTTTTCCCCAGTTGTTTGTGTTTTCTTCAGTTGCATTGCGTTGCGCTCTCTTTGCCGGTTAGAAAACTAGATTAACATGTATATATTCAAACCTATATTACTTACAACAAGCCTTTCAAACCATACGACAATATGGGTGGTGTGTTCCCCCCCTCCCCTCTAATACTACCCACGGGAGAGTTTTATAAGTTAGCACCCCTAGTGGTGGCAGGAAATACGTCCTCATATCTAAACTAGAGAAGGTAACGGTCGCGGTTTTAAACACGTCGTTAACATTGTGAAACGGTCCCAGATAGTGGTTTGGGTTTAAATCAGACGTTACTTCACTTCGGGTTACGCACTTGTTCCGTAAAGTTAAAACTTTTTTTTTTACTTTACTTTTGTTTTCAACTCGCGGTACTGCAACGAAAAATCTCTCTGCAGCTCAGTTCTATTATGATTTTTTAATCCAAGGACTTTTTATTTTGGAAAACTTTCCTTGATGCCAGCAGGCAACTCCATTGAACTGAATATTTCGTGTTCCATTTTGGAACACAAAAATGTGGTGCTGTCACATACCCGATGTGAGTCAAGTGCAGATGTGAGTTGCGCATGCATCACTTTGCGACAAGGGCTCCCCCTCCTCACCAGCCCCACACAGGTAGGCTAGATCAGATTTCGCGCAGATCTGTTTTGCTGTTAGCCACAGAATAATGAGATCGGTATATTACATAGCAGTAATATAACGAAGTTCGTTCACTGCAGGCTACAATCAAACACAACAAAGGCTGTCACTTGAATGGCGTTTTGAGCTAACGTTAGCAATCAAACAATCATAGATAGCTAAAACGTTTTTGAAATGAGAAATGATTTTCATCTTCTGTTATTGTTTGTAATGAGAAAAGTTTAGTATTTTTTGCTGTGTTCTTATATGTTAGATAGATAGATAGATAGATAGATAGATAGATAGATAGATAGATAGATAGATAGATAGATAGATAGATGGATGGATGGAGGGATAGGTAGACAGACTGGCAGAAACAAAACATGATAGCCTTTGCTGTAGCTTCAACAGTATACTGTGTATTGTAATGAATAATATTGAACTCAACTGTTTTTCTAAGTTACGGTCCTTGTGCACTGTCACCTCAGTGTTGTCTTCAGCAGCTACAATCACTGCCCAGTTTTTAGCCTTACAGCTGCCGGTCCAGGGTACCATGTATTCTTTACCCAGGCTTGCCACATGGGGGAGCTGTTCATACACATGTTCACAAAAGTGAACCAACGACAGACACTGGTGGCCTGCTAGGACAGCAACAGGCTGCTGTGATCGAATCCGCGTGCCTGTCAAAGTTGTATGACTTCGTACAAGGTAGGATGCGTAGGGTGCCAGGTTAATGGTCACTGCCGTCCCATGCTGCCACCTAGACCCACCTCTCAGTGACACATCAGCACCAGGTAAGATGATGATCTGGTTCTGGCTATTGCCATTAACGATAGCCAGTAGACTGTCCATGTTAGGCATGGCTCCTGTGGGTGTGTACACAAAGTAGTCAGTGCCTAGCTCTTCTGTTGGGGAAACCACCGCGCCATCCCCTGTGGCAAAGCGTTGGTTGAAAGAGACCACAGAGATTGCAGTACTAGATGAGATTCGAACCGCTGAGTTTGCAGTAACAAATTGCTCCTTGAGCTCGGATCCACATGGCAGAGAAACCCAACGGCTTTCACCTGCAGAGAGAGTCAGCCAGCTGGAGAAAGACACTGAATCCACCTGCAGATCAATACGTCTGGATTTGTTAAACATTCATGAGCACATTAAAACAGACAGATGTTGTCTTTCATGGAAATGTAAAATGAGCCTAATGGGAGCATAAAAAGAGTCTGAATTAACGGAAGTACATTTCCAGGATAAAGCCTTAAAGAAAATGTGGACCTTGCAGCAAGGCAGGCGTGCTTGGTTATCTCTGGGAATTATTGTAAAGATTTACAAAGAATATTTTTACATCAAAACTCATATCTCGTTATTAAGATCTGTGTTTGTCTTTGGTGAATGTGCTTTGCTTCTGGGCTCCAGCCTGAAATGTACTTTTCATTTTGCTAAGATGCAGACATCCGCATGCTGCATGAGTGATAATTAAAGGACTTTTTTTGCACTGTTGCATTGTCCAACTCATTTACTTAAAAATATGATTCTTACCTGTATGTGAACATTGGCTGCAGAGCCCTGAGCAGTCAGAACCACATAGAGTCTGTGATCAACAAAAACACCCTCGTAATTAGGAAGAAATGTTGTGATGAACTCCTTTCCTGTAGAGCAACCATGGCATACTGGAGAAGAGAAGAAGAGAGGAGATTTTGCAAAGTAAATCAAAGCATGGCAAAGAACTTAGACTTATTACTCAGTGTTAATATTGCTGGCCTCCTACTGGTATACCTGCCAAGAGTGCAGAACAAACAGCCAAACACACCGCAACGATTTTCATGGCTGAAAGAGAGAGAGACAGAGGGACATACACAATGGTAAGAACTCATGTTAAACCAATATACATAATGTTACATAATGAATCAACGGAAAAGTTACATGCACGTGTTGACTAATGTAATACCAGGCCCGTAGCCAGCCTAGTTGAAGGGGGGTGGGGGTTCTTTCTTGTTTTCAAAAAGTGGACCTTTTTGCAGTTTTTTCCTCATTTTGTATTTAACTATGAGATTCTAATACTTCATTTTGGTGACTTTTTATGCACTAATTTGTGATGGATTAGTTTATCTGCTGGTATCTTAACGAGCACCCTTTTTGATGCACCGAAAATATTTGCTACAATTTTGTCAAATTACTTACCAAGATCATTTACCACCTTCTTTAGTCCAAATGCACACACGCACGCACGCACACACGCACGCATAAACACATACAGACACACCTTAAACCTCACAGATTTAGCTATGTGTGCATAAAGTTAGTTGCGTGGATTGTTGATACATTAGAAGTTAGATTGTTACATGCGTGCCAGTTAACACATATACAGAAGTACTGCTTTTAACAAGATTAGGGCTTCAGTTTGGCTTAGGAGACAAGTTTAGGAAGACAGGGAAAGACTGAGGACTGTCGCTGACACCAGAACAATGGGAGGAGGCCCTTCATTTTCAACATGACAAAAATGTGGAGACATGAGGTATGCAGGTTTTAATTTATACTGTGTGTTTTTATGTTGTAGCTGGTTGATGGAGTGCTGGGTACTTTAGTCCCGAACAATGTATCATCATGTTATAAACTCATCATAGGTTGTCAGTGTAAAATGTGTAAAATCTTAACCCGAGAAAACATATTAATTAAAGTAATAGAGAGTAATATTTCTCTGTGTAATGTACTGTAAATAAATGTATATTTAGGGCCCGAGCGCCGACAGCGGCGAAGGCCCTATTGAAACTGAAGGAATTATTATTTTCCCGGCAAATTAATTGCCTTTTTGAGGGGCTTAACATATTCAAAAACTCACCAAAATTGGCGGTCGCATCAAGTCTGGTGAAAATGTACGTATTTTAAGGGTTTCGGGAATAGGCGCACAAAAATGGCTCGCTAGCGCCCCCTACAAAGTTAATAAAATTGAGCCCCTGCAGTACGTTTAACGTAGACTCACGAAACTTGGTACACACATGTACCATGTCAAGACGTACAGAAAACGTCATTGGAGCCATACCCTAAACCCAACAGGAAGTCCGCCATTTTTAATTGAAAGTTCGAAATTAGTGCAATTTGGGGCATTTCCACATGTCGTACTTTAACAATCTCCTCCAAGAGATTTCATCCGATCAACTTCAAATTTGGTCTGTGCCCTCTTAAGACGTTAAAGATGAAAAGTTGTTAAAAGAAAAACTTTTCGTCATAGGGCGTGGTCGTGGAGGGGCAGCCATTTTGAGTGTTTCGCCACCAAAACAGGAAGTGGGTGTAACTTGAGTGTACATTGTCCAATTGGCTCAAAACTTTTCAGGATTCATAACACTCTAACTCTGAGGACATTTACTGGACAAAATTTACTCAAAGTCATAGCGCCCCCTAGTGGCAACAGGAAGTAGGCCCAAAACTATAGATGCTATACTTTAATCATCCGATGGACTTTAAATTTGGTCTGTACCATCTCAACACCTTAAAGATGAAAAGTGATTAAAAGAAAAACTTTTCGTCAAACGGTGTGGTCGTGGCATGGCAGCCATTTTGAGTGTTTAGAGATGAACGAGAAAGTGGCTGTAACTACAGCGTACATTGTCATATCTGCTTGAAATTTCCCACAATCAACAAGAGTCCAGGCCTGAGGACATATACAGGCCAATATTGAATTTTGGTCATAGCGCCCCCCGCTGGCAACAGAAAATGCGCCTTATATGACAAACATCATCCGATTTACATAAAACTTAGAATGTGTGGTCGACATGTGATACTGAGCTGCCCCCTATACTTTAACCACACCCACTTTCTCAGGCCATGCCCCCTTTCATAACATTTGAAGCGTTTAAGGTAGAGTCTTGTGTGAGGTGTCATTGAACTCAGCAGAGAGTTACTTCTTCATTGGTGATGGTTTGACCTGCCCCTTATGCTTAAGCCACGCCCCCTTTCATAACATTTCAACCATTTAAGGTAAACCCTTGTGTGAGGTATCATTGAACTCAGCAGAGACTTTCTTTTTCATTGGTCATGGTTTGCCCTACCCCCTATGCTTTAGCCACGCCCCATTTCACAGCTAATGAACTGTATGGTGTAGTAGAGTCTTGTGTGAGGTATCATTGAACTCAGCATAGAGTTCCCTTTTCATTGGTGATGATTTTCCCCGCCCCATATGCTTAAGCCACGCCCCCTTTAATAAGCAATGACCCGTTTCTTGTACACCATTGTGTGAAGTATCATTGAACTCAACAGAGAGTTCCGTTTTCATTGGTCATGGTTTGGCCTGCCCCCTATGCGTTAGCCACGCCCCTTTTCATAACTGGTGACCCATTTAAGGTAAAGTCTTGTGTGAGGTATCGTTGAACTCAGCATAGAGTTCCCTTTTCATTGGTGACGATTTTTTCTGCCCCCTATGCTTAAGCCACGCCCCGTTAACAGCTAATTAACTGTATGACGTAGAGTCTTGTGTGAGGTATCCTTGAACTCAGCAGGGAGTTTCCTTTTCATTGGTGACGATTTACGGTGTCTGAGTGCCGCGCAAATGCACGGTCACAAGGAGCGGCGTCCACCAGTAACCCCAATGCGCAGAGGAGCAAGGGCCCGTCCAACGCTGCTTGCAGCTTTAATGTTACATGTTACCTCAAATATGCAGATTTGCAGATGCAAATATTGCTTGATTTATAATTTTTTATTCAAAAATATGTACACACACACCGCACACACACACACACACACATACACACACACACACACACACACATATACACAAACACCTCAGTATAACACAAAGCAGCAGCACAAACCCCAAACTCAAAAATGAAAAAAACAAAGAAAAACATTTCTGTAACTTTAAATGTAGAATTTGGACTGAGTTTGTTTTACTCGGGTCCTTTCTACATTTTCTTTTTCTCTGTAGGACTACTGAGAGAACCTGTAGAAAAGGAATCATCCAACCATCTATGCTACATGTGTCAAACACAAAAGACCATAGAGTAAGTAGCCACCCAAAGGCCTTCAATTGGGTCATATTTCTCATATTTCTTTCTCTCTCTCTCTCTCTCTCTCTCTCTCTCTCTCTATCTCCCTGATGGTCGCTCATCAAGAGTCAGGTTCTGTCTGAAGTTTCCGCCTGTTAAAGGAGGTTTTTCCTCAACGCTGTCGCACCAGATGTTACAGAGTATGGTCTAGACCTGCTCTATCTGTAAAGTGTCCTGAGATAACTTCTGGTATGATTTGACACTATAAATAAAACTGAATTGAATTAAGTGGAGCTCAAGTTTTACTGTAAATAGTTTTGACTAATCAGAAATGAATCCTGTAGCATGAATCCAATCAAACTAATGTTATTACAGCTTGATAATGTTAATAACTTTATTGTATACATTCTGAAAGGCAAATAGTTTAAAGATAATTTAGAGTGCTCATATTATTCTCATTTTCAGGTTCATAATTGTATTTAGAGGTTATATCAGAATAGGTTTACATGGTTTAATTTTCACAAAACACCATATTTTTGTTGTACTGCACATTGCTGCAGCTCCTCTTTTCACCCTGTGTGTTGAACTCTCTGTTTTAGCTACAGAGTGAGGCATCTCACTTCTGTTCCATCTTTGTTGGGAGTCACACATGCTCAGTAGCTAGGTAAGGACTACTAGCCAGTCAGAAGCAGAGTATGAGGGCGTGCCACGCTAGCAGATAGGTGAGCATTATAACGTGTTACAAAGTGACGCACGTTTGTCACGGAAGTAAAGGCTGGACTACAATAGAACATAATATGAGCACTTTAAATTATCAAGTTTAATCATCAGATCACTTACAGAAATATTGAACCCTCAATCTTTGTGACGTTGTAATAACAATGTTACTCTGCAAAATGCTTTTGGTTTGTCTTCCATATTAATACAGCTGGTTGAGCAAACCCGGTTTAAATATGGAATCAGAGGAATGTTAGTCTGTACTAACATTGTCCATTGCTAGGGTTAAGCCTGACATCTGGCGCATGATGTCCCTCTCCTTATGCGGACAGTTGTGAGTGGTTTGAAGAAATACAAACAAGCCAGAGCATTTTCCCCTCTAACCAGAATAGATAAGCGGGTGGCCGGGTTGGATTAGTGGGTAGAGCAGGCGCACATATACATAGAGGTTTATGCTTCGACGCAGAGGTCCAGGGTTTGAGTCCCACCTATGACGATTTCCTGCATGTCTTCCCCCTCTCACTCCCTTTTCTCACCTACCTGTCCTGTTCATTAAAGGTGGAAAAGCTCCAAAAAAAAATCTTTAAGAAAAAGAATAGCTATGCGGTGTAGCCAGACATTACTCCATACTCTGGCAATGCAAGACTACAGGAATGCTAAATTTGTATTTTGTAATTCCGAATTATAGATACATTTGCATTATGGCTATGGTTATGGCTAACTAGCATTAGCTCTAATACTAGTTGAAGTAGCAGAAGTACAAACACTTTTAGTACTGACAGTAACACGACCCTGGCTGGCTGAAGACAGTTTACAGTAATAATGTGAAGGTATCAGCAGATCGCCACAGAACTGAACAGAAACATGCACTAAAGTTACCTGAAGGAGCCGGAACTGTGTAAGACCATAGTTTTAAAAACAATGCTTGAAAGTTTCCATGATTCTGTAATACAGTGTTAGATGTCACTGCAAGCAATTATAAAAAAACTGTTTCATCAATCAAATTACAGCTGCATGAAAAAAGCAATTATTTACAAACTAATCAAGATAAATGTAAATGATTGTATGGGTAAAGTAAGGCCCTGCAGTGGAATTGCATGGACTAGAATGACATCTGTATTATTTTATCGTGCATACAAGTATGTCCTGCCAGCATTGGGTTAGGTAAATTAATACATGCCAGATCCAGAGTAGTGCAAATAAATCCTCAAACAAATCACAAAAAGTCAAAGAAAAACAATTTAAATCATGCTCACAGTTTGATTTTCAGACATTCATGTCTGCTACTAATTTTATAACTGACAAAACCTGCACTGTATAGTAATAATAATAATAGAGAAATGTGAATCAATACTAATTAAATATCTTTTCCATGCTTTGAGAGAACAGCCATTTCATTTTTTACAGAAACTACCTGTGTATTGAGTTTATATACGGTAGTGATGAACTGCATTTCATCACCTGCAGTCTTCATGTTGTTTACTTCATATACTATAAACATGTAACACGTAATAAACCTAAACATTCTCATCAAATGAGCCAAGATCCAATGTCATAATGTAAAACCCTCTTATAGTTCCCCAACCAGCACAATTATCAGTAGAGGCATCCATACTGTACCTGCAGCTGAACATGGAGAGAGTGGATGGAGGGAGGCAGGACGGAGGGAGACTTATATCAGCGAGGGGCAGAGACACAAAAACTGTCACATGCTGGTGTTTAGTTCTGCTTGATTGAAAAGCAAATTGAATATTGGTGTGTTTATTTGTCGTGTGGTTACTGCATGGAAAAGGTGTTGGCCTGCCGTGGAAGTGTTTGCCCATGTCACTTAGACGTACAGTATAAACATCAGCCAACTAGGACTGCACAATTAATCACAATTTTATTATGGTCATTTAACGCTTCCTCCCACACCAGGCTTGCTTTGGGTCATAAAGTGTGTAGTCTGGATCAACGGAAAGACATTTCCAGGATAAATGCCTGAAAAATATACATTCTTATTGTCTTATTTTACACATACCCTTTGAAAGCGAACTTCCTGTTCATGTTGAAGGTTAAGTTGAGTGTGCACCTTGCTTGACAATTAGTTGTTCTTCCATTTAGTTTTTGAAGCTGTATCTAAAGACACAAAAGTCAAAATAATCTCATCTTTATTAACTAACCAACATCCAACCTGAGCATCCTTAGTTGGCAGACTCTGCTCTTAAACTGTTGATGCCATTTCCAACAACCTACAACTCTAATTTTCCACACCTGTTGGTCTGAAAACAGAGCAGCAGAAGATTAATATGGACCCCGATATGAGACTAAAACTCTCCAGTTTGAAGCCAGACATTGCTTCCCTGATGTCTCAGCATTATAGAGGATGGATACCCGAACTGAGCCCTTTGGGACCCGACGGTACCCGAAGGGCTGGGCCGGGTTCGGACAGATATTTAGAAATGATGTTCGGGTTCGGCTCGGGCTCGGTCACATCAGCGCGATAAGGCATTGAACATTTTAAATTTAAAAAAGCTTATTATTTAGGTGCGCGCCTGTGTTAACGTGCACTTGTTGCCCTGTGTGCGCGGAGGTGCTCATCTGTTGACATTTCTGAATGCCTTCCTACAGTTGCTTAATAAAAGCGGGCTTTCCACACAAACAAAAGTACATGTGTCATTAGTATGAGAAAAAAATGAGAAATTAACTGTGTCGGGCTCGAACAGAAATATCTTAATGCCTGTCGGGCTCGGGGTCGGGTTCGGTTACTGCGCTGTTGGACACGAGCCGGGCTCGGACAGAAAAATGCACCCCGATCTGCACTCTACAGCATAAGCAGCACCATTCTTGCCATTAAGATGGCAAAAGAGACAATGAGTGAGAGTCATTTCATTTGGTTGTAATTTGTAATATACTGTTGAAGTAGGATGCCTATTTTCTTTTGGGCAAGTGGGCCTTGGTCTGAAAAAAACAACAAACACAGATAGATAATATGATCGTATAATGCATTTGTGTAAAGTGTCCGTACTTGATTTCCCGTCAAGACTAATTACCACGACAACAGGCATGTCATTTCACGGCACTCACACTATAATTTCCCTCTGTAAATCTCTTATCTCTTTACTGAACAGCCATTTCTGGCTTCGCCTGCATCCCTCTTTAATCTCTCTCACAACAACATACTGAAGCTTTAGTGGACTGACTGTCAAACTAACATGTACTAAAGGTGGAGATGGGTTAACACAATGATATGTACACAATGTCTTAACTATACACATTATATTGTATACCCAAGAATGAAAACTAATCCACTTAATATATTAGTATGAGCAGTATATCATGTCTGTATCACATGGACGAATGGATAACCGCCCTGTTTTCATAACTGCACTAAGCTGTGTACAGTAGACAGTCCCGGCCTGCCCAAAAGAAGGTGGCATCCTGACCTAGATCCAAGTAATTTATTGACCAAAAGCAAATGAATGGAACATTGACAGGGCGTGGGTTCCAGTGAAATCAGAAGTGTATGCCTGACTGCATGAAGCTTTAATGAAGCTGTTTGATCGTCCCACATATCATATCACTAAAGTCAAAACATCATCTAGGTAGACAGCGCAACCTGCAAGACCTACAGCAACCATATTCATAAGGGAATGGAAAGTGGTGAGCGCTTAGTTTTGAAAACTAAAACTAATTATAAATATATTTATACAGTCCAAAAGCTATATGAACGCGCAGACATTTTGCGTGCATGTGCCGTCACAGGAACTCCCCAGCACACCTTCAGTAAATCAAACTTTCCAAATAATTTTGCTGAACCAACATGGTCAACCCAGTACCCGTTTGATTTATCCACCAGCAAACATGCATCTCACTTCCAACTCCATTATTTTACATTTATCTGACGACAAAAACGATAAAAACAATTGTTTAATTGGAGAAGTATCAGCCTACCAACATCAATGTTGTGTTCAATAAGATGTGTACACTCAATAAGCTAGGGTAGTATGAGCTAACGAACAGTTGATATTACACAACGTCTCTACGTTTTTTTTTAGCTTAAGACAGGATCATCACCGTCCAACCTTACATCAGCAACAGCATCAGGACCTGAAGACTAGAGGATGGATACCTGAACCGAGCCTGTCGGGACCCGACGGTACCCAAATTAAATGATTAGAAATGATGTTTGGGTTCAGGTCAGGCTCGGTCACATCAGCGTGATAAGGCATTGAACATTTTAAAATTAAAAAGCTTATTATGTAGGTGCGTGCCTGTGTTAACGTGTGCTTGTTGCTGATGTGCTCATCTGTTGACATTTCCAAATGCCTTCCTATAGTTGCTTAATAAAAGCGGGCTTTCCACACAAACAAACGTACAGTGTCATTAGTATGAGAAAAAAATGAGAATTTAACTGTGTCGGGCTCGGGTCAAGCTCGGACATAAATATCTTAATGCCTGTCGGGCTCGGTCCGGGTTCAGTTACTGGTCTGTCGGGTGCGGGCCGGGCTTGGACAGAAAAATGTGGCCCGATCCGCACTCTACTGAAGACACAGGATCAACTAGGAGTACAGGACTAACATTTGCTTGTTGAGTTGGAGTCCAGTAGGCCTACATTAGAAACAGCATGATATGGCTTCAACAAGTTAACATGGCAACATATAGCAATCAAATCATTCAGGGTATGGGCCTATGACCTCGCTTGAAATGGCAAACCTACAAGTAGTCGGTGCCGTCAGAAATTCCGCCGGATGTCCCTCATTTTCAGCCAGATGTCCGTTATCTTCCTCTTTCTTTGTGTTGGCGTTCTAACCTCCGTTGGATTTCTGAGGACTATGGTTAACTGCTCCTCAGATCTCTGCAGGGTAAATCCAGACAGCTAGCTAGACTATCTGTCCAATCTGAGTTTTCTGTCGCACGACTAAAACTACTTTTTAATGGACACATGTTCCACCAAAACAAGTTCCTTCTCAAGGTTATTTGGCAGAGGCACCGTTGCTCCGTCCAACACTTAGCACCACCCAAGACAATTGTGATTGGTTTAAAGAAATGCCAATAAACCAGAGCATGTTTTTCTCCCATCCCAGAATGCTTTGTGGACTAGCCAGACTAACCTGCAAGTGACACGAGAACCTGATCACCAGGGACGTGCACCAACATTTTGGGTGGCAGGGGCTCAAGGAAAAATAAGGCCTAATAGTTCATAAATAATTGTTTATTTGAAATTTAAACAAAACGTGCCCATATTATGAAAAAATCACTTTTTCTGGGATTTGGGGTGTTATTTTGTGTCTCTGGTGCTTCCACACGCATACAAACTTTGAAAAAAAACATCCATGCTGTTATGAGTGAGATACGGGTTTCTGAATGTGTCCTGCCTTCAGTCTCCAGGTGAGCTGTTCAAATCGGCAGGGCTTTTTACATGCTAGCGCTAGCATGCTAGCTTGTTCTGAATTGCTAAACACTGCCACAACACACACTAGTTCACCACAATCTACAAAAGAACTACTTAAATGTCCCTATTCTGCAGGTATTCCATGCAAAGTTGGAAGTGTGCCCTCGTTTAGAAGAAGTCTCCCGGCTAATCCTGCCTTGTACAGGTCGAAGTTGTAGAAACAAACAGCCAGCTAGATGATGTGATCTTACCTAGCTACTGAGCATGTGCGACTGCCAACAAAGATGTTACAGCAGTGAGAGGTCTCACTCTGTAGCTAAAACAGAGACCTGAACACAGGGTGAAAAGAGGAGCTACAGCAATGTGCAGTACAACAAAAATATGGTGTTTTTTGAAAATTAAACTATGTAAACCTATTCTGGTACAACCTCTAAATACAATTATGAACCCGGAAAATGAGCATAATATTGCCACTTTAAATATATTAACACAACTCTGACTACTTTAACTGTTTTTATTTCCCTTGTGCAATTGTTCAATAGATTTAATAAATACATAAAAAAAATATATAAAATATATATACATCAGTTCACACAGAGACTTTTGAGTATTCACCAGGTTAATCAGAAACAGCAAAGGAAGCTCTGCCCCAATGTGAATGTTTTCTATGCTACTAGTTTCAAGTACGTATTTAGAATAAGTGACTGCACCAAGGAGAGGGATATTGTTTCAATAAGAATTTGTCTATTTTGCAAATGGCAATAAATCATTTAAATTCTTTTGGTGCCATTGGAATAAATAACACTTCAATCTCAACAAAAATCTTCACACTAAACTGAAGAAGGCTGTTGCTGCAATTTTGTTAATTTTACAGGAAAAAACACTGTTATTATTAGATGAGGAGCCTACAATCCAAATGATGAAGTTACTGTTTAATGCAGGACACTTTTTTCATGTTGTGGTCAATTTAGAGATTTTGGTCTATTTTCCTTCCATGTCTTCTTTTACTCTTATGGAAATAAAACTTCAAAAATACACATTTAGATGGTATTTGTTTTAGGCTGCATCTGTAGATTTCTTCTTAATTAATCTTTTTATTTAAACTTAACATTTAAGGGGGAAAGACTTCAATCATTAAAGGTGCTCTAAGTGATGTCACGCGTTTTTTAGGCTACAACATTTTTTGTCAGATACAGCAAACATCTCCTCACTATCCGCGAGCTGCCTGTCCCCTGAACACACTGTAAAAAAACGGCAACAAAAACAAACTGGACCAACCTGCACCACCAGACATAACAAACAGTGTTCCAGCTAATAACCGACAAGAAGGATTTGGGGGTGGGGGTTAGGGGGTTAGTGCCCGGAAGGGAGGGGGAGGGGACGGAATGAGGAGGAGGGAGGGGCAAGCTAGCCTCTGTTTTGGTTGAAAATACTTTGAACGTCAACAAGAAGTGACATCACCCAACATTGCTTAAGGCCCAGACACACCGACCAGACGGCCAACCCTCAGCAGAAAAGGCAGTTGGACTGATCTCCGGTCTCCCCGAGTTGGTCAAAAAAGTTCCTCGGAACACAACAAAGTGACGACACGTAATACGTATCCATAACAGCAGGCGGCGCTAATCTGTATTGTCGCCCAAAAATGAAGACGCCTTTGTCAGATGGACAAAGGTCAGTTTAAAAGATTTTCATCAGATTTTGAGAGACTCTAGTCATGCTCATTCCGCTCCCCGTTTCTGGGTTAGCACTCTACCAATCAGATTGGTCATTTGAGTCTGACTGCCGGTAGTACCCGCCCCGCCGATTATACATGTCAAATCGGCCAAAATGAAGGCCGACGGCCCCTCGGACCGACGACGGCACGGAACACACCGAACAGACTCGAGTCACCGACCTCACCAGACTGTCCAACAGCGCGGTGTGTAGTAGGCTTTAGAGCACCTTTAACTGGGCCTTGTCAAATGTGTGCATATTAGCGCATTTTAATTAGTTAACACCTAATTTGCATATCAATGTGGAGATTGTGATGACGTTACTAGACACAGATTTTACTGTAGCTGTCCACCTGGAGTGTCTCCATTAAGTACAGAACATTAGCCTGTATGGCCATGATGCCTCTGCTAAGTTATCACACAAGCTAGTAGCTCATGTTAGCTCGACAAAGTCTCCTTACCTGATATTTAGATTTTATAATCAATAGGCTAAATACATTTGTTTGACAGGGAAGCTGTGTGCAAACAGGAATATATATATATTCATAAATAAAAAAATAAAACATTCTTCCAGAAAAAAGGGCACTTTCTCTCGAGGAAGAAAAAGGGCAGGTGCTCAAGCCCCTTTTGATGTTGTGTGCACGTGCCTGACCAAGGGTGCATTGGCATACAGTCTTTTCATATTGGTCTGTGAACCTCTTATCTTTTTCTGTGCCAACTCAACTGCTGTGTAGCCTACAGGAGATGATGAAATCCATTCACATAATGAATCCTAAACCCAAATATTTTGGCTACCCAGTTAAATCATCTCAGGACTAAGGGGGAGAGAGACCCCGTGCTGTCAGCAGAAGAGCCGTGAACCGTGATCACTCTGAGTACCATCCATGCATTATTCATTGAACTATATTGATTCGTTTATATATTAATATTTAAATGTTTTTATATATGTATTGCCTATTGTATTTATTTAACATTGAATAAAATGCATTCCATTCCACACTTGCAGGCCGCAGACGGACCCAGTGCATTATGTAAAACCAGTGGTACCCAACCTTTTTGGGTCATCCACAGCCCTGTTGGATGAACGTACCCCTTCATTCAAAATGTGTTCCAAATGTATAAAATTATTAATTAAACAATAGCGTATATCATAATTTTTTCATACAACTAAACTGTCAAGATCTATGTTGGTTTGGTTAGCAATCATACTACTTGGGAGTAAAGCTGAATGTTTCTACCATTTATTTATTTATTTATTACTTTTAGCTAACTATTTTAACTGTTAAGTCAATACTTTCAGCTAACCAGGTGTAACTGCTGATATATTTTTGTAATCAAATCACAATTTCTAATTTGTTTAATTAATTGAGCTGCTCCACAATCTACCCCCCAACAGGAGAAGTACCCACTGGGGTACAAGCCATGGGTACAACACATGAATCACTCACTGTAAACTATCGTTTCGTTGTGCGCGCTCTCGCGGTTCTTGTGCACTGCTCGGGAGGCGGGCAGTGTAAGCCCCGCTATGACGCAGCAAAGCATTTTTGTTCTTTTTAAATTAAATTTGTTTTATTTACATTTGTTTTTTAAACAATTGCATGCTGACTGTAATATAGGTGCTGTACATGTTGGTGGTTGTCTCTGGATATAAAAAAATATACATATTTGTTTTATTTTTTACGCGGGAGGTCAAAGGTTACTAACAAAATGGCTGCACACACTCGAGCCGCCACCACAATGCTGTCAGCAGCCAGATAGTGAGGACATATTTGGATGTTTTGATCCCCGGCGACCGCAGCAATCATTATACGGAACTATTCTCTCTCCATACAACACCGACTGCTGGTCATGGCCGACTTATATTTATGGATAAGTCCGCTGCTGCTGCACTAAAAACACTGTACAGCAATCTGTGCGGATACAAACCGAATACAGAGAGCCTAACGTTAGGATAGTCAGCCCAACACGGCTGCGGGAAGAAGGAAACATCACGGGCATGTTGGAACTTCAGTCAAGACACAACTGCAAGACACGAAGATGAACAGGAAGAAAGATAAAGGATTCGAGAGCCCGCGCCCCTTTAAATTATAAGTATTTTTGTATAATTGGGTCCTTGTTGGCGTTAAATGAATGTTGGTTTGCAGTCGATAGTAGGGCAAATATGACGTTAGCTTAACATTAGTAACGTGCATAGCGTACAGAGTGCTCTGCTTATTGAAGGAGAGGGAGTACCGTTAATTCATCACATATTTACATTGTTCTCCTGTCACTGCTTTTTACGACCCACCAGGTGGTGTGCATCAACAACATCAACTTCCAGAGGAAGTCCGTCATTGTGAGTACTATAGAAGTTACAGTATATATAACGTTACAATATAAAATATAATATACAACGGTCATTCTGCTGTGGCTAATATTAAACCAAGGTGCATCCTATCCAGTGCTGCACCCATTGTTATATTATAGTTGACTGCTTGACAAGGGTTCAACCCTTTTTTGGCCACCTACACATATTTACACATTACACTCATTCACATAGTATTACACGGATAACTCAGGTTTATTAAATTGTTAGTCTAATGATTCATAATTTGTATTTCGTAGATATGATGAAGGCGTATGTGTCAAACTGAAAGAAAAATGTCAGTATTTTTCAACCTGGACCCTATTCTCCCACGTAGAGCTGGGCGATATGGAGAAAATCAAATATCAGGATATTTTTGACCAAATACATCAATGTCGATATTGCAGCAACATTGTAGGGTTGACAATTGGTGCTTTCTTAAAATATTTACACAATGAGATTTTAGATAAATAATCATCAGTAATGTGAATATAATGACTAAGTGGGTAAAGGTAAATAATAGAACAACTAGAACAGTCTGGTAAGTTCAGAAAAGTACACCACTTTACTGTAATGCAGCCTTTAAAACTAGGAAAAGAAAACACTTGCCTGTGTCATATTGTGCCATTACGACCAAATTGTAAAAATCTAGCCTCATATGTCAATATAATATGGATATATTGCCCAGCCCTTCTCCTAAGTTTTAGCTTTGTGCTCTTTAAACAGACCAAACTCAGACCAAAAAGTGGACCCACAGAAAAGGGACTCAGTTCTTTTTGCGTTCACATTGTCAGTTTACTTGAAAGAGGACTCAGTTCTGTTTCTGATGTGGCATCAGAAACAGAACAGGGCAAAAGGCAAAACAAACCTGAAGTGTGTTGTGTTCACAATATACAGGTGAATAGAACCGTAACGACTTGAAGCAAACCATACTCGGTCCACCTCCCACGGAGGTCTGAGTACGGTTCGTTCCAGAAAGGTCTGAGTCCCTTTGGAGTGTTCACATATGTGCAAAAAACACAGACTAATAGATCTGAGTTCTTTTGGAGGGTCTGAAACACCAAGTATGAAAACCCCCTAAGTAACTATTGGGAACAACATTGTTTGAAATTAGTCCAGTATATAGAGTGAGAGCCCTGCAGCCAACAGCTGCAAAACGGACTGCAATGTAATCCTATGGGGAAAAAGTGAATGTTTACATCCACTAAAAGTGCAGTTTTTGCCACTGACAGGCTCTGATAGTTATTACTGTGCTGTAGCCCAACAGAATTATGTGAAATGTAAGAACAAGGACACGGAAAGTCCAGCACAGATAATAGTGTTTGGAACATTTCTTGGTGAACCCTTTTATGCAGTTCATCTAATCCAGACAATGAAAATCACTTTAGCTACTGATGACAATTGTAGTCCCTTTGACCAACTTCTTCCTTTCTGTTGCGTCCCTTTAGGGCTATGTCGAGCTGACCATTTTCCCCACAGTGGTCAACCTGAACAGGATCAAGCTTAACAGTAAACAGTGCCGCATCTACAGGGTCCGCGTCAATGAACTGGAAGCCCCATTCATTTACAATGACCCAACACTGGAGGTGTGCCACCATGAGTCCAAGCAGTGAGTATTCAGTGTAATAATCAGTGCTCGAAGTCGGCTGGTACTCACCAGTACGCAGTACCGGCACTTCTACATTTTACTCTTAAGCGTACCTGCACTTTTTCTTGCGTACCGCTACTTCTCGCATGTAGCCGGTACTCTACCACTGACAGAGAAAGTGTCAGTGTCAGAGAGATTGACCCTAACATTACATAAACTACACTACCCAGAGGGCACTACATGATTTACCTCAGTTCAGAAAAGCTGTCTGATGCTTGCAGCCTGACCGTAACAGATTTTTCACTGCTGAAAACCTAGAAACTAAAACGTTTTGTTAGCCTGGCTTCAGAAAGGTACTAAAAGAACGCGTGTGCCAGAGCCAGACACATCAACAGAGGTCCAAGTCCAACCAGAAACATCAGGTACGATTCATGAGCTTCAAACTAACGTTAACGTTAATGTGAGCGGAACAGCTAGCGTTAATGAGGAGTCTGCAGCTACCAACCTTAACGTTACCTTAGTCAATGACACCGACGTCAACATTAACGCGAGAAACCAAACACATGGATGGCCTCACTGTTGGTCAAGGGACCAAATTATGTATTTTTGCTCCACAAACAGCTGGCTTGTTTTTAAAGATAACAAACTGGGCTGCAAAACATGTAGCAGCATCCCATCACTTGCTGGCCAGACAGAGAGGGGACTAAAGCTGTCAAGAGAAACACACACACACACACACACACACACACACACACACACACACACACACACACACACACACACACACACACACGTTTGTTTCACTATCTTTGTGGGGACCCGTCATTGACATAATGCATTCCCTATCCCTACCCTAACCTTAACCCTCACAACTAAATGCCTAACCTTAACCCTTGCCCTCACACTAACCATAACCTAATTCTAACCCTAATTCTACAACCAAGTATTAACCCTCAAACAGCCCTTTAACCTTGTGGGGTTCAGCATTTTGGGCCTCACAAGGCTGTGCAGACCCCACAAGTATACTGTATTCCCCGGTTTTTGGACCCCACGAATATAGTAAAACAAGCACACACACAGGCGACTTGTTTAAATAAATACATTTATGTTGTTAATAAATAATACATTGTTGTTGTACCAGCAATATCTCCAAGTTTTGTTTTTCACTGTAGAAATCTCAAATGTCTTAATGATTTGTAAGAGAGTACCGGCACCTTTTCTTTTTTTTCCACTTCAAGCACTGGTAATAATAATAAGCTGAAATTGACATAGCTTGGAATTTTTTGCCAGAGGCTTCTAGTTGTTGGTCTACAAATTAAATGCTACTGTGTTGCATTATCTGTCAAATCAACATTGTCTACTTACTTTGTTAGTAGGCCGACAACAACAGTAGCTAGTTGTATGGTTGAGTCAAAGGCTGAAAAACGTCAGCTTAAAGGCCAAGACACACACAGCCGACGGCCGACCCTCGGCAGAAAAGGCAGTTGGAATCAGTCTCTCCGAGTTGGTCAAAAAAAGTGCCTCGGAACACACCAAAGCGACGAGACGTAATACATCTCCATAACAGCAGGCGGCACTAATCTGTATTGTCGCCCAAAAATGAAAACCGGCAGCTGATTGGACGAACACGTCACGTGGGTCTGGTTTCTCCGGAAATTCAAAGCCAGACTGTCATGGCGGCTCGTTCAGAATACGTTTACTAAAATAGTTCACCGAAACGTGTTTCTGAAAACATTTAAAGTGAGAAATAGGCCGTGTAGTTGCTGATTCTGTCTTCATTTCAGATCAACAAAGGTCAGTTTAAAAGATTTTCGTCAGATTTTGAGAGACTCGAGTCACGCTCATCCCGCTCCCCGTTTCCGGGTTAGCACTGTACGAATCTGAGTCCGACTGCCGGCAGTGCAGCCCCACTGGTTATACATGTCAAATCGGCCAAAATGAAGGCCGACGACCTCTCGGACGGACGACGGCACGGGACACACCGAACCAGACTATCCAACGGCCGATTATCAGCTCGGTGTGTCCGGGCCTTAACAGTGACCACTTGAGTTTTTTGCAGATTCAAAGCGCCACAATAAGTGGCTGTGTCTCATTCCGCATACTTCCGTCAGTACACTGCTAATGTGCACTGACCACTTACTGCCGTAGTGCCTACTTTCGATGGTTAGTATTGTCCCCAAAGGAACACTTACGTTAAAACACTTACCGGAAATGACGAGCGGTCGGCTCGGCTCGTCGTCTCTCAAAATCTGACAAAAATCTTTTAAACTGACCTTTGTCGATCAAAAAAACAGACAGATTCAGCAACTGCATGGCCTATTTGTCACTTAAAATGTTTTCAGAAACACGTTTCGGTGAACTATCTTCGTAAAACATGAGATCGTATTCTGAACGAGCCGCCATTATGCTTGGTTGTGAAATCCGGGTGAAATCCATGTGACGCGTTCGTCCAATCAATTTCAATTTCAATTTATTTATAGTATCAAATCATAACGAGTTATCTCGAGACACTTTACAGATACAGTCGGTCTAGACCACACTCTATAATTTACAAATACCCAACAATTCCAGTAATTCCCCCAAGAGCAATCATTAGCAGTGGTGAGGAAAAACTCAGACAGACCCAGGCTCTTGGTAATTGGTGTCTGACGGTGCCGGTTGGCGGTGTGCTGCACAGTGGCAATAATAGTCACAAAGATAATTGAACAGTGACTACAAATGGTAGTCGTAGTAGTTCATGTCATGGGCGTTACAGGATGTAGCGTGGCACAGCACAGCATGGGTGGGCGTAGCAGGATGCAGATACTTGGCAGGACGCAGCCGGACACTGCAGAGCATTGCAGAGCGTTGGACCACACTGACAGCTCCAACCAAGATCGTGGTGCCACCCTAATCCAAGGAAATATTCTGGGTGGGAAAAGAAACATAAGGACTCCGGGGAGTAAACTCCCCAAAGCTAGCCCCTTTAGCGCATGTAGGATCCATCGTTCAACACTGAACTTTTTGACCGTTTTTAGGGGGTCATCCGGGTACTTTCAGTGCACGGACTTTTTACGTTACCTACACTATAGTGTAGGTAACAAGTAAGTGTAAGTGTAAGTGTGCAAGTAGGCGGTTTGAGACACAGCCAGTGTCTTTACATTCCTGCCTCATCAGCTCCAAGGCATCAAACCAAAATAAAACCGTCATGCCAAATTAATTTGAAATGTTTATGCTTCATAACTAGCAATATTTAATTTATTTACTACTCATCAGGATATTTACCATCCAAATCTCCAAACAGGTTTGGCAATAAATGTGACTGTAAAGATAAGGTTTGAGGGATATAATGATATATATTCTGTGAGTCACTATACATTTGTAAGCTATCAAATTAGATTTACAGGATTTTTGCATCAATTTTATACATAATCCTGATTTGTTGAGTATTTATTTAACTGAAAACCCAACATGGAAATCTAGCAATTTTATCTGTAAAAGGTTTCTCAATTGCATTTTAAGAATATGTGGGGTAAGAAACTCATTTCTATTTTTTTTTTATTAAATAGACAAAGTATTTTTATTTATTTTGTTGGCTGGCTGGCCAACATTTGACCATGGATGGTTATACAGGTAGAGAAACTATATGGTTCCAATATGATCATTTAGCGTAAATGTTTTTTTGTGTGTCTATGTAGGAGGAACCTCAACTATTTCTCCAGTGCGTACACTGCAGCAGTGAGTGCTGTGGACCCTGATGCAGGACATGGGGAGCTGGTCATCAAAGTTCCCCCTGAACTCTGGAAACAAGGAGATGGTAAGACGGTGGCCACTTCAAATTAAAAAGGCACGCAGAGTTGTTTTTCGATCAGGAGGAATCCAAAGTGTGTTTATGCCACATACACTACTGGCCTTTTAAAATTCCATCATCTTCACCAGATCGAAGAGGATACAATTCCATAATAATAATCCCTTACCTGATAGTTTAAATTGACATGGGCACATGAAGTGGATTACCAAATTCCCCTGGAACACGTGAAACATTTTTCAGTGTGGGGTTATTAATAGAAATGGAACTATTTGGTCATGACTGATACACCAATGTTTCTGTGTTTTGTGTCTCCAGATTTAAAAGTTTTGAAGGTGTACATAGAGTTTTCCCTGGACCAGCCGAAGGGAGGTCTCCACTTTGTTGTTCCTGATGTGGAAGGCAGCATGGCGGAGCGAGGAGCTCATGTGTTCTCCTTTGGATACCAGAACTCCACCAGGTCTAGAAACAATGGCTGCGTCCGAAATTCCACACTAACATGCTATTTAGTAGGCTAAAACAGTATGTGAGTTTTTTTAGCATGTCCGAAACCTTTGTATGAAACCAGTGGTATGCGAATTGCATACTATTTTCGGACTATTTTTTACTGGACGCTATGCCGGCATAAATATCCCACAATGCAATGCAGTAGCAACGGCAACGTTCATACCAAACAAACAGATAGAAACCGAGGAGCTCTGTAACGTCGATAACGCTCTAGTTTACATTTCTACATATTCAAACAACTGACCTCTTTCAGTAATTTAAGCGTTATCTGGCTAGAGCGGAGGTCGGCAGGGGTTACCATGGTTACGCGTCTTCAGCAGCACGGAGACTCACAGGAAGTGACGTTTGAAAATTACAGCTTGGTGCGTCCGAAAAGATCCACCCTACTGTTTATTTTCACAAAAGTATACCGAAGGATAGTATGCATGTTGAGTATGCAGGGCAGAGGAGGAGATTTCAGACGCAACCACTGACTAACCATGATTTACAGTAGTTGATTCAAATGCCACTTGTGGAATACAACAAACTGGAGATTGAACCATTTTGTTTATGTGCTCAAAGCTCATCATAGTATCTGCTTCCTCAGGTTCTGGTTCCCCTGCGTCGACTCCTACTCGGAGCTGTGCACGTGGAAGCTGGAGTTCACCGTGGATGCTTCCATGGTGGCCGTGTCCTGTGGCGATCTGGTGGAGACTATCTACACCCATGACATGAGAAAGAAGACTTACCACTATGTCCTCCCCATCCCCACCGCGGCCCCAAACATCTCCCTGGCTGTGGGGCCCTTTGAAATCCTTGTAGACCCCTACATGCATGAGGTGGGTTTGCAGTGACCAGCGGTGGGTTTAAATGATGATGTTTCTGTAGTTTTGTAGTTTGGGATGTTAAAAAAGGAACAGATTTTGATGTCTATATTGATTATTTTTTAGACTAGCAAAAGGTATAATGGTGTGATTTCTTTTCAAGAACATCTGCTTTGATTTAAACAGTAAGCACAGAATACCGTACATGTTCTGGCTCATGTGTTTGAAGTCAGAGTGGAACAGTAGTCGGAGCTTTATCTTCTGTCATTTGATGCATTTGTAATTTCATTTCATTTATTTATTAATAAGGACAATGCACATTGATCAACATTTCTGTAAATGTGCCAGTGTTAGCCAGCCGGCTAAAGTCCTGCAGTCCTGGTCCAGGTTTAGTTACGAGAGAGATTTAAAACACTTGCGTCATCAGGTCAGGAAGAGTAGCATAAGGGAGGAATGAACAAATTAGATCTCAACCACACTCTTCAGAAATGGAAAGGTTTTTGCTGACTAATATCCAAACACACACCTCTCAAAATAGCTGGTGAGCCCAAATCACATTTGATTGGATAAACCTATGTGACCACATCCGTGTTTAAGATGAGTCATCGAAAAATAATTTTACACTAAAACGGATATTTCATATAAAAATACTCAAAAACATTTTTTTTTGACACATTCAACAACGAAGGGACACAGGAATAGAAATTGGAAAATGTATTTTTAATTTCATGTGTCTTTAATAGCGGTTAAGTTCTGGGAATTTTTAATGGGATATTTGCACTGTTTTTGATATTTTGTAGGACATGAATGGGTTCTGAATATAATCGTTAATTGCAACCCTGAAGTGAGTTTCCCCTATGCTGACACTGTGGCCCAATGGTTAGCACTGTAGCCTCACAGCAAGAAGGTTCTGGGTTTGAATCCAGGTCGTTCCGGGCCTTTCTGTGTGGAGTTTGTATGTTCTCCCCATGCGTGGGTTTCCTACGGGTACTCCGGTTTTCCCTCAAATACCTCATGGCTCAGATCTGGAGTTGGTCCCCGGACGCTGTAAATAGCTGCTGTAATGGGTTAAATGCAGAGAATGAATTTCGCTACATGTATGTGTATGTGACAATAAAAAGTACCTGTAACTGGCAGCGTGCTAGAGCTTCTATAGACCTCTGAGGCAACGCGTAGTAACCTTCACAGGTACAGAGAGCGCAGAGAGTTGCTGCCAACCTGGGCTCCAACAGTCTGAATACGAAAAAGTTTTATTGCCACAATAAGTACACTTATGTGGAATTTGCCTTGGTGTACATACATAAACAAACAAACAAACAAACATATTAAACATTAAATTTGAACATTAATATGAGAAACAATAAATACAGAAAAACTATTCCACTATTCTAACATTGATTACTTGCTAAACAACACAACAATCTACAGCCATCTGTTGAACATTATCTCTTTATCTAACTTTATCTCAACATAAAAAACCTGATGACATCAACTGAATAGTTTTTTACTACAGGCCTGATGTGATGTAGTAATATTTTGTCCATCCCTGTGTTTTCTGCTAATGACCACTAGATGTCCCTAAACACGGTAGCAGCACTGAAGATCACTTCAGTGAAGTAGTGTAGTATATGGACATGTGTCATGGTAGTAAATCCAGTAAAGAAATGGGAACAGAAAAGGGGACATTTCTGATATTTAGACAGAATCATAGGCGTAGATTTTCGGGGGGTGGATGCAGGGAATATGCCCCCCCCCCCCCCCCCCAATATTTGGAAGAGGTAGATTTAAGAGTTAAAAATAACCGTTAAGGGGGCTCAAACATATTGTTTAATCCCTTGTCAGGGTTGTGTTTCTACAAAGGTTGAATATGTCTCACATTTATTACAGTATTGAAGGAAAAACAAAACAAAAAACTTACCTTTAGCCCTACTTCTTACCAGTAAATATATGATTAAAACGATTTCAGACACAGTAATTGAAGTGTTTGATGCTGAAAAGATTTTGGGGGATGCCCCCCCTGGTTATAATGTGACCTCCCCAATGTTAAAATATTGCTATGTCTGACAGAATACGACATTCAACACTATTATTACTGCTGTGGTCTCACCAGAGAGCTAACTTTGAACAGTTTTGTATCGGTCTTTTTCTCCACTTTCTTTTTCTGACATTTTTAAATCTGCTGTAATAAATAGCTATACCATATCCTGTCCCCCCCTCAGGTGACCCATTTCTGCCTGCCACAGCTGCTGCCACTGCTCAAACACTCCATGTCCTACCTACATGAGATTTTTGAGTTCTACGAGGAGATTCTGACATGCCGCTACCCTTATTCCTGCTTCAAGACTGTGTTTGTGGACGAGGCCTATGTACAGCTGTCTTCCTATGCTTCCATGAGTATTTTCAGGTAAGCATGAGATGGAGTGTGTGCGTGACTCTCTGTCTTTTCAGGTGATGTTAGGATTGTGCCTGATCCGTGTCCCCTACTAGTCTTACTAGTCTCGCATTGCCAGACCTTCCTCCACAGCGTTGCAGACGAAGGTCTGGCTAGTCTACACAGCATTCCGTGATTTGAGGAAAACGTGCTCTGGTTTATTGGCATTTCTTTAAAGTGCTCATATTATGCTCATTTTCAGGTTCATAATTGTATTTAGAGTTTATATCAGAATAGGTTTATGTGGTTTAATTTTCAGAAAACACCATATTTTTGTTGTACTGCACATTGCTGCAGCTCCTCTTTTCACCCTGTGTGTTGAGCTCTCTGTTTTAGCTACAAAGTGAGGCATCTCACTTCTGTTCCTTTGTTGGGAGTCACACATGCGCAGTAGCTAGGTAAGGACTACTAGCCAGTCAGAAGCAGAGTATGAGGGCGTGCCACACTAGCAGCTAGGCGAGCATTATAACGTGTGTTACAAAGTGACCACGTTTGTCTCTGAAGTAAAGGCTGGACTACAATAGAGCAGTTTGTGAACAGCGTTTTCTGTTGGAGATGGTAAGTCCCTTTGGGGTGGACTTTGGGCTTTTTCACTTTGTAAACCTATAATGTGCACAAAAAAAAATAACAGTAAAGGAAAGGAAAAAAGCCAAAAAGCATAATATGAGCACTTTACCCACTTTATTCACTCACTTGGGCGGCACTAAGCGCCAGACGGAGCCACGGTGCCTCTGCAAAAATAACCTCTGTAAGGAACTTGTTTGGGTGGAACATGCGTACGTTCAAAAGTAGTTTTAGTCGTGCAACAGAAAACTCAGATTGGACAGACACAAGGACAACACAAAGGAAGAGGAAGGTAATGGACATCCGGCCGAAAATGAGGGACATGCGGCTGAATTTCTCGCGGCACCTGAACAATCCTGGAAATGAAGCGTCGTTGATATGGACTTCCTAAATACAACCCCAGCTATAGACAACTGGCAGTATTTACACTAACATGTCATTGAGGCAGGTTGTTGTAATACTACATGTATTCGCTGTATTTATCTCATTTGTTCTCACCTTGACTTGTTGGCTTTGCGTTTCAGTACCAACCTGCTCCACAGCGCTACGATCATCGACCAGACCCCGCTGACACGGCGTTGCCTGGCCCAGGCCTTGGCTCAGCAGTTCTTTGGCTGTTTCATCTCCAGGATGTCATGGTGAGATTTTAAACAGTGAGGCTGTCAAGTCTGAGCCACACAGGCAGATATGACTATTGAAGGCTCATTTCTCATTGGCTAATCACAGTGTCAATCAAGAGTGTCTATGCACTGTGTGTGTGCATTTTTCTCCATCCACCAGGAAACAAACTTTAATATAATAATAATAATTAAACAAAACATAAAGCCCTTTTCAGCAGTGAAACATTGCAGTGGTGGCAAGCAGTTGATGAGTTTGAGTTGCTGAAATATAGAACATGTCTAGAGGTCGACCGATATGGGTTTTCTCTGGCCGATGCTGATCTTTAGAAATCAGGGTCAGCTGATGGCCGATAAATGCTGCCGATTTATTTTGGCAGATATTTGGCCAATATGTGCTTGTTTTTAAACCTCTATTTGAAAGATAAAATGTAACACTAATACGGTACGGTTTTATTAGTACAGTTAATCCCAAGGCAAGAACACCACTAGCGATATGCTACTACTAACGGTAGCGTCTGAGCCTGAATTGACTGTGCGAGACACACGGCTAGACTTCACGAGGGGAGGGGCAGCTGGTCTGGTCTGGGTGCGCTGTAAAAAATGTCACCTATTCATGTTTTTAACACTAGGCTGCCAGCAGATGCGCCTGCCTATTAATCGGCTTGATATATTGGGATATTGGCCGATGCCGATTATGTAAAAAAATGCCAAAAATCGGCCGGCCGATTAATCGGTTGACCTCTAAACATGTCATCCCTGAAAGATGGTTTACCAATATGATTGGCATTTATTGAAGAGCCATTGTCCTTGAAAAGAGTGCTTGTTGTTACATGATGGATTAAAAGCAATACAAAGGTGTTTTTCTCTTGATCATGCATGCATGAACTATCTATGAGACTAACTCTGGCCTAAAGGGCTCAGTGTGCATTGAATAAAGTGCTGTAAAAATATTATTATTTGTACAATTCATCATGTCTTACCCCTCTCTATGACAGTAGGCCACCTTTTAAGTGTGGCCATAAAAATCAGTTATAAATTCTGAAGCAAATGCGTTACTTTAATTAACCTCAGAGGCCAGATTGTATGAAATGGAAAAAGTACTGTCGTTATTGTTTGGAAGCATACTCAATATCGCTGGGTTACCGCTTGGCCAGTGTGGTGAGAAACTGATGGAATGATTCGGGTTTGTTGGTTTGGATTGTGTTTAGAGGCCCTTTAACAAAGTTTAACACTCTCTAGTGCTGCTAGTACAGTGGAGCGGTCATGTGATGCTTTGAAGGTAATCAACAGGATCTTATACTATATTCTGAATTTTTCCGGAAGCCAATGAAGGGATGCAAGGATTGATGTGATATGAGTCCGGCAACTTGTTCTGGTTAATAGTCTGGCCGCTGCATTTTGTACAAGTTGTAGATGACGTAGAGCAGCTTGACTGAGGCATGAGTAGAGGGAGTTACAATAATCAATAGGAGAGAAAATGAATGTATGAATAGGGCTGGGTATTGTTAAAAAATATTTGGTGCCGATACCAATACCGTGACTTCAATACCGGTTCCTAAACGATACTTTTTACGATACTAAATTTTATAAAACAAAAAGAAATTACAACATTACGGCACGAATGTATTTGTCAATTTTCAGCTCTGACTACGTGAGCCCCGTCTCTGTGTAGTTTTTCCTGCGTGACTCTACGACGTGTAACGTTAGACAGCCAATCACAGACAACATTAGATCTTGGTAGAAGCATGCTGATTGGCCTTAGGTATTGAAATTGGCTATTGAATGACGAGGCATTTTTCGATACTCTATACGAAGTAGGCAATTCGGTTGGTGCCTAAAAAGTATTGAATTTGGTACCCAGCACTATGTATGAATGAATAGTTCCAGATGTGAAGGGGACAAGGTACATTGGATTTTTGCAGTTTTTCGTAACTGAAGAAAACTAGACTGGATAAGCTTAGCTTTTGTGATTGGGATTCTTCTTTGAAAATGGTCCAATAAAGGGACTTTGAAAACCAAACCTCTCCTGTTTCCTCCTCTCCTCTCCTGTTTCCTACTTTCCTGTTTCCTCTCCTCTCTCGCTGACCTTTAAACACACATCAGATGTGGGGCCTCGGTTTGCTTTTGTTGTTGAGATGGGTGCAGTCGTGTAAGAAAGACCTCGGGAAAGTCAGATCTCTTTGATTTTAGGAAAGTGTGGCGCTGCCTGCTAGCAATTAATCGGAGTGGGGGTTAACTGGGGCCTGTAATTGAAAACAGGCCATGCTCAGGAGCCTGTCTGACATAAAAGAGAAGGCATAAGAAAAAGAAAAAAATTCCTCTTTTCTCCAAATCTATGAAACTGTATTGACAAATAGTAAAGTTAATTATAAAGTTTAGAAAACAAGACCTTGGGTTACTGGTTTATATTTGCCTTGTGTGTCTAATAGAAGAGGAACCAGGTTTTCTTCTTGATGAATGTCTGCTGATGTGAAGATGGACTTGACCAATAGTGAAGGTTCTGTTGTCCAATATGATGTATTTTAGGGCATTTTGCCGCTTTCCAAGCCTCAATTTGGGTTTCTTACGTCATGAAATGAAGGAAGGAAATTCAGAGCTACAGAGATCCACGGTTCTTAATTATCCGTCATAATATGATCCATAGACAGTTGTAGGGCAAAGAGTGGATCACATCTTTTATAGGAAAATACTTCCATACACTCTATTCTGCTGATTATAGCAGATGCACAGATGAAATCATCTGTACTACATAAGCCAGACTGGATTCAGTTTAGCCTCAAGCGGTGAACTCACCAAGGTGGAATCAGCGTATTGTGTCCCTTTTTTTATGAGCTAATAAATCCAGGCTGATACATTTATAAGAGTTGTGTTTGCCAAGCCTTCTCCTTGGAATACCACAAGGGTAATATTCCCAATAACACAAAACACAAGTATGGCCTTAAATAATTAAAAAAGGGTGTCAACTTTTTAAGAGCTCCAAACTGTGTGGGCAACAGGGTCTCAGTTCTCAGTTTCAAGGTGTTCATATTCCATATGCATATTCATTGTAGCTTCACACTTCTTGGTTGCCATAAATCATAAGAAGAGGCCCTTTAAGTCTGAATAATTGCTGCTCTGAAGTTAATTCACTTCAAACTCATGGAGTTGAACTGCACTTCATTTGCTACCATTCATTCGGAATAATTCCTGTTACCAAAAAACCATGAAGGGAACTAAACTCACCCCTACATTTTTAATTGATTTGTATTTTGACATATTATGTTGTTACTTCTGAAGGGCTGATGAGTGGGTGTTGAAGGGAATCTCAGGCTACATCTACGGCCTCTACCTAAAGAAGACCTTTGGAGTCAACGAGTACCGGCACTGGATCAAAGAGGTAACACTTTTAGTTTCACCTGTTTATCCTGTCATAACTCCTACACGCTTTCTCCAGGAGATTGGTCAGTGGATTAGTCCTTACTTAGTCTATATCCACGACGTTCCACTTCTGGGATTGCTCCGGTGCCGCAGGAAATTCCACCGGATGCATGTATTTTCGCCGATATCTGTTACCTTCCTCTTTCTTTATGTTGGCGTTCTAAATTCCGGTGGATTTGTGAGGACTATGGTTAACTGCTCCTCAGATTTCTGCAGGGTAAACCCAGACAGCTAGCTAGACTATCTATGGTTGGTTTAAAGAAATGCCGATAAACCAGAGCACATTTTTCTCCCATCCCGGAATGCTGTGTGGAGTAGCCAGACCATCCTCCACTCCACAGCGTGTGGATGGGCTGGCAAAGCTGGACTAGTCCTTACTTAATGCAGTCCATTTACTTTCTCAACTTGTGATGTGTAATCGATCAATACATCACCTGCTAAACTGAGTCTATCCTGATGCATCTCATCTTGTCAATGTAGTTCCTATATGTTGGTTTAAACAGTTGCCTCACTCACTAAATATGTTACCTCAGCTGTGTGATGTAGCACTAGGGCTGAACGATTTCATTGTTTTCAAATCGAAATCGTGATTTGATAGAATGCGTTTACAGTTGAAACCAGATATTTACATACACTTCAGAAAAAAAACAAAAGCTTTTATTTCTTTACTGTCATACATTAAATCAGAGTAAACTTTTTCTGTTTTAGGTCAATACATATTAACATATTTTTTGCATTTGTTAAATGTCAGAATCGAGCCAGGGAGAATTTTTATGTATTTTTTTTATCACTTTCATCAAAGTCAGAAGTATACATACACTAAGTGTATTGTGTCTTTAAACAAAAAGAAAACTCAGATGATTCCATTCTGAGCTTAAGAAGCTTCTGATAGGTTAATTGATTCCATTTGAGTTAATTGATAGCACACCTGTGGATGCATATAAAGGCACACCTCAAACACAGAGCCTCTTTCTTTGACATCATGGGAAAATCAAGAGAAATCAACCAAGACATCAGGAAAAGAACCGTGGACCTCCACAAGTGTGGCTCATCCTTAGGTGCAATTTCCAGATGCCTGAAGGTCCCACGTTCATCTGTTCAGACAATAATACGCAAGTATAAAAAACATGGGAATGTACAACCATCATACCGCTCAGGAAGGAGACGGATTCTGAGTCCCAGAGAGGAACGTTTTTTGGTGCGAAATGTGCGAATCAATCCCAGGACAACAGCAAAAGACCTTGTGAAGATGCTAGCTGAAACTGGTAAGACAGTGTCATTATCCACAGTAAAACGAGTCCTGTACCACCATGAGCTAAAAGGTTACTCTGGGAGAAGAACGCCATTACTCCAAAACCACCATAAAAAAGCCAGACTACAATTTGCAACTGCACATGGGGACAAAAATCGTAATTTCTGGAGACATGTCCTGTGGTCTGACGAAACAAAAATTGAACTGTTCGGCCATAATGGTAAACTGTATATTTGGAGGAAAAAGGGCGAATCTCTGAAGCCTCAGAACACCATCCCAACTGTGAAGTATGGGGGTGGTAGTATAATGTTGTGCTTTGCTGCAGAAGGGACTGGTGCACTTCACAAAATAGATGGCATCATGAGAGACGAACATTTTGTGGATATATTGAAGCAACATCTGAAGACATCAGCCAGGAAGTTAAAGCTTGGGCGCAAATGGGCCTTCCAAATGGACAATGACCCCAAGCATACCTCCAAATTAGTTACAAAGTGGCTTAAGGACAACAAAGTCAAGGTATTGGAGTGGCCATCACAAAGCCCTGATCTCAATCCCATAGAAAATTTGTGGGCGGCACTGAAAAGGCGAGTGCGAGCAAGAAGGCCTACAAACATGACCCAATTACACCAGTTCTGTCAAAAGGAGTGGGCCAAAATTACAGCAAACTATTGTAGAAAGCTTGTGGAACGATACCCAAAATGTTTGGCCCAAGTGAAACAGTTTTGGGGCAATTCTACCAAATACTAAGGAAGTGTATGTATACTTCTGACTTTGATGAAAGTGATTTAAAAAAAAAAATACATAAAAATTCTCCCTCGCTCGATTCTGACATTTAACAAATGCAAAAAATATGTTAATATGTATTGATGTAAAACAGAAAAAGTTTACTCTGATTTAATGTATGACAGAAATAAATAAAAGTTTTTGTGTTTTTCTCAAGTGTATATAAATATCTGGTTTCAACTGTAGCTAATTGTAAAGGCCGCGGTTTATCGACTGTGCAATAATTATCTGAATTTGTCATTTATTTTGTATTACCTTATTTTACATGATTGTAGAAGGTGCAATATGTAGATGCTGCTATTGAACAGTTTACAGGAAAGTACTAATATTTTGTATTAGAATTGTTTATTATAACTTTAGCCTTTGTGCTAAATGTTTTGTGTTTGACTGTTCAGTGTTGTATTAAAAGAAAAACCATATTGCAGGCAGTTCATATCTATGTTCTCATCCATGCATAAGAATACAGAGCACTTTTGATGGTGTCTCATGTTATAATGCTCCACGACATGTTTTATTTGTTACACAGACAATATTGAACTTTAGCTAAACGTAACCGCAACATCTGGCAGAAAAATCGCAATTCAATCCCATAGTATTTGATATGTAGCACCCCTGCTCAGTTCCCTGAACCTCCGTAACCCTAACGGTTCATAAACACGTAACCATGTCTTATGTCGTTAGAGGAGGCCCTCTTTAGTTCAGGCAGATTGCCTCCACTACGAAACACTTCAGATAGTGCCAGGAAAGATCGCTTTAAAAGGTGCTCTAAGCGATGTTGGGTGATGTCACTTCTTGTTGATGTTCGAAGTATTGTCCAAAAAACGGAGGCTAGCTCGCCCCTCCCTCCTCCTCATCCCGTCCCCTCCCCCTCCATTCTGCGCACTAACCCCCCAACCCCCACCCCCAAATCCTTCTTATTGGTTATTAGCTGGAAGACTGTTTATGTTTGGTGGTGCAGGTTGGCCCAGTTTGTTTTTGTTGGTTTGTGGAGCCTGGGCTGTCTACAGAGACCACTTTTTTTTTTTTTTACACAGTGTGTTCAGGGGACAGGCAGCTAGCAGATAGTGAGGAGATGTTTGCTGTATGTGACAAAAAAATGTTGTAGCCTAAAAAACGCGTGACATTACTTAGAGCACCTTTTAGTAAGAAACTACGTTTTTCTTAAAAATTATGAGAGCTGGAACAACTAGTCGATTAGTTAATTTACAATAAATAAAGGCTACGCTGGTGATATAGGATTATTGTTTCAGTCATTTTTCAAGTAAAAATAGTCCAAAAAACACCAAAAGGTCTGTGATTCCAGCTTCTCAAAGGAGAAGATGTCCTGCTTCTCTCTGCCATATATCATTGGGCCTTTTTAAGACATCACTTTGGGTTCTGGGAAGTTGTGATGGTTATTTGTTATTTGATGGTCATTTATTGGCATTTCGGTAGAGCTGTAATGACAAGTCAATCGATTAGTCGTTCAACATACAATTAATGGCTTTTTGATAATCAATAAGTCATTGTAGTTATTTTTCTGGCCTTCCCTGGTTAAAGCTACTCATGTAAGGATTTGTTGCTTTTATTTGTCATGTCTGATTGTAACCTGAATATTTTGTGTTTTGGACTTTTGGTCAGATAAAACCAACAATTTCAATAGATCATCTTGGGCTTTTGGAAATTATAGCAGACATCTTTCTCTATTTTCTGACATTTTATAGGCAAAATGATTACTTGAGAAAATAATCAGCAGATGAATCAATAAAGACAAAGGTTGCTAGTTGCAGCCCTTCATTTTGTAGACTAAATGATGAATCGAAAAGTAGTCTGCAGATAAATTGATAGTAAAAATAATAATTTTTACAATAAATAATAATATTTGCTGCCCTACAAATAACGTGCATGAGATGCAAAAAAAAAAGGAAGTATATATAAAACATAAATGAAATGAATGAAATTCTTTCCTGATCTGTTTGTTAATACATGTTATCCGGTTGTTTCCCAGGAGTTGGACAAGATTGTGGAATATGAACTAAAGATGGGAGGGGTTCTATTGCACCCAACCTTCACCGGAGGCAAAGAGAAGGACAAGTAACACATTCACTTTCAGTCCATTAGAGTTCTTTAGTTTGAACAAGTGACAGGCAGGGTCCAAAATTAACTATTTTGTCCACCAGCCAAATGGCTAGTGAATGTTCAAATTGTACCAGCCACTCAATAGATTACCACTGTTTTTTTGGCTGGTGAGTGAAGCAAACTTGTATATTTTACCAGCATTTTGCTAGTAGATGGTGCTAATTTTGGACCCTGGTGACGAGTCATTTTCCTGGATCATACAGTATATAATTAGATATATACATGACACACTGACAAAACATTTTTCTCTTCAGTCCAACTCCCCACCTTCACTTCTCCATCAAGCACCCCCACACCTTGTCCTGGGAGTACTTCAAGATGTTCCAGTGTAAGGCCCATCTGGTGATGAGGCTGATAGAAAACAGGATCAGCATGGAGTTCATGTTGCAGGTTAGACACAAGCAGCATTTTCGCCTCTTCTGCCTCTGTGAGTCAACGTCAACGTCAGAATTTGTGACCTTCATAACAAAAAAAAGAAACTGGTTTGGTCTTCATTTGAATTCTCTGTTTTCTGCTGCCGTCCTATAGGTTTTCAACAAGCTTCTGAGCCTGGCTAGCACAGCCTCATCCCAGAAGTACCAGAGTCACATGTGGAGCCAGATGCTTCTGTCTACTCATGCCTTTCTCAAATCCATCTCCAATGTCTCGGGCAAAGACATAGGCCCCCTCATCAAACAATGGGTGTATCCTTTGATCTGTAATGGATCTCTGATTGCAAACAAATATAGTGATTATTAATGACCTAACACAGTTGGGAGCAATAGAGGTTAAATGCTTAGTAGGGCTGGGTACTGAATTCAATACTTTTTAGACACCGACCGAATTGCCTTCAAAGTATTCAATATCGAAAATTGCCTCGTCATTCAATACCCAATTTCAATACCTAAGGAGTAAATCTCATCAGCGTCAGTGAGCCAATCAGCAGGCAGCACGCTTCTACCAAGATCTAATGATGTCTGTGATTGTCTGTCTTAACGTTGCACGTCGTAGAGACACGCAGGAAAAACTCTACGTTACAGAGGGATGAGGTCATGTAGTAGATGCTGAAAAGTAAATACAAAGATTTGTGCCGTAATGTTGTAATTTCTTTTTGTTTTATAAAATTGGTATTCAAAAAGAGTATCATTTAGGAACTGGTATCAAGGTCACGGTGTTGGTACCGGTATCGAAACGTTTTCTCGGTTAACTTTAACCTTTTCGTACCCAGAGACCAAAGTTCTGTGGTGAAGTTCTTTGGCAGTTTTGCCTTTAACAGGAAGAGGAACGTTCTCGAGCTGGAGATCCGTCAGGACTACACATCATCTGGAACTCAGAAATATGTGGTGAGCGTTCAGAAACAGTATGTGGAATGGATGTGTTGTCTGTGTCTAGAGCAGCTAAAGTACAACTGTAGAAGTTGGTGGATGTTTTTTTAATTTTTTTTATATAATAACAGAAGGTTCAAATGAGAATTAAATAAATAAAATCAAGGTATACTGCTGGCCACAAACCTAATCTGAATGCCCAAGATTGCTGACGCTATTAGTCAATGAATGGAGTAGGTTTTTTTGCAGTGCTACTCTGCACTGCAAAGAAAAAATGAAATTCCTCTCTTTAATCTTCTATGCCAGGTACCAAATATGGCACAAACATTGCTGTTCTTCCTGAAACAGTCCTGTCATTTTGATCTTTCAAAAAGCCATGACCTAAACAGAGAAATGAATACACTAATGTTACAGATTCCCTGTCTGTATGGGGCTAGAAGGGCCCTTACGTTTACATTATTCATTATTATTTTGGTTGTCATATCATGATATGTAAATTTACCTGCAGGGTCCAATCAAAGTGACAGTGCAGGAGCTGGATGGATCCTTCAACCACACACTGCAGATCGAGGAGAACAGCCTCAAACATGACATCCCCTGTCATTCCAAGAGCAGACGGTACCTACTACAGCACAACGCATCTGTCAATTTTGTATTTTGCATACTTAATATGTTAACTAGGGGAGGGGGGTACTCTACACATGCACACTATATATTGATATACTATAAATACATTTCAATCCATACAGAGAATATTGCCTGGGACAACAAGGACATTTTTTTTTCATGAGATAGGACAAAGTCAACAGGAGAGCCACTTTTACCGCAAAGTATCAACAGTTACATCCAGTCATAAACAGCATGTCTGCTTATCAATCTGTCACCCCTGAACATATGATATGCAGTTTTTTCTACATTAGCCCATCATGTATCTAATCGTCCAAGAGCACATTCAGCGTTAAGAGCTGGGCAGACCGCCCAAACTGGGAACTCGGTAGTAAGTCAGTGTTATGGACGGAAGGGCAGAGCAAGTTTAAATATCTTTCCTAGTCTATATTTCCATCTTGTAATGCCACTGTTTTGGGTATTTTTTTTAAATATAAATTATTTGTAACAGAGCAGACATAGGGTTATGTCATAGCCCTGCTTGTTTTGAATGTTTTTTTATGAAATATCTGTATTAACTTCATGATCATATCAAGAATTATTTACTGCCATGCGAGCCACAAATTAAAGCTTGGCGAGCCACAGGAGCCTCACAAGCAGCACGATGAGTACCACTGGTCTGGAGGCACGGGGGAGACTTTGCTCTGCCTCCAGGACAGATGTTGATGCTCACTACACAGCACGACTTTACTGTTCATTTCTTCTCTGCTCCAATCGCCAACAGCTGTCTGCTCTGATCCACCAGTCACACACTCCCCCTAAAAAAGTTTTTTTTTTTTAATGGTGATAGTACATTTTATGCTGTAGTTATGTGGTTGCTGTAATGTTGTATCGTAAAAGTAGTTTTCATCCTCATACTCCAGTATCACTGCCACCCGTTGTCTTTGAGTAAATGTCTGACTTTTTGTTTGATGTTTCCTGGTGGCTCTGTGGCGTCGCCTGATACGTTCATCTAGTTGGCCTCTATTCCGTCTTTGCTGTTTCTCTCCTCAGTCCTCTCGTCTGTTCTGTCTGTTGATTGTTCTGTTTGTTCTTTTCCACAGAAACAAGAAAAAGAAGATCCCTCTGATGAATGGCGAAGAAGTTGACATGGATTTATCGGCCATGGAGTAAGACATCATTGCTGTCACTATTTGATATAAGATCCAGTTATTGTCCTTAAATTGAATTAATATATTATGTGAATGTTGTCTTTTCCTGGTGTTAAAGGTGTATTACAGTTATATAAAATAGAGTTTTCAGAACTTATTTGACTAAGGCAAACCGTGCCTCTACCTGCTAAGCCGTTACATCCACATGACTCATCATCATCAGCCACACCTTGTTAAGATGAAATGCTGTGTGAAAGATACGGTGGCCGACCGGGGCAAACATACTGCAGCTCAAAAAAACCACATGCAAAGAGACAAAACACAAGCAAATTAAGAAAACATCTTTACTAATTTGACAACACATGCGCAGCATTAAGCAAATGCGCTGCAAATACACAGAACGCAACCAAATACAGAAACTAGTTTAAGACGTTAAGAAGTTTTGTCCAGCGCCCACATCGTTTAAATAGCAAATGCACCTGGGCCCATTTTTAGATGAGAGAGAGAGAGAGAGAGAGAGAGAGAGAGAGAGAGAGAGAGAGAGAGAGAGAGAGAGAGAGAGAGAGAGAGAGAGAGAGAGAGAGAGAGAGAGAGAGAGAGGTAAAGGGGTGACATAAAAAGGTGCATATTAATTTGTTCGTTTGGCCCTAGTCTTTTACAGTATTATAAAAGAGCATCAGGACTGCCTTCTACAAGAGCTTGCTAGCTAACAATAGTAAGCCCATATATGTAGATTAGGAAAACAAAATATCCACTCTCTGTCTCATAACCTCGCCTTCCGTAGTGTAAACTGGATGCAGCGTGGGGTTTGTGTGCTTTTAATTTTGCACCGTTTCTGTATTTGCAGCGCGTTTGTTGTGTGAATTTGCAGCGTGTTTGTTAAATGCTGCGCATGTGTTGTCAAATTAATTACAACGTTTTCATAATGTGCTTGTGTTTTCTCTATTTGCATGCGTTTTCTTAACTTGCAGTGCGTTTGCCCCTGTCGGCCACCGTAGAAAGATCTCTGGAAAACAGCTTGGACGCAGTGCAGGATTCGGGTGTACTTTACTTTTCTTAACTTTCTGTTAATGTGTTTGCCTCCTGTTTTGTGTGCAGTGCTGACTCTCCTCTCCTTTGGATCCGGATTGACCCAGACATGTCCATTCTGAGGAAGGTGGAGTTTGAGCAGGCGGACTTCATGTGGCAGTATCAGCTGCGCTATGAGAGGGATGTCGTTGCACAGGTGGGCTAATGGCAAGAGTACAGTCTTTCACACTGGCCTTTTTTTAACATTTCTAAATCAGTGACCTAACTTGTTATCCTATACTTCCACATGAACCATATCACCCTGCAGTTTGTTCAGTTTTTTACCTCCAGCTAAGACAACTCACTGCACGCTTCCAGTAGGGATGGGTTCCGGTAGCTGGTTCCATTTTGGATCCGGATACCTGGACCTGTTAAGTTCCAACGCTTACCAATCCCGTTATCTCTCCTCACTCTCTTTAATTAGCCAAAAGCAATTGAAAACATGTTGCTTCTCATTTTGGCTGACTGTCACTGTCACAGGTTAAAGTCAGGGACGTTTAATTAACATTTCATACCGTATTTTCAGCTGCTCATCTCAGCTGCAGGTGATCATTAATTATAAACTGGAGTGTTCCCACTTTCTCAGTCAACAAAACTGATTACACACCTGTGAGTAGGAGGTCATTTAGGCTGTAGTTGCAGAAGTTGAAATATAAAGATGTGTTAAAGTGGCTATATGTACAGTGGTGCTCATAAGTTTATGAACCCATGCTAAAGTTGACTAAAAAGAGTAATAAAAAAAATCATCTTTTGGAAATTGATCTTAATGCCTTAATAAAAAAATAGGAAAAATCCAACCTTTAAGGACACCAATTTTCTTTGTGAATGAATAATGTATCGTAAATAATGAAGTGTTCTTCCTTAAAATACAGGGGGGATAAGTATACACACCCCTATGTTAAATTCCCATAGAGGCAGGCAGATTATTATTTTGAAAGGCCAGTTATTTCATGGATCCAGGATACTATGCATCCTGATGAAGTTCCCTTGGTCTTTGGAATTAAAATAGCCCCACATCATCACATACCCTTCACCATACCTAGAGATTGGCATGGGGTACTTTCCATAAGATCATCTCTCTATCATCTCTTTTTCAGGATGCATAGTATCCAGGATATTATGCATCCTGATAAAGTTCCATTGGTCTTTGGAATTAAAATAGTCCATACCCTTCACCATACCTATAGATTGCCATGGTTTTATTTCAGTTAGCTTAATAGCTGGTTTGATTTGAGAGATGATCTTATGGAAAGTACCCCATGCCAATCTCTAGGTATGGTGAAGGGTATGTGATGATGTTGGGCTATTTTAATTCCAAAGACCAAGGGAACTTCATCAGGATGCATAGTATCCTGGATCCATGAAATAACTGGCCTTTAAAAATAATAATCTGCCTCCCTCTATGGGAATTTCACATAGAGGTGTACTGACTTATGCCCCCTATATTTTAAGGAAGAACATTTATTTATTTACGATACATTATTTATTCACAAAGAAAATTGTTGTCTTTAAAGGTTAGATTTTTCCACTGTAACGTTCAATTTGTGTTGATTCTAGCGTCCGCTTAAGACAAAAGCGGTAGTGTTTTTACCACACTTGTCTTTTCTTTACAGTGCTGTATTACCCACTGTAGATTACTGAGTTAGCGTTATTGGGAGGTCATATAGTTGCGATGAATGTTTTGCTCAGACAGAAAATCTTTCATTTACAATAAGAGAATATGTTACCGATCCATCGTTGCATTTCATGTGTTGCATACGGTAACTTAGCCTACTTTGGATGTCTCGTGAGCTAAACTGGGTATCACTGTCCCTGTCTCACAAGCCGAAGCATTAAGAGTTTGTTGTAGCAACCAACGTAAAAATAATAATAATAATAATAATAACTTAGATTTATATAGCGCCTTTCATGAAACCCACGGACGCTTTACACAAGTACATGGGGACAAGGGAACAGAAAACAGTAGGCTAACACAAACACAGACTGAAACAAAATAAAACCGGGCGCTAAAAGGAAGAGGGATGTAATTTGATGTAGGGTACTGACAACCACATCATGCATTTTAAAGTTATTTTCTGAATGAAATAGACATATTACATACCTAAAGGCCAATTCAGGGTCAGTTTTGAATCATTTACAATCCCGTAATTGTCTCCATCTGTTAAAAACATCTGTCACTCTCCCTTTTAGCTTTTAGTTGTTCTTCGTTTAATTTCCTTGTTTCCTGTGATGGCCCTGCCCCAGTAATAAAATACAATAAAAATACAATAAGTCCTATATAAAGAAATCTCCTGCTACCTTTTACCTGGCTAGATACAATAACACAGGCTTTCCCGGTGTTATGCCAAAATCTGTGACCCATCAGAATGTGTGACTGTAGCGCCGTCTACCTGCCGTAAATCATTCTTCTGTGACTTTGTGGTGAAAATCGGACCCGGGCAAAGGCATTAATAAAAACTATATTCACTGTTAGTTTCATTTGCTGTTACTAGTCATTTACGATCATCAGATGGAACATTACACAGTTTCAGAAACATTTCAAAGTTACGTATAGTAACTATACCATACTATACAAATCTAAATCCTATCAAGTCCCTTAAAGTAACTATTAGTTACTGAAAGGCTTTTGATTTGATAACTGGATTCTGTACTGGATTTGAACAGGATACAATGCCATTAAACCACATCCAGAGCTTCCAGTTTGATGCTCATCAGATGAACATTTACTTTATCTCTCTGCTAGGAGGAAGCCATCTCAGCATTGGAGAAGTTCCCAACTCCTGCCTCCAGACTGGCTCTGACAGACATCCTAGAGCAAGAACAGTGTTTCTACAAAGTCCGCATGCAGGCCTGCTTCTGTTTGGCCAAGGTGTGTGTGTGTGTGTGTGTGTGTGTGTGTGTGTGTGTGTGTGTGTGTGTGTGTGTGTGTGTGTGTGTGTGTGTGTGTGTGTGTGTGTGTGTGTGTGTGTGTGTGTTTTCAGCAACACTGGACCATAATAGTTCTGAACAGCACAAACTAAGGTAGAAAATTGTTGAAGGATTGTGTGACACTTTACATCTTCACAATTGATTTACCACACGTTTCTGGAGTCTGTATCACGAATACAAAAGTATTCAAAAAGTGACTTCCATATAATGGGAAAATGACAGTTTTTTTCATCAGGCAATTACATTTTAATTGTCAGGGACGTGTGTCCTCATCCATTATATAGCACATGATTTGGTTTAAGATATGGCATAATCAATAAATATGACACAATTCAAGAAAGGCCTGGGCCAGCCATTGTAGTTTAGCCTAAGCAGATACAAAATCAGGTCAGGGTTGGGGAAAGGTGTCGCCTGTCAGAGGGCCCAGTAGATTTATGACAGCATAGCCCAATAATGGGTCAAAAATACATGACTTCCATAGGAATGGTAATCCAACTTTTGGCACATTTGACTGTGTATTGGTAACTGAGCAAAAGAGAGAGACTGTATGTGTAGGTTGGCAAAGAAGGAGTGAGAGGGGAAGAGGAGATATAGAGACGGAGCGCATCGCGCCATACTCTGAGAGCCTCACCCACCTTAAAGGAAAACAATCTGCGCCACAATATGCAACCAAGGGCTGTAACGCTAACAAAATGCCTGTAGCTAGCTAAAAACATCAGATTTAATTAGATTAGATCAGACAGACTTTATTGATCCCAAATTGGGAAATGTCATTGCTACAGCAGCAAAATATAAGACACATATATGCACACACATATATGCACTATATATATATATATATACACATATACACACACACACACACACATATATATATATATATATATATATATATATATATATATATATAGTGCATATACTGCACCTTCCAGTCAATGGAGAGCGAGTCTTTGGCCTGCCCTCAGGTGGGGGCGGGACTTAAATGCACTCTGTCTCTATAGGGAGCAGTGGTGAAATGTAACTAAGTACATTTACTCCAGTACTGTACTTAAGTCCAAATGTTGAGGTACTTTACTTGAGTCTTTTCTTTTCATGCCACTTTCTACTTCTACTCCGCTACGTTTCAGAGATAAATATTGTACTTTTTACTCCACTACATTCATCTGACAGCTTTAGTTACTAGTTACTTTATACATTAAGATTTCTGCACACAAAACACATGTAGTTTATGAAATCTGATGTTTTATTCTAAATGAAACTAGCCAACACAGTGTTTCCTTTAGCAGTGGGGGCAGGTCTGTCGGACACCCAACCCCACAGTCCCGCGCCCCGCCGCAAAATGTTTTACGTATTAAACGGAACTGACACTTCGCTGCAACACAAACAAATATATTTATTCACCTCTATTCACATACGAGGCATATTTTTATTTAAATTTTTGATTGAACTGTATTTTTGAGGAACTGTAGAGCAATTAACATCTACAACAGGTCTACAAAATTAATTTTACAAGAAATTCTTCATAGGGAAACCAAAACCCAAAGTATAGAATTAAACCATTCATAATGAAACTAATTGCATCTTTGCCTCAGTGGAAATGTTGGCAGCCTTGCTGTGTGCATTTATTTTTTCTTGGCTTTTGGAAAAATAACTCCAAGGGTCGGTTATAGAGGAATTCAGAAAGAGGTGGCCCATTAATACTGAGTAGCATACATGCTGTAGATGGTCCCCCTGTGGCCTGTTCCTTAACACTAGAACGGCCACGATGGTAATTTTGACCGTTTTGAAATGTATATGTGTAACCTAATATCTTTGCTGAACAAATACAATCCTGCTGGTACATGGCTTTTCTTAAAAGAGTCTATATTTCCATTTAAAATAGTTTTTTATATTCATTACACAAAAGAAAATACACTTTTACCTATTTTGGCCATACACAAGACCGCTCGGATTTTCGCAGTATTGTTTTTAATCTTTCGCGCGGTTGAAGATGCATCTTGGTTGCTTACTATCATAACTATCATTGTCTCTGTCAGAGAAATGTAACTAGCGGTCTTGAGTAGTAAGTGTGGGCACCACATGGATGTATTAAGAGAGGGCATCACCGATGGGCCGAAGGCAAAGCCAGAGTCAATAGGCTACTACAGCGTGGATGGACTCAGAAGAAAAGCACCGGGCGCTCGCTCTGTGAAAGTCGCGGTACACGTAGATGGCCGTGGCTGTCTACGTGTTCATATAACTTATACATCGTTGAACTGGCTGGAATCATTGCACACATCCTCTCCAAGGAGTGCACCAGCAGTAAAATTGCCCGGAGGAAGTTCATGCAGCAACTAGCAGAGGAGCTGAGCGGAGTTTATGGAGGAAAAAGGGCAGCGGGGTACGGTCCGAACAGCGCTGCACACCACAGCAGACACCAAAACGGAGGCAGTGCCAGGTTAGCTTAGCTTAACTTATAAATGTTCAAATAACATACTTTTAATTGTTATTTGACTGTGAGATAAATTTAATGAATTTCCACACCCTATTTTTCGGGATATGAATTTATGAAATAATCACGGTTTACTATGATATGATATTGAAACACGTATTAGGCTACTATTCAAAAGTATAATTAAACTCGTTAAAATGTACATTTCTGTGTTATTACGTTTTTCTAAAGTTATCCTAAGACAATACATGCATTAATATCGCAATTGGGTATTTATCATGAGAGATTATTTTGGAACTTGGCGGGCTCACGGCAGTTCTAATAGTTATGGAAATCAATCACCAGTTAATTTAAATTTGCAAGAACTACAGACTAATACAGGCTTAAATGAACTGACAACATAAGTTATACGACTTACAGTTCTCAAGGATGCACACATGCCATCTCAACCAGGTCCTCCTGACAGCCTGTCTCTTTTTTCTTTCTCCTTTTTCTCTGAGTGGCACGTGCCCACTCGCGTTGTGAAGCGCGTGTCCGCGCTATTCTCCGACATACGCACTCTAACAATCACTGCTGATAGACGGCTTTTTGTACATTTCTGATACCGTGGCGGGAGAAATTTAACCGTGGCGGGCCGCCACTTGCCAATCAACATAGTACACAGTCAATACAGTACTTTTACTTGTAACACAGTATTTGTACAGTGTGGTGTTAGTACTTTTACTTAAGTAACGGATCTGAATACTTCTTCCACTACTGATAGGGAGTAATTTAACATTCAGTTTATAGACTCTCAAACTAGCTTGATTCAGCTCTGATAATTTCTAATGGATGGTGACAGTGTCTTAACCATATTTCCTGCCTGTCTCATCTCTCATTTATTTTGGTAAAAATCTTAATTGTTTTCAAAAACCTCAGTTCAAACAATATTGTGAAACAGGCCACAGTATGTGAACAACATATAACTTCTGAGCCGGTGAGGCCACCCACCTGAATAATCCTATTCTGTGGCTCCAGGAAACTCTCTATTCTCTGGATTTGGTCTATTCCAACTTTAACCGCACTGAATTTCCAACATTCGGGTTCCACCTGAACCAATATTTTTACAACATGATAAACTGAGTGGAGGTTGAAATGGCAGCACTTCACTTATTTTATTAAGTTGTTGTGTTTGGCCACAGAACCCCCAACAGACTCCATCGTAATGGCCTTTGGTATATACTACACACACACACACACACACACACACACACACACACACACACATTCTGACTCCCACTCACAGACTTTCATACCCACACTGCCCACAAAGTGAAATATGACTGACCTCGGATGGACTTGGCTGCATTATGATTTGTTGGGATGGCATTGACGTGCTTGTTATTGGTAGAAAATGTTGGAAGGCAGAAGGAACAGCCTAGGGCTGTCAAGCACATGTTAACAACTCTGACACACAAAAAATACAGATGTGTTCATGAATGCGGGCATACACACGTACAAAAACATTCCGGTTTTCATGCCCCCCTTTATTTACCTTGTCAAATGACAACATCCTGTGTCAGTGACCCTTAGCCCTATATTACCACATTAACATAAATTCCCCAATATCCTGTTGGAACCCAAAGGCCACTGGAGCCGCCAGTCTTCATGCCTGTGGAAACCTCATGTGCTGCTCATGTGTACATTTGCCTTTTACGTTGTAGTTCAGTTCTCACCACAAAGATTATAACGGACAGAAAGGACATTGTTAAACAAGCTACAACATTCTTGACTTGTCATTTGTGTGCCACGCAGTATTTCTCATGTAACTACCACAACTCTTGAGAGTGCGTGTATATTTTACATTCCACATGCTTTGCAGAATTCTTGAATGTTTAGTTTGGCCGTTACTTTTACGGTGATCATAGCAAATGGAGGACCCCCGACAGATGCCGTGCTCCGCGTGTGGCAGCTTAGACAGACGTGAACTAATTGACTAAAGTAGAGCTGCGTTCTTCTCTTCTCGTGTGTGTGTGTGTGTGTGTGTGTGTGTGTGTGTGTGTGTGTGTGTGTGTGTGTGTGTGTGTGTGTGTGTGTGTGTGTGTGTGTGTGTGTGTGTGTGTGTGTGTGTGTGTGTGTGTGTGTGTGTGTGTGTGTGTGTGTGTGTGCGTGCATACCGTGCAGATAGCCAACTCCATGGTGAGCACGTGGCAGGGCCCGCCGGCTATGAAGTCCCTGTTCACCCGAATGTTCTGCTGTAAGAGCTGCCCCAACATCGTCAAGACCAACAACTTCATCAGCTTCCAGAGTTACTTCCTGCAGAAGGTACGTCTAACTGACAGGCACACACAGTTCAACACACACTTGTTCTCAGTACTGTAAACACACTCTCAACAGACTATAAAAAACAAAATTGATCTGTCATTTCAGTCGATTTTTAGCTTATCACAGATATACGTCAGCTGCTAACAATACATTACCGTATAGATATATTTCTAAACAGTGTTTCTGTATTTGTTTTAGTATTTTGTCAACCATTTTTCAGCAGTAAAATGTCCCAGTCAGAACATGTTTAGAGCACAATTCCTAAACAACCAAATCTAAGGATCCTTATTTAATCCCAGCAGCAGTTGGGCTCTATTATACAAGGCCATGTGGCACAGTGGAGCACAGTGTAAAATAAGCTATGAAATTGGGTTCCTCTGTCTTTTTCGCAGCAATATCACAACATGATTACTGTCTTCTCTTTGTTATCCATGTCAGACGATGCCCGTTGCCATGGCGCTACTTAGAGATGTCCAGAACCTCTGTCCCAAAGATGTCCTCAACTTCATCCTTGACCTCATCAAGTACAACGACAACAGAAAAAACAAAGTAAAGAGACACACACACACACACACACACACACACACACACACACACACACACACACTTTTACATGCATAGTAACTATTAAAGACGCGATCAATTATGGCCATCAAGTACACACAGTATTTCATTTTCAAGTTATTCGGTGGTATTCTAAACATTAGTGGTTAAAAACCTGTGGCATATTTAAAACCCTAAAAAACGTATTTTTAAAATGTTATTTTACAGATGCTAACAGTAAAACTTTGGCCCCAGTGATCAGCATCCACAAACAGGGATTTAACTTCTCCTCTTTCTTCCTGTGTCTTGAGTTTTCAGATAACTACTACCGTGCAGATCTGATTGAAGCACTGACCAACTCTCTGACCCCCGCCATCAGCATCAGCAACGAGGTGCGCACAGTGGACAACTTGAACGCTGACGTCCGTCTCATCTTGGAGGAGATCACACGCTTTCTCAACATGGAGAAACTGCTGCCGAGCTTCAGAAACACCATCACTGTCCGGTTAGGAGCGCAGTCTTTGCCTCTATATGTTCCACACATGATCCCCTCAAACCTGTTTCTCCTAGCAACTCTTCATCTCAGCTGTTAAAATAATTTCAAATGTTGCTATATTCCTTCCTATTGCTGTAAACAGAGTAAAGAACTCTCTTATCTCCAACCATGAGCACCAACCACTAATTATTTTAGGAAATCAGGCTTAGGTGCTAGGATTCCGCCACAGTAATTGGACAACAAAATAAGGAAACACATTTTTACAGGATACAATACCTGTTTTGTAACACCAATGTATGTAATTAGTCTTGTTTAGCCTTTGCTTAAAAAGTCAGAAAATAAGATAAAAATAAGATTGGTCTTCCATATACCACAAATAATATGTAATATGTGAAAGAGTATAGAGGTATGTCAACCACACAAAATGTTTTTATTTATTTATGCTGAGATTGTAGATATAGAAGATAACTTTCAATGAAAGTATAACGGAAATATAGCATTTATCTTCAGTTAACAAAGTTTCCATGCCCTCTGCCTGTAAACATTACTGAGGGATTAAAAAAAAAATCATTTCATCTCTGGCATATTTATCCCATGTTAATATTATGTCAGCTCAGCTTGTAAATCTCATATTTGTTTTCAGGCACCTGAATGCAGCATAGCTTTAATTTAAAGGTAGACTCAGTTTTAGATTATGCTCAACACATATCCATCTGCCACGGTCAGTTTAGCATATTAAATAAGAAAAGTAACTGTAAGGTTTGTGGGAAAGAAAGAGGGAGTCACGATGTTTCATTAATGTATTATTTATATTTACTTTATCCAAAATGAAGAGCAAACTGTGGCGTATTGCCTTCCGTTAGAACTCTTTCTGCATTCATTTCACATACAACTAGAAGATCCCTGATTGCTCTGTTCCCTTGCTCTCTAAAGTTGTCTGAGTGCGATCCGTCAGCTTCAGAGGAACGGCCATATTCCCAGTGATGCGTCACTCTTCAAGTCCTACGCTGAGTACGGACACTTTGTGGATGTGCGCGTCGCTGCACTGGAGGCTCTGGTGGACTATACTAGAGGTAGGACATGTATCTCAAGGATGCTAGCTGTTATTGGTATTATTATTATTATTAGCATTTTTGTGAAGCTCATTGACCTAGCTCACAGGTCCTGGAGATGTTATAGGTTTGTTGAAGCCAGTGGATATATCTATCTGTCAGTGTATTAATAGGATGTGTAAATACTCAGATTCTTACAATCCCATGTTTAATCAGATTGTGACCCATTTTTTTAAATTCCAACACATCTTATAGTTAAAAAAACACAATTATATTCTTTTGGTATGCAGCGCTGATAGGTGGAGGTTAATTAAGGCCAAATCCTCAAATGACCGTAAATATTTGAACGTTTGTTGAAAGCAACCACGGTTGTATTTTATTTTGACAGTATCTTCAGGATGTTTTTTCACAGTGACATGTCTTCATGTGTTCAGGTCTCTGACGTGTGCACGATGTCTTTGTTTGTCCCGCAGTTGAAAGAAGCTCAGCGGAGCTGCAGTGGCTGCTCAACATGGTCCAGAATGATCCAGCTCATTATATCAGGTCAGCTAACAGCCAGCACGAATATGCATTCATTACATACACGCTCATGTGTACATTATCACTGTAAGTGCAGTGTCCTTGCCTCAATGTTTTTTCATTCGTTTGTATGTTATTAATCTTGTCTTCCCAAATGTGTCAATTCTAATCAGGGATGTTTTTTAAAATCTGTCCCTTGACACCTTCAGAGGCCTTAAAGTATGGGTTCATTTTTTCAAGTCTATCTTAAAGGAGAATTCCGGTAGATTTCAACATGTAGCTCTGTTGTTTGTAAATGTGGAGTGCTGTCAGTAGCGAGAAAGACGAAAACAATCGGTGCTGCCTACACCGTGTTATCATCCTGCTAGAGTTTGCACCCAGGAGGATGAAACCGGGCAAGTTTTAAATGTGCTTTCAGCCTCTTAACATGTTCGAAATGTCATTACAAGTGCCTACCCATGTGAAGGGATTCCTTCCGAGGGAACACAGTGAATCTGAAAATGCATAAAAGTTCTGCTAATTCAGCTCTGTTTAGTTCCGGTGGTGAGACGGCAAGACTTAGGGACCATCCACAAACTACAACACCGAAAAGAGATACATCAAAAATATTTATTAATTTAATGATTAAACAATGTAGTGTCTCCAAACTTAACTCACTTATAACGTGTCTCCTGCTAGTTACAGCACTCCAAATTTACAAACAACAGAGCTACGTGTTGAAATCGACCGGAATTCTCCTTTAATACAATAATTGCATACCCAAATGTACATTGAAAACGTTTTTGGCTGTCCATACTGGGCACAAAAGGATCCCTTCCTAAAGCCATTTCAGTGTAAGTAAAGATCAAAGGGTAACAAAAGCCGGAGACATTGTTTCATTTTTGGGTGACTTCTTAATTTCAGCTAAAGACGATATGAGGCTTTAGCTGTCCAAGTTAGACAAATCAAGTGGGCGTCCTCCAAAGTGAGAGTGAAATTCCTGCTTTGTCTTACTGCCACTCTGCTGCGGCTCCGAAAGAAACACAAAGAGGGAACTTCATACTAAAAAAGGCTGAAAATTTGGAACGCCTTCTGCATAGAACAGGTCTGAAATTGTTAAACGTCTTTCTGGCATGAACAATAACAGCAACCAATAAGCCTTTCAGTGTGTACACATATGAGTTTTTTAGTATTGTTTTTAAGATAGACTTGAAAATATGTGAACTCTTCTGCCTCTGCCATTCCAATGATATGCAACCACTTTTCTGACACAGTCACACAGACAAACCTGTAGATTACAGTTTAGTAATACCCGTTACCCTTTAGTGTATTTTACCGTCTGGATAAGTGATCGTGCGTGGGTACTCTGATTGACTAACCTCATTTTATGTAGATGTAGTTTATGTTAAATAACCTGTAACTTAGAAACAGCCAGCATGGATTTTTAATCGTCTTCTTGTCTTTTTGTTGTCCAATTAGACATAAGATCCTGGGTATGCTCAGTAAGAATCCACCTTTCACCAAGACAACAGACTCAGCTCTGTGTAACGAAGCTCTGGTCGACCAGCTCTGGAAACTAATGAACTCAGGTGAGGCATGCACACAAACACACACACACACCACACACACACACACGCACACACATAAACACACAAACACACAGGGCCTGTTCTGACCTGGTATTAAAATCCCATCACGAGTGGACAGCTCTAGGTACGGGTGTTTTCACCTGGCAGCAGAATGTGTCTTCACACGCCCTCAGTGACCACTTGTGATCAGATCTCACTTCCCCGCTCTATATGCAAATACACACATGCATCATTTCAGTAATGCCAGACTAATAAATAACAGAAGGAGACGACATAAGAGCAAGAAGTTTTGTAGTAACGTTAGCCTAATGTCCTACATTGGTGAATTCAGGGATGTTTTATGAAACTAAAAATAACATTGTTTTCAAGGCAACAGCGCTGCAGAGAGCTCGAGACAGCCGGGGATATAAGAGTAGGCAGCATGCAGGAACAAAAACACAGACACACTACTAACAGAATATAATAACACCACACACACACACACACACACACACACACACACACACACACACACACACACACACACACACACACACACACACACACACACACACACACACACACACAACCTACTGGTGCTGTCTGAATGTTTAGAAAAACCAGAGTGGCTTTTGTTGTGTCATGGACTTAATTTAAAGCACATTTCCTAAGAACTTCTGAAGCATTTAAATTTCCCTGGAGCACAGTTGGCTCCATCACTGTGACAGAGAAGTTTAGAACCAGCAGGGCTCCTTCTTGAGCTGACTTAAACCAAACTCAGTAAGCAGACAGTAAGGGCTTTGGTCAGGGAGGTGACCAAGAGTCCAGCCGGGTTCTTTTTCATTAACAGACATACAAATAAAACTAGTTTACCACCCCTGTGGTTCACAGAACATGCTAGGCCTAGGCCTACAGATCCTATCCTATAGACTAAAGAAAACATCTTTGTTTGGTACAGATCCTCGCAAAAATCACACTATAATCATTTTAATTTCTTTCAATGTTAATAATTTTCAATGAAAATAATGATGCAAAAACGATCATTCCCTCCAATATCGTGGATCATATCGCAATCACAATATCAGTCTAAATAATCGCAATTAGATATTTTCCTCATATCGTGCAGCCCTAATCTGTTATCATCCCATTCATAACAAGAAATGATAACAGATCGCTTTCTGTCCTTCAGATGGACCAAGGCAGAGTTCAGTTAGTTTCCCTTTCCACATGTGTTTGATTGGACAGACTTCTGTCAGACTGCCTGTCTGCTGTTGCACAGCTCACTGACACCGTTTGAAAGTCATCGTCCATGAAAGCTGCCAAGGAGTTCTGAATGAACTTTGAAGGAATCACGGTGACAGAGTTGGTATGCAGCACTCATGTTTCTCTATCAGCTGCTTTCCAGACCTTTGCTCTGTCTGTTCTAATCAAGTGAAAAACTTTGAAGCTTTGCTGTTCCATTTCATTCTATATTTCACTGATTCTCTTCTTACCTGTGTTCTTCTTTTCTGAGGGGAATTTTTGGGACTAGCTGCACCATCTTGCCTTACTTCCAGTTCCACTAGTTTACTTCTGTGTTCATGGCTGCACATTAATTTCCAGTGAATGTATAGCCATGTGTATTGTAACTGTGTGGTTTTAATAATCATTTATTCTATAAAACGTAGAAGAAACTGAAAGAAGCCTATCACAAGTTTTTGATGTCCAAGATGACTGCTAAATAGCTTGTTTTGTGCGACCAACAGTCCAAAACACAAAGAAATTCTCTTTACAATTAAGCAAGTCAAAGCACTGAGAGGCTGGAGTCAGAGATAATCTGGCATTTTCTTTGATACATCACTTGATACATTTTTCATCAACAGTGAATTGTGTTGATCAACGGTTTCCGCACTATTTCATTGACTTGACAGGTTGTCTTTGCAGTGCCACTTCCATTATAACGTTTCATATGAATTTTTTTGCTTCCTGTGCTTTTCTTTCATTATTATCTTCTTGTATTATCCAGTCTATGAACTTAAAAGGTTTAAGGTCTACTTTTTGGCCGTGCCTCCACCATATACGCACATGGTTCTGCCTTCTATTGAGTCCTCAGGTTTCTCTTCCTGGGGGTCCTATGTGTCTTTCAGCTAGCTAGCCAGGCCATTATGGTTCAGTCTGCCAATCCAAACACATCCCATCTACAACTATATGTTCACTATTCTGTTTTCCTGAAGACCATTGGGCTCTTATTGCAGCAATTTATTTAATTTGTTGACTCACAAGCTTGAAGGATGAACAAAACTGTTGATGCTGATTGTTTCCAGTGAACTTGTGTTTGTCGGTCAGTCGGTGTGGGTGGCTGCTGCCGCTGGACAGCCTGGCCTGTGCTGTCAGTTTAAATACACAGTGACCAGAGTGGTAACTTTAAATACTATGTTATAGAAATGTGTTGGTGCTTTTATTCTTCTCCCCCCATAACCCACAGCCCCCCACGTGTTAAACACACACACACACACACACACACACACACACACACACACACACACACACACACACACACACACACACACACACAGGATGATGTTTCACTGGCTGAAGGTCAGTGCTGTAAGAACAAAAACTCTGTGTACTTTCTGCTGCAGTTCGAGCCATTTATTTCAACCTTCTTCTAAAGCCACAATCCACCCCCCATGTTAGGTGCCTCAGCTTCAGCAATAGTTTGTGTGTAATGCATTCCAACTCTTAAAACACTGCTACTCAAATGACTTGTATAAAGATGTATTTAGCTCTCATGTCGCTGAGAGCTGATCGTCTTGTGTTAAGTTAACATGTCTCTTCGGTTAAGTCAATAAAATGTGTGGTTGAAGAACAGGCAGCTCAGGATTAATGGCTGGGATGCACTCTGGTACTAAATGAGTTTGTACCACGACCATGTCTGAAGGCAACAGTGTTGATAGCTTTTCCGAATGGCCACACACTAACTTGGGATGAGAAGCAGGAGCAAGATACAATAATGGTTAGAGTGGGGATAACGGTCTTTAGCCGAAAGTGCTCATGGTGTTGCCCTCGTTTTTACACACCGTGACTGCCTGACGTGGGAAAGCTGTGGGCAGAGGAGGTTTCAGACAATGATCTTCCCATAACTTTGTCTCTGGACAGCATGAAACATGGCCGACACTAGCTGACATGGAAGAACTGTTCAAACTAGGGCTGGGCAATATGTCAATATTATATCCACATCGATATATGAGGCTAGATATTGTCTTCAATTTTGGATATCGTGATATCTTGATAGGTGTGGTCTTTTCCTGGTTTTAAAGGCTGCATTACAGTAAAGTGATGTACTTTTCTGAACTTACCAGACTGTTCTAGCTGTTCTATTATTTACCTTTACCTACTTGGTCATTATATTCACATTACTGATGATTTATTTATCTAAAATCTCATTGTGTAAATACTTCACACCATTAGTCAACACTACAATATTGCCGCAATATCAACATTGTGGTATTTGATTTTCTCCATATCGCCCAGCTAGTTAAAACAAATTCCTGAAGACCTCTCTCCGTGGTTCTCTTGTAGATGGTTCGATGGCCAAGGCCTTTTGTTTTGTTTCCTGTTAGCAACCTCGTCTTCTTCTCCTCTTTTTACTGGCCGGTTTCCGCCATGCGTAGCCTAAAGCGCAGACTTCTGACCAAACTACGCCATAGCCCGGTTTATTCACTCCAAACCAGCTGACGGAAACGCACCAGATTCAAGTTACTTTTTTTGCAGACAGTTGAATGGAAACAGGGCTATTCCTGTTTCTTCCCTCCTCCCATTCTTTCTGTCTCCATCTCTCTGCCTCTTCATCCAACTCACGGTACTGGTGGCTGGTTAGTTTTGCAGGTAAGGCTTTTTTCATCATGCTTTGTCTTTCCATCTCCTTCCTTTTCTCTGTAATAACTGGTCAGTTACGAAGTGACACAATTAGCCTTTACATTTGCATTTGATCTAGTCTATATCGACGACGTTTCATTTCCGGGATTGCTCCAGAAATTCCTCTGGTTGTCCCTCATTTTCGGCCGGATGTCCGTCCCCTTCCTCTTTCTTTGTGTTGACGTTACTCCGGTGGGTTTCTGAGGACTATGGTTAACTGCTCCTCAGATCTCTGCAGGGTAAATCCAGACAGCTAGCTAGACTATCTGTCCAATCTGTTTTCTGTTGCATGACTAAAACAACTTTTGAACGTACACGTTCCACCAAAACAAGTTCCTTCCTGAGACTATTTAGCAGAGGCACCGTCGCTTAACGCCAACCAAGACAATTGTGATTGGTTTAAAGAAATGCCAATAAACCAGAGCACGTTTTTCTCCCATCCCAGAATGCTGTGTGGACTAGCCAAACCCTCCTCCGCAGCGCTGTGGAGGAAGGTCTGGCAATGCGAGACTACATTTGATTTAACCGGCTTTGTGCTTTTGTTTTCAATCCCACTGTCCTCAATTGTCACCCCCATAACTCCCTTCCACCTTGCCCTTTCTTTTCTCAGGTACCTCCCACGACTGGCGGCTGCGCTGTGATGCCGTGAACCTCTACTACACTTTGTTCGGTTTGACTCGACCCTCCTGCCTTCCACTGCCAGAACTGGGCCTCGTGCTCAACCTGAAGGAAAAAAAAGCTGTCCTGAACCCCACCATCAAGCCTGAGCTGGAGGTCGGCCCCGTTGTGGACACCCCTGCCAGTATCGGCATCCATGGCGTGGGCATGTGCTACGCAGCTGTAAGTGGTGTGCGCTCGTTTGTCAGGACAGTTGGTTTATTGTAAATAGAAAATGCACTTTATGAACTACTGACCAAACTGTATTTTAAGTTACTTCTTGACAGGTCGTATTTGTATTTTGACCATAAACTGTGTCGTTTCAGCCAACACACACATTAGTTAAAGACGTACTACATCAAGCTGCAACTTGACTTTCAATGGTTTCTATGCTCATGTCATCAGCGAGCTGCTTGGTGGTCTTCATTTCCCTGTTTTAAATGTCTTTGATTTATGAAACCTTTCAGATGGCACACAGATAGTAACTACTTCATAAAAACTGTGTTATCTTAGGTTGCATCTATGTAATTATGGCTACTGTAGTGCTGCCAACAGTATTTGGCTGTACCTCGTTCCCATTGCATCACTGTTGTACCCAGACTCACTGTTCTCATGGTTGAGACCACAATTCTGGTTATAAAGCATCTGATTGAATCAGTTTTATCAGCACATTCAGCTTCATGATGAATCATGCACAAGTTTAAGGAGCTGATGGGATAACATTTTACCACGTACGATTTCATGAAATGACTCAACATGGACACATGTTGTTGCAAGTCATCCATTCTGGTTTCATATACACGATTTGAATGTGTTACAAACTCACATTAATATTAAAGTTACATTAAGTAATCCGTGCTACCACATATTGAAGTTTGTTTGTGTGTGCCAGGTGGATGAGGAGCCAGATCCTATTTCATTAGGGGTGTGTGGGGTGGGCCAGCCCCCTCAGGGCCTGAAGAGGAAGGCTGAGACCCCGCTGGGCTCCCCCCCAGAGCCAGGACAGGTGCTGCAGCAACAGGACGATGATGCAAGAGGAGGCCACTTCAAGATCCGGGTAACCGACTGCAGACCTCTACATTCCGGCTGGGCTCTGCTTTTATTCAGGCTAATCATTTATAAACTTCTGTTTTGTTTGATTTTTATCTGGTGTTAATATGTAGCTCTGGTTTGTTGCAGTTCAACACAATGGAAGATGAAGACATTGATATGGAGACGGTTCATGATAGTCAGGCTTTCATTCACCAACATCTCCATCTGTTAGAGAGACCCTCTACACCAGGTACACACACACACACACACACACACCAGCGCTTGCACACACGCACGCACACACGCACGCACACACACACACACACACACACACACACACACACACACACACACACACACACACACACACACACACACACACACACACACACACACACACACACACACACAGTGCGTTTCACTATCTTTGTGGGGACCCGTCATTGACATAATGCATTCCCTAGCCCCTTACCCTAACCTTAACCATAACCTAATTCTAACCCTAATCCTAAAACCAAGTCTTCACCCTCAAACAGACCTTTAATCTTGTGGGGTCCAGCATTTTGGGCCCCACAAGGCTGGTCGGACCCCACAAGTATACTGTATTCCCGGTTTTTGGACCACACAAACATAGTTAAACGAGAACACACATCACACACACACACACACACACAGATACACACACACACACACACACACACACACACACAGATACACACACACACACATACACACACAGACAGGCAGGCATGCACACACACACACACACACACACACACACACACACACACACACACACACACAATTTCTTACATCATTCTGGAAAATAAATAAAAATAGCCACACACCTGTCCTCTTTGTCTTGTTAGGTAAAGAGCCGCCGTCAGTGGAACAGTCCATGCTCTCCATGCCGGCCACACCCGTGCCGTCCTTCTCCAAAGAGACGTCCTCTTTGTCCTCCAAACACGGCGGGGAACACGGCCACCACCATCACCACCACCACCACGAGCACAAGAAGAAGAAGAAGAAGCACAAACACAAGCACAAGCATAAGCACAAACACGAAAGCAAGGACAAGGAGAAGGACAGAGAGAGGGACAACTCGCACGCCTACAGCAACAGCCCGGCCAGCGGCAGGTCCCTGCGATCGCCCTCTCTGTCCGACTAAACATCCAACTGTTATTGGGGTCAGTTAGAGTTAACTGAAATGGAAAGCAAAACATGTTTGGTTTATCTAAATATCAGGGTTTCCCCCAGAAAAGTTGTTTTAGCCCGGTGGCAAGTGTCCTTTTTTTTTTTTTTTTTTTTTTTTTTTAGGCGAGCCCGGCTGGGGCCAGTCACAGACTGATGGCAGCATTATTGTTTCTGTGATACCAGAATCGTGGACGGAATTTTTATGAAAAAAATGTCTGTAATGTCAGCTTGTTAAATGTGAATATGTTCTAGTTCCTTCTCTCCTCTGTGACAGTAAACTGAATATCTTTTGAGTTGCGGACAAAACAAGACATTTGAGGGCGTCATCATTTTTCACCATTTTCTGACATTTTAGAGACCAAACGACTGATCCTTTCATCCAGAAAATAATCAACAGATTAATCGACAATGAAAATAATCGGTAGCTGCAGCTCTAATTATCATACAGAAAGACTTGAGTGTTGAAGAAAGGATGCTGTTCCAAGTGTAATCCTCAGATAACTGGCAGCACTGAATCCCTCAGCAGTCCATGTTGGCTTGAGAGAGGAAGCAGAAGTTTGAAGTGCAGCTGCAGTGTCATTAAGGTAAACCCTCCAGAGGCATCGCACCACACATCCTGCAGCACTTTGTGGACTTTTTGACACTGCTTCCAATCTGTCTGAGGCATGCAACCACGTACACCTCTCTCCACTCCACAAACAGGCCGATTAACCCCCCCCTCCCCAAAAAGACACCAGGGAGGGGAAACATGATGATGGTGGTGGTGTGGATTAAACCATTCTGTCTGGACTGAACCTCCGCTGTATTTCACATCCTGCAAATGACATTTCCCCGTTTGCTTCCAGATGAAAAAAAGAGGAATTTCCTGTTAGATTTATATAAGTAATACTAGTGTTTTTTTTTTTTTTTATATATTCTTTTTTTTCTGTTTTTTAACTGTCACTGATGATGAAAGATACTTTTGTATTCATGAATGTTTTAACTAGATTGAATCCAGCTTCACAAAGGCATTTATGGCTGGTTTACTCTGGCACTGTTTTCTTAGTTTTGATTAGGTGGTTTTAAACAATGAACAGAACATGCAGAATTCAATATTCTTCATTTAGAGAACCAGAAGACGATCAAAACTGTGATTCCACATGTTCAAAAAAACAAGCCTCCTAAATTAATCTTGCCTTGGCTATTTACAATAACATTAATGTAAGATTCTTGCCATAGTGCCTGTCAGCATTTACTCCCAGTTAGTGCTTGTGAATGATCCTGGGAGCCCTTTTATCCAGTGTGTTATGGAGTTCCCCCTGATGCTTGTGAATTCCCTTCTTGGGATTAGAAACTGTTAACCAGGTGTTTAAAATACAAAGTCCACCGGTTTATTTAAACACAATAATCTACTGAAAGCTGAGACAATATTAGATTTACCAAATGTACAGTAGATTTAAAGTAGAATTCACATGCTTTATGGAAAATTAAGGATGCTTAATTTAGGAACCTGAGCCTAATGATTCCTACAATGTAATTTTGTTTTATCATTTCTGGATTTAATTATGTTTCAAATAAATAGAAAAAAATTCTCCCTGCTTTTTATTTTTTGCCCTCCCCGCTGCTCCTGTCGCACTTATTCAGACATTCATCATCGTCTGTCAACAAACAGAGGTCATCGCTAACATCTTTCTCAGTTTGGCTGTTTCTTGACTCTCAGGGGGGCTGATTCACGATGGTGCAGACTTCGCTGATATGCATATACAGTGAAAATTTAAATCTTTACGTCAAAATGAAGATTTTGAAATGTTACAAACTCCAACACAAAACTTTGTTTAGATGCTATAAGCAATTATTTTAATAAATTAGAAACGTTCACTATAATACCCATTGAAAGAGTCAGATAGTGTTGTGGGGGGGAAGACATTAAGTCAGACTCAGTGGTGAGTGAATAAATTAACTTTATCGGTTATCCGGCAGATAAAAAGCAAACTGCCAAAAAACGGACCGATAATCGTCCAGAGACGATAATTGGTCTATCCCTAGCTTTTAACCTCGTTTTCCTCTTTACCGGCTTTCTTACTTTTGGTCAAGGCCCACCTCTACATCTTCTCCAACACCCCATGCTTATTAGAGATAGGCAACACTCTTTCTGAAGATCACATTTTTGTTATTAGGCTATACTGTAGACCTGGATCAACCATCTCAACAGGCTGGATAGGCTTCTTCTAAAACGTTCTTTAGGAACTTATGTTTAGGGCGCTGCTCCTCCACGTCCGCCATAATTTCACCAGGTTCATTGGTGGACTCTTCTCTAACGCTCAGAGTCCGGATTTCTTTCTCCTGTAACGGCATGACTCCCCCTCCCAGCTGCTCCTGGACCATTTTCTCTTTCCCCCTCAAGTCTTCAGTCTGTTCTGAGGGCCCAGAAAAGATGCTAGGACGAATAGCTGTGGATGTGAAGGGGCCCATAGAGAATTCCCAGTATTTTGTGCTACGCCCCTATGTGTTTCTGAGATATTATGCCTTTCCATCAAACTGAACTATGTGCATATGCCACTGTGAACTCTGACACTGGCCCTGTGTAAATGTGTAAACTGTGGTCGGAAATTGTCACTTTTACACATGCTTTTACACCACATTAAAGGAAAATGGAACATTCACGACAGGAAATGACGTCATCGTGCACAGCACAGCGCCAGACAGGCACCACAAAACAGAAGAAAGATGGCGCCGCCAGGCGGTGCTGTTTTGAGTATTCCGAAATTTGCTGAAAGCCAAAGAAACTTGCCTATTATTTGGGTAGACATTCCCAATATATTATATACGCTAAATACCAGCGACAACTAACACTTAGCGCAATGAGCAATAGAGACAGAAAAGTAGTTTTCCCCACCAAAAAACTAGCTAGCATGGCCAGTGTAAACGATATAGCCTAGCTAGCTAGCTAAAGTTACCGCTGCCAACAAGTGTCTTGCATGAATGAAGAACTAACGGCATCCCATGATTCAAAGGAAAGGTGAGGACATGTCTCAGTGACAGCAGCACAATATTCAATATTAAAAAAGCAATTTACCCCATACGTTTTGTGTCTTTGTTGGATTTTGTCTCTGTGGGTTTTTGCGTCTCTTTGTAGTCGGTTTGTGTCCCTTTGTGGTAGTTTTGCACCTCTTTTTCACATTATTGTGGACCGTTATTATTACCATATCTGTGTTTAAAACATTGGAAAAGTTAAAGCAAATAATAAGAGCTTAAAGACAAAACCCGTTTAAGAAGTCCAACTACAGTCATTAAATTTGAGAAGTATTTTAGTTACATCCATTTGGTTTAAGTGCTGCCCAAAACTGCACCTAAACTGCTGCACCTAAACCCCTATAACGGACGGGGAAACCCTGGTCTTGCATGTTTGGCTCTCTATCCTGGGCTGACCTGCAGTCCTTTGACATAGGCTACCCTACCACATGGACACCCCAAGCTCCGGTGTCGTATTGGCTGGTAAACTGGCTGACCTATAGCGCTGCATTAAACCCTCCTCGTGTTTCTTCCACGCTTCCCTTGATTCATCTGAGTCCCGGCTGAGATAGGAGCCCTCCTCTTCCCCACAACACCAATAAAACTCCGGTGCGCTCCTCTCCGTCACCTCCCCCTCTCTTCCTTCCTTCTGCCTCCTGTTCTGTTCAACGGCCCTCCTCTCCGGTGGTCCTCCGCACTCAGCATCACTCACTGTCCGACCTACAGCATAGGAGTACGCTCAGCCCGGCGCAGAAACATGTTGCTTCACAAACCGGTACGGTAAGAGTGCACGTCTACACCTTTTAGCTGCAGGTTCACGGCAGAGTACAGACATCGCTGCGCGTAAAACCGTGCGTAATTACGCCAGCGCTTAAGGAGTTCAACTCCGCACGTAAGGAATGTTTAACTGTATTGAGAGATAGTCTTGATACGCAGTGGTGGAATGTTACTAAGTAGATTTACTCCAGTACTGTACTTAAGGACAAATGTTGAGGTACTTGTACTTTACTTGAGTCTTTTCTTTTCATGCCACTTTCTACTTCTACTCCGCTACATTTCAGAGAGAAATATTGTACTTTTCTACATTCATCTGTTACAGCTTTAGTTACTAGTTACTTTACACATTAATATTTCTGCACACAAAACGCATGTAGTTTATCAAATCTGATGTTTTATTCTAAACTAGCCAACAATATAACGGCCTACAAGTCCAGCTGAGATGATTAGACCATTAAGCACACAACTGGTTGGATCCTTTTCTAAAATGTTTTAATACTTTAAGTACATTTTCCTGATGATACTTACACACTTTTACTGAAGTACCATTTTCAATGCAGGACGTAACAGTGTATTTTAGAGTGTGGTATTAGTACTTTTACTTAGGTAAAGGATCTGAATACTTCTTTCACCATTGGTTCTCTTAGCTTTTTTCTGGAAAACCCCCCCATCTTTCCTCTTTCCGTCCTGCCGCTGAGCATTTGCAGAACAATTGTAGATTGGTCCAACTATCAAAGGCGATTGTTATGCGGATGCGGGTGGTCTCCATTCACTTTGAACTAAGCACCGCAGTAGTCTTGACAGGTCATCGACAACATGCAGTCAGCACGACCTGTGAAGACCAATTCCAGTAATGGAAGCGTTCTGTGTTTTCTGTCCATGTTTGGATTGAGTGCTTCACAAACTTTTGAAAATATAAAGTTGAGATTTAATTTTAGAGCAGCCAGTGAAGCCCCCCCCCCCCAGGATAGAAAGTTAACACATTTGGAAGCATTTCGCAATCATCACACCAAATGTAAAACCAACCAAAATACACAAATTGTTAGTTACTGTGTTATAAAAATGGATGTTTGTTGTTTTAAGCCCCCAACTCGTCTTCCAGGAAACACTGCCTGGAAGGCACTAGGATTAGGCAGTGGTTAGGGTTAGGGTTAAGGTTAGGGTTATGTGCCTTGAAGTTGCCGGTCGCAGCGCTGCCTTGAAGTTGAGGTTGGGGGCTTAAAACACCATCAAGCCTTATAATGGAACCGTGCTAAACTGTCTAACAAGTGGCTGTGATTTTTTGTTGTATTGTCGACTCGGAACAGACCTTAGTCTATGCAGCAGTTGTATTCTAATGTCCGACGTGTTGTTGTCTCAGTTTGTTTGGGTCCTGTCAGTCCTGTGTGCCACTGAAGTGTGTTGGGGATTTGCCTACGACCGGCCCCGACGCTCCGGAGAGGACGGGACTCCAGCCAGGACAGAGTGTGAGTACGCTGGTTTTGTTACTGGGAAAAATGGAGAACATCTTTGAACTGCTTTAACCCTGAGCTGACAGGCATCCACACCTTATTGTAGGCCCAGTTTATTATGAAACTTCATTTTATACAATATATGTAGTGGGGGGTCCCTGCTCCGTCTCTCTTTCAGCTAAAGGGTCCTTTGCTTAAAAAAAACGTTGAAGACCCCTGCTCTAGACATTAACAATGTACATTAGGTGACATACAGTGTGCGGCTCATGCCCCTTTCATAAGCTTGATTTTTAGTTCTGCGGAGGCTCCATGCAGAGTACCGTAACCTACGTAAGTAGCCTGAACTTTATACTTGTGCGTTGGTGTGTGCGTCGATCTCTTTAAGAGAATAGAAGGGCCGGCATATGTGTGTGTGGGTAGTGTGTGGTAGAGTGAGTGAGAGAGTGAAGGCGATTAGCTTAGTAGCGACTCTAGAGTCATAGTGAGAGAAACAAAGTGTCTCCCCTGTTCTTTCTGACCACGGTGGGAAATCTGGAGCAGGCGAAGTTAACCCTCTCCTTGATTTCATGTTGTTGATGGAGAAGGAGAACCAGGAAATGAATCGGGGGGGAGAAATGCAACGCTACAAAGCCACGGCTGAGTGACGTGCGTCGCCGCGAGGTGTAGTTACATATTTTGAGAGGTGCGCGTCAGGCTACGGCGTAGGGACGGGATCTCCACGTACCTACGTACATAGCCACATGTAGAAGCAGAAGCATAAATCACGCTATACAAAAGAGTTGTGTACTCCTCGTCACAGGTTGCATGTGTCTGAGCCGCGAGGAGTTGAACTAAACGGGGATTTTCCTTCACACACTAACATTGTTATCATTTCTCGAGTGTAACTGTTCACAAAACGGCAAAAATAAGAGTGAAATAAGCCAACCTTTGTGTAGAAATGTTTTATTTATGTTTTCCTAAGTCTGTTAATTCTCTTGTGGACTTTTGGGTCCATAAAGTAGGGCTGCAGCTAAAGATAATTTTCATTATTGATTAATCTGCAGATTGTTTTCTTCATCAATTAATCATTTGGTCTATGTAGTAGTGAAGAAAGTCCATTCCAGCTTCCCAGAGTCCAAGATGACAACAGTCCAAAACCCAAATATATTCAGTTTACTCTCACACAGACAAATGTGAAGTTTTGCTGCTTTTTAAATTGAGTACATTTGGGGTTTTCACTGTCTGATGGACACAATTAAACAATTTGAAGATGCCCCATTGGTCTCTTAGAAATTGTGATGGACAGTTGTCACCGTTTTCTGACATGCTAAAGATGAATTTAAAAAACAATTAACTAATTAATCATAATGAAAATAATTGTTAGCTGCAGCCCTGCACCACCACACTGCTAGTCTCCTATTGCCAGAAGTGTGACAGCCATGAGTAATCTCTGCCAATCAGATGGCAACGTCAATGTCCTCTTGCCAGCGTTGGGGAGTAAGGTCTGGCTACACCACAGATACATTCTGGGATAGGAGAAAAACACTCCTTGTTTGCATTTCTTTAAACCAAGGGTCTTCAACGTTTTTTAAGCGAAATACCCCTTAACTGAAAGAGAGATGGAGCAGGGACCCCCTATTACATATTGTAGAAAAATAAGTTGTATATTAAACTGGGCCTACAATAACGTGTAGCGCAGCCTAAAACCTTTATACATACAGTACATGTTTTGCATAGAATACTAAGCTTTTAAAATAGCATCATAATTGTTGGCATGATTTTATAAATCATTTTTTAAATTTTAAAACATACATGTGGCACAGTGAATCTTTAGGGTTAACTGTATATGTGGATGGCTATTTTACCTATAGGCCAGTAAGCCTATCATCAGTGGTGATTTATATTTGCTAATAATATGTTGGCTTCATGTTAAGACTTTTTCATTTTTGAAAAAAAACTTTAAAAAATGAACAATATTTTGGAGCCCCCCCTGCATTGACTGTGAGGACCCCCTAGGGGTCACGGACCCCCTGTTGAAGATCCCTGGGCTTGTATCATGTGGACGCGCCGACAGATTGGTTGTCATTAATTAGAATTCCTCATGACAGAAACTATGCACTATAGTTTAAAATTAGCTGATACATGGTTAAACCTCATCAGCTCTTACCAGTGTATCTCTGTGTGTACTTGGTCCACAGCAATCCCACCAATCGCTCCTAAAACGTCCCAGTTAGAGAGGAAATGCTCTAAACATATTCTTTGTAAATCTGTACAATCATTCACTAAAAGAACCAAGCAGGCCTGCCTTGTTGCACCGTCCACATTTTATTCAAAACTTGACATTTTCAGCGTGCACCTCGCTAGCTCGAAGTTTGTTGTCATTTCCCGTAGCGAAGGGATTTCGAGAATGACAACACGTATACGTATTTTGTGTTTTTCTGCTGTCAAATTAATGACCACAATGCAGAGGTGCATTAACCTTCTTTAAACTGTGTTCAGTAATGCAAACCCGAGAAAAAGTCACACATTTCACTTTAGTTGCCAAAGTGGCTGAGCACAGGCAGGTGTATTTTGGACCCGCATTAATGTATCTTGGCCAAGTGTAGGTAGGACATGCCTGAAGCTACGCTCCAAGACACACGCAGAACACAACTTTTCAGGTTTTTTTGGAGCAGAGTAAATCTTGAACCCCTATGTGAGCTTCAAGTATAATCAGTCACCCCAGCGTCAACTGGAGTGACACGCGTCCTGACCCGGCTGTCTCCAAGATCACTCCTCTAATGAATAACATGCAGTTAGATGAGAACTAACTTTCCACACCAGCAACTGCAGCTCCAGAGGAATGTCTCCTGCTCAGTTTATTTGCTGGGTTATTTTCTATATGAAGTGTCTGCCAGTGCATGTGAAATGAGCGAGCAGAGAGTATATGGTGGTGATGGGGGGGGCGGTGTTACAACGGATCACTGTGACCCTGCGAGGTTGTGATTGGGCAGCCCAAGTGGTTTTTTTTTGTTGTTTTTTTTAGGAGAGAGAGTGTGTTTGTGTTGCTCTACCTTGAGTCAATATTAAGAGAGCTCGGAGCTCATTTTGTGCCTCAGATTCTCCTGTCGGCGTGAGAAGGTAGAGGTCGGCTTCACTGTGCCACAGATTGTCATAGCAACAGGCAGCGGCTGCAGTCTACTCTGGAATTTGGTTGCTGTATGTTTTGCTACATTTTTGCATTAGAAGACTTTACAAAAAATACATTTGTCAACGCCCTGAGAGTGAAATGAAACATGTCGCGCAGCCCTCCTTCAGATTCCCAGGCTTTATTCACTGAAACATCTCGGCTCTCTCACCTTCATCTGAAGCTGTTTGCAGTTTTATTACAGTTTGAAACCCATTTTTTATATAAAAAAATAAAATGGCCAATTTTGTACTCTTTCTACTTAATATTTCCAAACACAGTATACTCAAATATCTTCCATCTCTGAACATGTGTGGATAATCCGTCATTCTGCATATCGCAGTTCTGTCAGGACATTTGAGTCACTCAGCTCAGGAAATTTGTTACATGAAGAATGAAAAAAAAAAAATACAAACTTACTGGAGGCTGAGCGATCAGCTTCAGTCGATCGTAGTGACCGTAAAGTCAGGATTTACTCTGACCAGAAAGGTCTCTGCCATTTCTGTAGATACAAAACATCAACCAGCCTACAGTTGCACCACTGAGCGCCCTGCTGCTGACCAGGTCTCAGTAGAAAAAGCACAGGTGTGCATAACAAAATGAATGATGTAGGGCTGCAACTAATGATTTTTTTTCATTGTTAAAAAATCTGTGGATTATTGTCTGGATGAATGGATCAGTCGTTTGGTCTCTAAAATGTCAGAAAATGGTGAAAAATGTGGATCAGTGTTTCCCAAAGCCCAAGATGACGTCCTCAAATGTCTTGTTTTGTCCACAACTCAAAGATATTCAGTTTACTTTCTCAGAGGAGAGAAGGAACTAGAACATATTCACATTTAACAAGCTGACATCACACAAGTTTGACTGTTTTTCATAAAAAATGACTCAAACAGATCAATCGATTATCAAAATAGTTGGAGATTGATTTAATAGTTGACAACTAGGGCTGTCAGCATTAACGCGTTAATCGCAATGCGATTAAGGACCGAGCATAATGCGTTAATTTTTTTTAATCGTATTAATCGCATGCCACCATTTATTAATTTATTTTCACTTAACTCGGCTTTGCGTCGTAACACATCCTGCTACTGCAGGAATAGCAACGCAGATTTCCGTGCCTCATTCTGGTGCCACTGATATGCCTGCACCTCTCTCTGATGCTCCGAAACAGACGTTACAGGCAACAGAAACATCGCTGCACGTGACGCTAGTTAACACTATACTCGACAGCAGCTAACGTTAGCCTACTGCTAGCTAGTAGCTGGATTAAACACGGTTACAATGCTGACAGCTAACACTAAACGGTGTAAAGTTTGTCTGTATTTCACTGTAGAGGATTCATGCATTCAAAGTTGATGTTAAATTCAAATGTGTGACTAGATTAAATACAAATCTTAAAATCAAGTTGATAAAGTCACTTTCTTTGCATTAATTTGATTCCCAATCAAGATACACTGGTAATAATTGCTTTCCATTGTTAATATGTACTTAAAAACAGTTCTGAAATGCAAAATAATAGAATTTTAATCATGTGATAAAACCTGTGATTAACTATTGAAATTCAACAATTAATCGTGATTAAGAAAATTGAATCGTTTGACAGCCCTATTGACAAATAATGGAAGAATCTTTGCAGCTCTAGAATGCTGGCTGGATTCCATTTAGCTGCTTCAGTTTCAGTTGTATCATCATACAACAATGTTAATGTTGTAATTAATAACAGCTGTGCTTTTCCTACTTTGACAAGTCTGCTCCGATGTGAAAGCTCATTATTGACTGTAGGAACAGTCATTTTACCAAAAAAAAAAAAACTCCATCAAGGTCCATTCCCAGAGTTTTCAATCTCATAATTCATGTTTTGTTATTTTACCTGCCTGGCCTTTTTGTTCCACACTAAAAGTTGCTAAGACCATTGCCAACAATCTGGTGACTGTGTATTTTAAAAATTGTGAGTGAAATCTCTTATTTCGGGTTGATGGTGGTCCTCGATCAAGGTCTCACATTGCCAGACCTAAGGTCTCTCTCTACACCACACATACTCTCTGGGATAGGAGAAAAAAACGCCCCTGAAAAAAAATCCTGTTTCTGAGGATACATGTAATCAACTGAGCTGTATAAATATGATATCTAATTTAGTTATTTGGGTTTAAAGTGCACAGTTTCATAATGCTCCAGTCCCTGTTTTGGAGTCACTCTTAATCTCCCCTCAACACTGGGTGCTTCTCAGAAGAAAGGGCAGAGCTTAAGTTAGAATTTAAACTCTGGAGCCAAGAGGACATGTATGTGCTCTAGTACAGCGGTTCTCAGGGGCCCTTGGAGGGTTCCAGTGGGTCCCCAGCAACAAAATGGAATAGTAGTATAGTGTTTTCATCATAATGACACCACAAGTAACACAATGACAGAATGTATGACTATATTGATCATTAGTTTCATACACTTTAAAAAAAAATAAAACAAACATATAAAAGCTATCTATCATATTCTGGGACAACATTTTATCAAATGGGGGGTCCGTGGTCTAATTTGTGTCTAGGGGTTGTTGACGTTAAAAAGTTTGGGAACCACTGCTTTAATAGGCTGAGACAAAGAAACATCCACAGTTCTCACCTTTGACCAGCAGTCCACAGAGCGGGAGTGAGTCTTATACTCCACGCTCTGAGTCGACACGCTGTGCCAGCCAGCTGGGCAGCATTTAAAGTGTTACTCAGTTGCTTCACACATAGAGTACATATGCACGTGTACTTGCAAAAACACACACACATACAAGTACATACAGTATGTCCAAACAGGAACACACAAACTCCCGTTGGCATCCTCTGGTTTTCTCTGTGAGTAAGGCTGTTGGTGGACAAGGAGCATGTTGTTAGAAATGAAGCAATATGTTCAGTCTGTCTCCCTCTCAGATCTCCAGGATGTCTTCAGTTAAGCCAGGGGGTTCTTACAATGTGGGTCGGGTTCCATACCGGGCCAGCGTCCTTTGGGACCTTAGTGGACAAGAGCGTTAGTGTGTTAGTGTTAGGGGACCTGTCCACATAGTGAGACAAAATTACCACAGTTAGTTTAGGACTTCACGTTTAGTCACTGTTGAGTTTGGCACATGGCTTACAGACCTTTGTCACATTTATAAGAAGTTGTTATCAAATACAAAACTAAACTGAATTGCTCATTTTTAGTTTGCCAACCATGTTTGTTGTTTTTGACAGAGTAGTATGTTCTAATGATGACAGCAGGTCAGTACAGGTTAATACGTTTCATTTCCTCTAAAGACATTTGAACAGTGCAGCCATTCACACAGTGTTCTCTGTTAATGGTTTGGAACTGTGGAAGGTGTTGAGTTCAATGACCAGGACATTTGTGGGCCAAACCAAAATAAGGTTATTGTCGTTTGAAAGTCACAGTGAACGTGTGTTAAAGCTATAGTGCGTAGTTTCAGCCGCCCCCATGAGGAATTCTAAGTAATGACAACAAAACTGTCGGCGCGGGGGCAGATTCAGAATGTAATCACAAAATATCACAATGAAAATGTGGAGTAATCAGACATCAGCGTCACGGACTCATGGCAGTGCGCTACCCACCTGGTCCGTTATAAGAGCTAATCAGCACATATCTGCATTCATCAACCACCAGAACCGGACTGTTTTTGTGTGTGTGTGTGTGTGTGTGTGTGTGTGTGTGTGTGTGTGTCTGCGCTGGGAGAGAGAGGGAGAGACAGCGAGAGAGAGAGAGAGAGAGAGAGAGAGAGAGAGAGGTGTTGTGTCGTATGATCGTTAACAAATTTAACATTTCAGCAGAGGTGCTTATTTCCATACAGGTTTAGTGGCTGAGATTTTCTCACATTGCACAGCGCTGTGAAGAAATAATCGCCAAGATTACTTTATGTTCTGCCAGCTCACAGCAATTTAATACAATAGCAGGAAAAGAGTCAAAGGCTGTAACACCCCCCACCCGCCGTTGTTGTAAAGCGTTGTCTGTAGCTGGTTGCTGGTTGCATGTGTGGGATTCTGAAACATCCTTAAATTCGTGAATTCTCGTTTGTTTATTCAAAGTCAAAGACAGTCCAAAGTAGTGCTACTTTGCACATTTTTGTGGGTCTGAGGTGTATTTCACATTATAGCTGCCAAAGCTCTGCTGCTTTCTTCGACCCTCTCTGTGTCTGGTCCTGCTGTGTGTGAGAGGGGGAGTGGTCAGCAGCTAGAGCGGCAAAAGCCAATGTGTGCTTCTTTTACTGACGATATCTTTTGCATTTCTTATCCAAACAACGTCAAACTTGGCACTGCACTTACTCGTGCCCGTAGTAAGACACCTGTCAAGTTTGAAATCCATCGGACTAACGGTTCGAGAGATATGCGCATAACACACAGACAGACGTTCCTGCAATTTATAGATAGATGTTTATTTGGTTTATTGTCTATTTTGTTGTATAGTCTTGACTATTGTAGTTATTGTGTAATCTTTTCTTCATTTTTGTTTGGGTGGGTGGTGATGATGAAGGGGAGGGGGGGATTTGTTCATGTTGCAAATTGGATGTTTTGTATGTTTTTAGAAAAAAAAAATTGTTAATCACAAAAACAAAAAAGGAAAGTTAAAACTAGTGCTCTCAGTTAAACGCGTTATTAATGGCGTTAACGCAAACCCATTTTAACGGCGTCAATTTTTTTTATCGCGAACAACGTCAACGTTACGTTTTGAGTGGATGGCGAGCGCGAGACGCCGAAATGGATGCCAATAAGATTCAGAATGGAAAGTTTACTTTTAAAAAGTTGCCAAATGGTTCCATTGACATGACCAAAGTGATCTGTGTGTTGGTCGTTGTGAACTGAGCTATCATCGCAGCACGTCCAGTCTGAAATACCACCTGATGGCCAAGCACACAGCTGATGCCAATTCTCCGCCCCCTCGTCAAAGCCAGGCGACAAAAGCACAAAGCAAGCCGATCCACTTTTCCATGTTGATAAGAGCATTAAAATGAGAAAAAACAATTGGACAAAAAGAAATCTAGGTACATTTAGAATAGATAAATATGTGCAATTAATTGCGATTAAATATTTTAATCGTTTGACAGCACTAGTTAAAACACAAAACACAGGTATACAACACACAGGCGAACTGAACTGAACTGTTCTGTTTTTCAGTCCTCTCTGCGCCTCAGTACGTGGCCACCTCCGGCTCCTGCAGGAACCGGTGCTTTGAGCTGCTGGAGCTGGAGCCGCCAAACTGCCGCTGTGACAACCTGTGTAAGACGTACAGCGGCTGCTGCTCGGACTTTGATCAGCTCTGCCTCCGGACAGGTACTTAATCCTCCTCTTCTCATCACTTTTTCCTTTCTCCGTAGCTTTTTATCCCCTCTGTCTTAGTTCTTAGTACTATACGAAAAAAAATGTAGCTGATGAAAGTAGACTTTGTCTTGGTTCTATTGTGTGTTCTGCTATTTTGAGCAGTGCGAGTAATTAAAAAGTGCTTGCATTGTTTAATGTAGTTTGATATATTCCTAAAGTAGGGAGATCAGAAGTTGTGCTGTGACTTTAGGCGGTGTGTTTGCTATCAGAGGAAAAGTAATCAGGCCAGGCCATAGAGGCCAAGTGAAACAGTCTCAAATTTGTATCGTCATCAAGCTGGAGGAAATCCTTGGACATCTGGCGTTTGATATCCATCAGGTGGTCGGGAATACAGCTGCCACTTTGATGTGTGTGTGTGTGTGTGTGTGTGTGTGTGAGTGAAGGGACAGGATGCTCTTGATTTACAGTTTTATTCCACATTTCAGAATGAGTTTTGTTATGTTACACCTGACGCATACGTGTGTGTTAAATAATTATCTAAATGATGAAAAGGAAGCAGAAGAAAAACCCATTAAGTTCATAAATATGCTCTATCATTAATTACTAATAAGCAGGCCCACACAGACTCTTAACACATCTCCAACCCAAGCAGAAAAACATTCTGCAGATTTTCATGCCGGATCACCACTGACAACTGTTAAAAAATCGGCTGATTCCATTTGGGTCTGCTGATAAGTTACTTTTGGTGGTGGAAAGTAACTAAGTACATTTATTCAAGTTCGGTACTTAGTACAAATTTGAGGCACTTGAAATTTACTTGAGTATTTTTTATTTAATGCTACCTCATACTTCTGCTCCACTACAATCCAGATGGAACATTCTTACATTTTGCTCTAGTTATTTTACAAACTAATATTTACATACCAAACATATGATGAGTCTATAAAATGTGTTGCAGTTCTATAGGTTACACTCACAGTATATATATATATATATATATATATATATATATATATATATATATATATATATATATATATATATATATATATATATGTTAGCTGTAAAGCTGTGAAGTCCTACTTACACACAGACTTTGGATAATTCTAAGTACATGTGTTACTTTGATAAGTTTTGTTTTAATCTCCAGACATGTCGTAAACATTAGTGAGTTAAAATTATTGTTCTTTTTTCAAAAACACTTTCTCCTTTAAATCCAGACTTTTATATATATATATATATATATATATATAGATATAGATAAATTGATTGATAGATTGATACCTAGATAGATATATAGATAGATTGATTGATATATAGATATATAGATAGATTGATTGATTGATAGATTGATAGATAGATATATAGATAGATTGATAGATAGATAGATGGATAGATAGATTGATAGATAGATTGCAGTGTGCATACAAAATTGAATAAAATAGAACAAAGTTAAGTAAACAGAACAAAGGCAACTAGAAAACATATGAATAAAAGCAAAATATATACAACGTATCTTAAACTGTAAAAGTGTTTAAAAAGTGACATTTGAAACAGTGGTAATATAAGTAAGCAGCGTAAAATGGTTTGTTTATGCATATCAACATCTAATCCAAGACAAGATCTCTGAGAGATCTGATCATTTCTGAGCCTGATTGTTCCGCTGTAACATGTCGTTGTGATGGTTGTGACTTGCTGTGGGCCTTTTCTTTCTTACGTTTATTACTCTTCATGTATTGCCGTCGCTCTTTCGGTCTGTCATCATTTCCAGCGTTGGTGGTCTGATTTTATGTCCTCTCCTTCAGCCTGGTGGTCCTTGGCTTACCACTGTAATCCTCCTTGTGCCGGAACATGATGACAGACTTGTGTTGGTTGTACCCAGGGACTTTAAGCTACAACTCTCATCTGGTGTTCTCATCTTGAAAATTTTGGCCAGAATACAAATGGCAGTGATTGTCCCAAACTGCTTAGCTGTATAATATGCAGCCAAACCACTGGAGCATTAATATATCAGCTCTCATTTATCAGCACTATATCAAGGTATATATCAAGGCTTTGGAGTCTACTGTTTTTATTCACAGCTCTCTGTTCCCGTTTACAGAGGGGGGTTATGAGTGCAGTAAGGATCGCTGTGGGGAGACTCGGAATGAACAACATGCCTGCCACTGCTCAGATGACTGCCTGGCCAGAGGAGACTGTTGCACCAACTACAAGTCTCTGTGTAAAGGTTTGCAACTTTAAATGTCCTAAATGTTATAATACATACAATGATTTTTATCGCTGCAATCAATGATTAATGTGTGGATTATTTTCTGGATGAATGGATCAGTTGTTTGGCCTCTAAAAAGTCATAAAATGGTGAAAAATGTGGATCAGTGTTTTCTAAGATGACGTCCTCAAATGTCTTGTTTTGTCCACAACTCAAAGATATTCAGTTTACTGTCCCAGAGGAGAGAAGAAACTAGAACATATTCACATTTAACAAGCTGACGTCACACAACTTTTTTTCATAACAAAAATGATTCAAACCGATTATCAAAATAATTGCCGATTCATTTAATAATTGACAACTAATGCATGGTAAGGCTTAGAATTCAAATCAGAGGTTTTCACATGTCTTATCTTGCACCTTGCCGAACAAGCTTGAAACCAAACAAAAGTGCGCTGCTAACTTCAGATGATGCCATTTATCTAGTAAGCTGTTGCATCTTAAAGACATACACCCAGTTATCAAAATCAGTCAGCTTAGATGCTAAATGCTTTTTTCTTTAATACAAATATGAACAAAATGCTGCCTGTGCTACAGTTAACATGCTTGTTCATATCAGTCTGTTTACATGCATTTAAGGTCTTTCTAATCTGCTTTACAATTATGCGCGTGCATAACAAAGACTTCAGACAGGGAAAAGATCAAATCAGCTGATCTCAGCAAAACATTTGACTGTATTGTAGAATTCAGACTCCGCTGTCAGTCTGCTCAGACACACACACACAGCAATAAAACAAAAGTCATGAAGCTGTGTCTTCTGTTAGTCCAGTCAAAATAAGGTTGAGGTGTAAAAGAAGTGTGATCACTGACCTATATATGCAGCTTTAAAGTCACCTGGTAAGCACACTGATGATTGTGTCTGTGTGCCTTGCTGGCTCAGCCACCAGTCAAACACTGGCAGGCCTCAGGCACCTCCAACAATGCTCATCAAATAATTAAAAAACACAAAACACACAAGTAAAAGCTAAATCTGAATCTAAGACAAAAGAACAAGGAAATAGCTGAAGGCTAAAAGAGCATTTCTGATATATCATTGAAGACTTTTGTTTCCTTTCTATAAGACAAAAATACAGTATTAACAATGTGGACTTTAATATTTGCTATGTTGTCTCAGTCCCTCTTGTGATCATGTTCTTTCAGGGGACAGTTCATGGCTGCAGGATGAGTGTGAGGAGATCAAGACAGCTGAATGTCCTGCTGGGTGCGTTCACATCTGAGCAGTAAAGGAGAATAAAGGGATCGACCAGTGTTCATATTAAAGCCTTTTTTGTATGCCACATATCTGAATGATTTGCTGAGGATTGAATTACGCTGACCAAGGTTGATTTCATTCATCCTTTTTTTTTCTTCCTCTGGTGTATGTGTGTGTGTGTGTGTGTGCATTTGTGCGTGCGTTTGTGTCTTGTCTGTCTGTCTGTCTGTCTGTGTGTGTGTGTGTGTGTGTGTGTGTGTATGTGTGTGTGTGTGTGAGGGGTATGCTGAGATATGCTTAATATTATGAAGACCTGCTGTATGCCAATGGCCCATGATTGTGTATACAGTGGCGCAAAAAAGTATTTAGTCAGCCACCAATTGTGCAAGTTCTCCCACTTAAAAAGATGAGAGAGGCCTGTAATTTAGAAAATCACATTGTAGGATTTTTAATGAATTTATTGGTAAATTCCTCGGTAAAATAAGTATTTGGTCACCTACAAACAAGCAAGATTTCTGGCTCTCACAGACCTGTAACTTCTTCTTTAAGAGGCTCCTCTGTCCTCCACTCGTTACCTGTATTAATGGCACCTGTTTGAACTTGTTATCAGTATAAAAGACACCTGTCCACAACCTCAAACAGTCACACTCCAAACTCCACTATGGCCAAGACCAAAGAGCTGTCAAAGGACACCAGAAACAAAAATGTAGACCTGCACCAAGCTGGGAAGACTGAATCTGCAATAGGTAAGCAGCTTGGTGTGAATAAATCAACTGTGGGAGCAATTATAAGAAAATGGAAGACATACAAGACCACTGATAATCTCCCTCGATCCGGGGCTCCACGCAAGATCTCACCCCGTGGGGTCAAAATGATCATAAAAACGGTGAGCAAAAATCCCAGAACCACACGGGGGGACCTAGTGAATGACCTGCAGAGAGCTGGGACCAAAGTAACAAAGGCTTTATATCAGTAACACACTACGCCGCCAGGGACTCAAAAAAACTCAAATCCTGCAGTGCCAGACGTGTCCCCCTGCTTAAGCCAGTACATGTCCAGGCCCATCTGAGGTTTGCTAGAGAGCATTTGGATGATCCAGAAGAGGATTGGGAGAATGTCAGATAAAACCAAAATAGAACTATTTGGTAAAAACTTGTCGTGTTTGGAGGAGAAAGAATGCTGAGTTGCATCCAAAGAGCACCATACCTACTGTGAAGTATGGGGGTGGAAACATCATGCTTTGGGGCTGTTTTTCTGCAAAGGGACCAGGACGACTGATCCGTGTAAAGGAAAGAATGAATGGGGCCATGTGTCGTGAGATTTTGAGTGAAAACCTCCTTTCATCAGCAAGGGCATTGAAGATGAAAGGTGGCTGGGTCTTTCGGCATGACAATGATCCCAAACACACCGCCCGGGCAACGAAGGAGTGGCTTCGTAAGAAGCATTTCAAGGTCCTGGAGTGGCCTAGCCAGTCTCCAGATCTCAACCCCATAGAAAATCTTTGGAGGGAATTGAAAGTCTGTGTTGCCCAGCAACAGCCCCAAAACATCACTGCTCTAGAGGAGATCTGCATGGAGGAATGGGCCAAAATACCAGCAACAGTGTGTGAAAACCTTGTGAAGACTTACAGAAAACGTTTGACCTCTGTCATTGCCAACAAAGGGTATATAACAAAGTATTGAGATGAACTTTTGTTATTGACCAAATACTTATTTTCCACCATAATTTACCAATACATTCATTAAAAATGTGATTTTCTGGATTTTTTTTTCTCATTTTGTCTCCCATAGTTGAAGTGTACCTATGATGAAGTGGGAGAACTTGCACAATTGGTGGCTGACTAAATACTTTTTTGCCCCACTGTATGTATTTATATCCCTGTAAATTATTCTTTTCAAGTGGACTTAAATAAATTGTTAATGTGTGTGTGTGTGTGTGTGTGTGTGGGTCTGTGCAGGTTTTTGCGCCCGCCACTCATCATGCTGTCAGTGGATGGATTTCGAGCTTCTTATATGAAGAGAGGAAGCGCTGTCATACCCAACATCGAGAAACTGAGTAAGAGTTGGAGGGCCGATGAGAAATATTTTGGTTTAGCTGTAAGATCTCTGTGTTTTCTACTCGGCAAGGGGAAGACTGTGGATGGGGTGATTTATTTAATATTTATGTTATTCACAAGGTTCTCTGTGCTAATCTAGGGCGTCCCTTTGCTCTGTTGTCCTTCCAGGAACATGTGGATCCCATGCTCCGTACATGAGGCCTGTTTACCCGTCAAAAACCTTCCCCAACCTCTACTCACTGGCTACGGTAAGGCACAGCACAGCATGTTGTCATCAATATTCAGGTTGTCAGATGTTGTCTGTGTCATGTCATAAAACATTGTTTGTCTTCAGTGTTTACATGTGTTAACCTCAGCTGTATGTTAAAATGGTCTGCTAACGTGCTAGTGTTAAGCTTAAAGTACAGCTGAGGCTAACTGCTGAAGCTGAATAAGTTAGCATGTTTACAATTATTATGCTGTCATGTTGACATTTCACTAGTACTTTTTACCAAGTGTAGCTGTGATATCTAGTATTGGTAACATACACATGTAGCCTAGAGCATCTAGAGCGAAATAAGTCAAGTTAAGTCAGCTTCATTTGTCAATTTCTTCACATATACTAGAAATGCAGAGGAATCAAAAGTTCATTTCTCACCATCCCACGGTGAAGACGAAAAATGCACAACAGATAAGACATTTCTACCACAAAAGTAAAAACAAAAGTGCTCAACAGATTTTTCCTAACACTAAAACAATAAACGGCAACAATATCACAAGACAAGATCACAAGACAAAAACACAAGAATGTCACAAGCAACAAACATTTGTATATGATGTGGTGTGGTAGTGCAGAAAGATGTGCAAAAGTGCAACAGCAGCAACTTCAGAGTCCAGAGTTTTTGTGAAAAAAAAAAAAATGTAAAAAGTACAATATTCCACTCCAAGATATACTTAAGTATTTAAGTAAATGTCAATGTGCAGTCCCCTGGACATGTCCTAAAATGGCTACCATTACTGTAGCTCTGAAACGGAGTCACAGTATGCATGATGTAATGCACACACTCTTACAGTTTATTCTTTAAATGTTTTGTAGGTAATACAGAAAAAAAGAAGACTTACCAAGTATGGTTATTAAATGAGCCTAAGCATAACCTCTGTTTGATTGGTTCTCAGGGTCTTTACCCAGAGTCTCATGGTATCATCGGCAACTCCATGCATGACCCGCTGTTTGATGCCACCTTCACACTGAGAGGCCGAGAGAAACTCAGTCACCGTTGGTGGGGAGGACAGCCAGTGAGTACTGCCTTCTTGACGATTAATAACTTGTGTTGGCTTTGAACATTGTGTTTTTCGAATTCATCTGACAGGCCACACATCAGAGGCCAACATAGGCAGGAAAGACTTTTCTTTTGAAGCCCAGTGCAGTATGAATGGCAGTACTCAGATCTGACAAACCAAGTCTGATAGGCTTTATAAACCAATGATTAAAAACAGATGTTAACATGAAAGCTGGGTTGGGATCACTTTTAGTTCTTACATAGACCGAAACGTTGACATTAAATAGTCTGAATCTCTTCAGGGCTTTGTTTTTGTGGACTTACTTAAAGAACAAACCAGTGTTAGTTTTTTTTTTATCTGTTGTTCGACAAATTGATCAAACTAAATATTGAGGCAGGATCATAGACTGTAAAAGAAAATGCACGTAGCATTGTTGACGTCACCCATTGGTTTGTGGAGTGCCGTTTTAAAGCCTCGAGTTTGCATTTTGTCTGTCACCATCTTGTTTTTTCGGAGCCAGAAGGGACCATATTTGGACAAAAGGGTGGTTGAAAACCGGCAGACTTTCTTCTTAAACTACCAGCTAACGCTAGTGCTAGCTAGCTAGCTTGGTTGGCAGAACGCTGAACAAGACATTTTTAGGCAACCAAATGTTCCAATTAACTTTGCTGAAGTGAAAACACACAGTTAGAGGGTCAAAGTTTAAGATGAAAACACAGGGTTTTGTGTCCCCAGTGTTAGCATGGTTAGCATTGCTAAGCCTCTGTCCTGATTGACAGGTCCTAAAGCATCCCATGCTTTATCCTCATAATTAAAATAAATGGAACCATAATTTACTAAATGAACATCATGCTGTGGGATATCCTTTTTAGTTTACTGTAGTGTACTGTACACCATGGCCTTGGTCTGTGTCCTGGGTAATGCTCCAATAGTATCTTCCTAAACTATATCAGTCAGACCGATAAAATAATGTGACTGTACTGTTTCTCTCCTAGATCTGGATCACAGCACTCAAACAGGGAGTGAAGGCTGCCACCTTCTTCTGGCCTGTGTAAGTCCACATCTGCATTTTTCAGTCACAAAATATTTTTCTGACTACTTTTCCCAGCATGCCATTATACAGCAGTGTGTTGGTGCTCTGCACAAGCCTTGGATGTCCAAAGAAATAAATATAAATGTCTTCCTTTTTCTTTTCAATATGTGTGCTTATTTTACCTCATTAATTAGATTAGTTTATTTGCACAAAAGAAGCAATAAAGTACATACTATATATATATATATATATATATATATATATATATAAAAGCAATTTTAGTGCAGGAGAGGAAGGAAGCCTAAAAGGCTTATTCAGAGTCCTCCCCTAATGCAAATAAAAAAAAAAACAACTAAGACTGATATAATAACTCTACACAAGTAAAACAAGCAGTACAAGAAACAAACAAACAAACAAACAAACAAACAAACAAACAGGGAAACATATAACACACACAAAATATATGCATCTAAAAAAAAAAGGGTAATGTTTTAGTGACCCATTCAATGAATTCCAAGTTAAATGTGAGTGAATATCTGCAATACATGGATTTATACATAAACGCAAATGCATGTTTGAAAGACTATAGACAGCAATAAATATTTCCTGAATAGAGGTACTGGTAACCTCACAGGGAGTCAGATGTAGCTTGTTTAAAATACTGAATGCACTGTTTGTTGTAATTCATGTACTCTGTTACCACATTAATAAAGTGCCAACAATGACCTTATTGATATTGGAAGCGTGACAGCCATGAGTAATCTCTGCCAATCAGATGGCAACATCAATGTCTCACATTGGCTCTGTGGAGTAAGGTCTGACTACACCACAGATGCATTCTGGGATAGTAGGAAAAAACACTCTGGGTTGTTTACATTTCTTTATTCCAATCACAATCGCTTAGCTCCAGACGCAGCGACGGTGGCTCTCCTAAATAGTCTCAGGAAGGAACTTGTTTTGGTGGAACATTTGCACCCCGCAAAAGAAAACGCCACATACAATATTAAATGAAGTTAACTGTTGACACAATACAGTAACGTGAGCTATTTAAATTAGCTGATACATGGTTAAACCTCATTACCAGTGTATCTCTGTGTGTACTTCGTCCACAGCAATCCCACCAATCGCTCCCAAAACGTCAGAGTTAGCCCTAAACATATTCTTTGTAAATCTTCACAATCATTCCCAGAAAGAAGTAAGCAGGCCTGCCTTGTTCCATGATCCAAATGTCCGTGTAACGTTAGCTCAAAGGTTGTTTTTGATTCCCCGAAGCGAAGGGATTTTGAGAACGGCAACACACAGAGAGCGGAGGTGAATGACATCCTAAAAAATGTACTTCTATTAATCCAGACTAATGCCCTCCTCATACCTAGGAAAGCATATGTTATGGGATGTTTCCTGTTGTTGGTTTGTATAATGCCCTAACTAGTGATTGTAGTGCACTGCAGGTTACTTACACCTGGTCCAGTGAACAAACCTGACGTAGGGCCACCTGAGCCCAGGTGACATTGTTCTCATCTGCCCAAACAAAGTCAGCTAAACAAATAAACTCTCCAGAGTTTGATGTTAATATGCATTAAAGACCACTGCGGATGCATCCTCTTATAATTGATAATTTAGGGACTGTAAATAATTTGGTGGTGAAAGTTGTCAAAGGAAGTTATCCGAACATGTTCCTGCTGCTTACTCAGACCTTTAGCCTGTGGAATACAAAGGAGCCCACATTTATCAGCACAGAGAAGGCTTTGATGGAGCGAGAGGCACATCTCAGCAGAGGGCTGTTTTTACAGCAATTTGTGCAAATGGGCCTGTTTACGCTGTGCAGGATTCCTCTGTGAGCTGGGGTCGCAGACATGCTACTCAACCAGAGTGTGGTTTACAGTACTGTTCTTGCATTTGGCACTGCCAGAGGTGTGTGAGGGAGAAAGAGACAGGAGAGTGCATACGACAGTGAAGGTCTGTGCTGACATTTCTGTGTGGCTGAGAGAGACTATTTTACAACACACATTACATAATTTAGTGTGCATTGTGGGGTTGGCATGGTAATGGGGACCAGCGATTATAGCTAAATGATTGGCGGACTGGTTGAAGGTTGTGTCGAGTTCAGACTGAAAGAAGGGAGAAGAAAGAAAAAAAGGGAGAGTGTATTAAAACAGATAATTGGAGGAGGGGACATTTTTTGAAAGAGTGAAGATAGACCAAAGTTCATAGACAAAAGTTCAGAAAGGAATCAAACACAGAGAAAGTGTAAAGCAGTGTAACCACACCTTCACGCTCCCCCCAGCTGCCTCAGACATCAAGCCACGTTCAGGGCCTCAGTCCTGGGCCTGATGGTTGACAGCTGTGGGCTGTATGACAGCCAGCAGCTTGGTTGGTGGCCTCTTCACTACACAGGCAGCCTTTGACTGCCAGACACTTAAAACAGCGAGGGGGCTTGAAATTGCTTCTTTTCTACAAACCCTAAACTTTATGAGTCTTTTTCAGTTAATGGTTTAATGGTTCATGAAGGCAGCAGGGCTCCAGAATCAGACTATTACTGTCACTCTGCGTTTCTGTCTTTGCCTTGTTGGTTTTCTTCCCCTTCATTGTGTGTGTGTGTGTGTGTGTGTGTGTGTGTGTGTGTGTGTGTCTGTGTGTGTCTGTGTGTGTGTGTGTTGCAGTGCTATCCCATTGGAGAGGCGCATACTGACCATGCTGCAGTGGCTCCACCTCCCTGAAGCAGAGAGGTGAGTCTTTCATTGTTTCTTTGGCTAACATTTGTCTCTCATCTTCCTGTTGGGCTATTGTTATTGTTTTTTTTGTTTTGTTTTTTGCAGCCACATCTTTTCAAGAGTGGGAGAACAGTTTCACCCATTATCCCATTAGTTGTTTGGAGTTCTGTGATGTAATCCAGTACCACAGCTGGATGTTCGTAATGAAAATATATTTATTAGTGTTAATTTGCTAGTGAGTGCATTTATCCCCAGTTGGTCTGAATATTCCTCAGCTAAACATTTTTTTTTGCATCTGAACTTTAAATACTGAAATCACAATTGAATCAAAACAGAAATCTAAAGTTTTAATATGTGAGCGCTAATCACATTCCTTCCATCTGTAATCAGCACGTATCACTGACTCTGTAAACCACATGTGATAACGGTGAATCAGAGGCTGCTCCGCTGCTGCTGGACATGTGATTGTGCTCGCCATGTGATGACATGACTCCCCTCTCTAATGACAGCGATCAGACGGCTGACTGCTGTTAGTGGTAGCCGTTGGACCGGCAACAACGCAGGTCTTTGCATTCCTTTCGAATCGGGGTAGTGCATTTATGCTGCGGTGGGGGTTGCCTCAGGAGGAAACACACCCCTACGTCACACTGCGGTGGCCAGTCATGTAAACAGCGATCAGACTTGTCAGTGTGGTTTGAGCTATGGCTTGAGGTGGTGTGAGAGTCCCGTACAGGAAACAGGAAACATCACTGCCTTTATCGCTGCCACAAGAAAGGTTTTAAACACCAAACACAAGCACCGAACTGCCCGGGAGTTTGTGTAACAGCTGTATGTTTCCACAACAACAACAAAGCACAGTCGATCTGTCTCGCTCGTGTCTTTTCTCTCTGTCTTTCTCTCTGAAATGAAGCTACCTTCAAATGTGGTCGGAAATGTGAGCTCTAGAAACGATCGGAAAACAATAACTGTGAAATATAAAGTCTACTTGTGCTACGTTAGGGGGTTAAATAACAAAACAAGACGTCACACAAATGGGCTGTTTCAGTGACACTCCCACCACCGCACAACCCTGCTGAAAATTGCCGGATTGCTTTTTTTTTTTTGGTCTGAACGTAGCTTTATTGTGCTCCTCTGTAACCCTTACAACCACTGATGATGAAACTCTCATTTTGGTTCAGTGGTGAAAAGCCGTTGATGCTCATGTAATAGCTGCCAATCAGCGTTTAGAAGAAAAGTGTTTAGAAGAAAAAAGGTCTGAGGTGCTCAGAAGTTCGGACAAATCATGAAGGTGCTTTTTGGAAGGGAACACAAAAGTTCAAAAAAGACAGGTCCAAGGCACTCTTCTTGCAGTTAAAAAGCCTTTATTTGAATGGCTATTTCATATTGAAATGGTTAGTACATTAAAAATAGAGCTGGGTAACAACCCACGCGTAGCAGCACAAACAGCCTTCTAATGCTTTTCAAATAGAGGCTTTTGAACTTTTTGTAAGATGAGTGCCTTGGACCTGTCTTTTTCAGTGTTGTTGGATAACCTTCTGAAGTATTCACCAGGAATGTTCTGTATCTTTCAGAAAAACACATTTCACTCTGTGACTTTGTAAATGTATTGATAATAATAATCCTGCTACTGCTACTACTAACACAGATACCATTGCTGCTACAACTACTACCTCTGTTATTACTGCTAGTACTGTGGCCTTCTACTACTACTACTACCACTATACTAAACCACTGTAGTTGCAGTTGTACATACTGTGGCTGCTGCTGCCATTGCTGCTTCAGTCAGTGACAGTACTGCTGCTGCTATCAAATGAAGCACTGTAAAGAAAAGGTATTATTATTGATTATTACTATCAGGACCACAAACACATCTGCAGTGTGACTTGCATCTTGTTTCAGGCCCTACGTTTACGCCATGCACTCTGAACAACCAGACATATATGGACACAAAATGGGACCCATGAGCATAGAAGTAAGTATTGTGTGTGTGTGTGTGTGTGTGTGTGTGTGTGTGTGTGTGTGTGTGTGTGTGTGTGTGTGTGTGTGTGTGTAGGTTATGACTCCTTTTCTGTGTTTCAGTTGAACAACCCTCTGAGGGTGATTGACAGAATTGTTGGCCAACTGATGGACGGACTTAAACAGATGAAACTGCACCGTTGTGTCAACATCATCCTGGTGGGGGATCATGGTGCGCGCGCACGCACACACACACACACACACACACACACACACACACACACACACACACACACACACACACACACACACACAAAACATTTCCATTCACTTCATTAAGGTTTCACCACCCAATCACACATGCTCCTGTGTGCTCTCAGGTATGGAGGAAGCCCACTGTGATCGCACCGAGTACCTCAGTAACTACATGACCAACGTTGATGACATCATCCTCATCCCGGGGTCTCTAGGCAGAATACGCTCAAGATACCCTAACAACCCGAAATGTGAGAGAGGCCAAGAGAAAAGCTTATAATAAAGAATTTTATCACTTAATGTTTTTAAGATTTTTGCGCAGACTTTGTTGTGTTCACAGCTTTTGGTCAGTTAGACCTCCATCATTAAACATAGACACAGACATAATCATTAAAAGGCACCAACAAAAAGCCTTGGCTATCACTGAGTACGTTTACATGCTCACTAATATTCCATTATTATTCCAAATATGACTATATTCCAGATTTGATACAGGTAATGTAAACAGCATATTCTGTTTGGATATTCTGAATAAGACCCTTTTCTGAATATAGCATTTTCCGATGAAGACATGTGGGATATGTCTGTATTATTCAGGTTTTAGGTTTTCAGGTATTTGGACATATACAGCGCATTCAGAATCTGCGTCTCAATCAGGGTTTTTACTGCAATTTGTGGCCGTTTATGGCCGCTTGCCTGTTTACGTCAGCTCTGAGCGTTGTGGTTGTTGTACAAAACCAACCAGCCAACAGTTTGCAGGGCTGTGCAATGGCCAAAAGCAGTGCCGACCATTTCAAAAAGCTGGTTGAAGGAATGAAAGAGGGAGGCTGTGTTCGCGCGGTCCAACAAGTCCACCACCGCTGGAAAACTTAAAAAAAAAAAAAATCCTGTTTTGCACAGCTGCATGTAAACGGGAATATTAGTGGAGTATTCAGAATAAGGGCAAAAAACGGAATAATATGTGCATGTAAACGTAGTCATTGCACACCGTAAACATGGTTGTTCGAGTGCTGTGTCCGACCAGAGCCATGTTTTATCTTCTGATGTCTACATTCATTTGTTCTACCAACCCCTTTCTCAGTAGTACACCAGTTGGTGTTTTTTTCTGAGAGTAAACTGTTAAAATACACGGATCAGTACTGTATGTTGCTTTGTTGGGAAGGTAAATGCTTTGCAACAGTTGTATCTGCTCTGACCATGTTCTTTTTTTCAGATAACCCCAAGGCTGTTGTTGCAAATCTAACAGTAAGTGTCAGGCTTGAATGGAAAATATACTGTGTGAACAAGTGCAAAAGTACTGATTGAGAATTTAGTACATTTTGATAAGAAGAGAGATTCTACTATTGTTGCACAAATAAGGTGGAACATGGACATGGACATGCAATACTGGGTGGTGATGTGTCTGTCACATTTTGGCATGATCGGCTCTTACAGGATCAAAATGTTTGTTTCTTTGTTCCAGTGTAAAAAGGCAGACCAGCACTTTAAGCCGTACTTGAAGCAGCACCTGCCTAAGAGAATGCACTACGCCAACAACCGACGCATCGAAGACATTCACCTGCTGGTGGAGAGGAAGTGGCACGTTGCCAGGTACATTAACACCACTACAACAGGAAGCACAAATAACCAGACCCAAACAGAATTTGCAGATTTTTTTTTATAGTTTACAGTAGTGATCCAGAAGGAAAATCTTCTTGGGATAACGATACAATATTTGCTGATATCACAAAGTCTGCCACGATTAGATCAGATTCGATTCAGAAGCCTGCCATCGATATGAGACGATATCATTAACACACATTTAACACAATCAGTTACATTTGTTGTTTATCAACTTACAAAAAGCAACTAAAATATGATTTGACAATTTTATTACTGAGCTATTTCAGCCATTTAAAAGAAAAACAAACTTCTTTTAAAAAAAAAAATGAATTTCAAATGAAGGTGCATCTTAAGGATGATATGTACCTGCTACCCTTTACTGCAGGTCATCCCCTCTCTCTCTCCCTTTCCTGTCTATCTGCACAATTAAAAAAATATATTAAAAATAAAAAATGTCACTTTGCATTGATGATATTGAATCGTTGATCATTGAATCAATATATCGATCGAAATCGTTGTACACTAGTATGTTACATCCCTACCAACCTGACACACGTCAGGTTGATAACTTAGCCAAACCAAGACACACAGACATCACACATACAAACTCCAGTACTGCGGTGAGGATAAATAAATGTCAATAAGGTGCTCCTTGCAACTTCAGATTTTGCCCCCATAATTCATTTTTTTAAAGAATTTCTCCAGAAATTCTAACTAATTTAGTTTAAATTTGATGCTGCATCTACAGTACCAGGAAGGGCTCTAATGTTCTGTGCAGTCAGTGTAGATGTGGCGTTTTCAGCCCACGCGTCACTGAAGCTTTTTATTGCACATCTTGCTTAACTTAACAACACATTCTGTGTCAACGTGGGCTGCTACCAACGCATCATTAACACATGTAGTGCTGAAAAGTTTTAGGATGTGCTGTACAAAAAAAAAACAACTCACATGTTTTTTTTAAAGTACAGCTGCTAAAACGTTAATGACTTGCTAAAATCTACTCTGACAGGCGACAGTGACGAAACTTACTGCAGTGATTCAGGGACACAAAGTAAACCATGAAGTCATCAGGACTGAAAGTGAAAAAGAAAACAAACCACCTCGGCTGACAACGCTACATATATATATATATCATTGGCACCGGAGCTTTGAGCAGAGTATCAGAGCGTTTATACACACACACACACACACACACACACACACACACACACACACACACACACACATGCACACACAGACACAGTCAATGTCTGACCACTATTCACACCAAATGAAACACTAAGTTATTTCCCTGTCAGCTAGTCATTTACATTTTTAACATGCTTGTGGCTTCTACACACACACATGCACGCACACACACACACGCACACACGCACGCACACACACACACACACACATAAAGGTGTATAACGGGAAGCAGTGTTTTAATGGACACTTAGTAAAAAGTGGCTGTTTTTTGAGGCCTGGGTTGTGTGAAGGGGTGCTTGTCCTGGGCTAAAGTCGCTGAATACTGACAACATATCGCAGTTCAAGTGTTAGCACGATGTAACCCTTTAAAACCTGTGACACTGCATCAGGTCTTTCTAAACCACCTGCATATTTAACTCCTTGAGATTAATGTAGTAATTAGTTTTGTTGTTTTAATGACTTCTTAAGTGCAATGTGACTTAATGAGGCATGCACCCTGAGATCACATGGAAGTATGTCAGTGTGTTTGTACTGTTTCTTCCTCTTTTGGTCACTTTGACCCCACATTTCACAAAAACATTCAAAAACGTACTGCACTTAGGAACTGAAAGAGATTCAACACGTTAGGTACCACTAATCCTGAACAGTTTGTTCATGATAGAAGTTCTAGATTGCAAATTGTTTTTACAATTGTTGTTAAAGTTGTTCTCTATCTCTATTTGCCTGATTTGACCACCGTTTGGCACGGATGATGTGCATCTTTCAGAATTGCCAAAAGAAATGTAATTAACAGAAATAATTAGCTGAGCAGCAAATAACAGCAGTTTGAAACAACAGTGGTTGCTGTGATATGCAATATTTTAGCTTGTATCGCAGCTTGTGATTGGACTGTTGTTGCGAAACCTTCATGTTCAATATGTGGTCAATGTGCATCAACCAAACTCTGATCTATGATTCATACTATTCATTCCAGGAAAACTCCGGAAGGGAAGAGGCACTGTGGCTTCTCTGGGGACCATGGCTATGACAATAAGATCAACAGCATGCAGGTACTCTTGATGATCTACAGTGGCATAAAGAAGTCTGACAGCAGGCTTTTATTATCCAGTGCAGCAACATAGATTATAACGTGATGTTATAGATAGGCCTGTCGCGATAGTCAATAAATCAATTAATCCCACAATAAAATAAATGAGCTCGATAATTTTTCTGGCTGCAATAATTTCCATTTGCACGCTTGTTTGTTTTCCTTGTCTCTCTCCCTCTCTCTCTACCAAAGAGACTGGAGGACCACTCTTGGTTCCTTAGCGTAACGAGGAGTGAACCCTCTTGTCAGTCACATGGTCTTTGTGTGTGGGCGGGACTCCTGGCGGAGAGACAGAAAGAGAAACGCTAGTTGAGAGTTGGGCCGTTACACAATGGTTCGTTGCATGAGCGTGGCGTTTCTATTGCGTGTCAGCTGCGTGGCGGCTGCGTGGCGTTTTCTATGTCTTTACACACCAGAAATGTGTCTGACGCGGCACTGCTGCTGCTAGCCTTGTCTGTACACATGTATGTTTCCCATTGATGAAATGAAATACCATGTTAAACATGAATATAGACTGATTTGATTACAGCAAAGACAACGTTGGCAGTATTGACGGCAAAATAGGCTACAGAATATTTTGTTCTGTATTGACAGGTGCAATATTAGAAAATCGATTTTTTTTTTTATTACATTTATATCTGCATTTATATCAAAACCTAGATACTTTCAAACATCAACATGTCATTTATTAATATATTTTAGTGTTAAAATGACATATAAACAGCTTTTGGTATTCTATTTTGTCAACACGCTTGCGTGTCGTGTAAAAAATAGGCGTCGGTTCTATTTCTAGCATGCACACGTTTTCGGTGCAGCTCGAGCCGCGCCTGAGACGTGCAGGCAGTGTGTAAGCTCTAACCTGTTAACATAGGAGCCAAAATATAAACGGACATGCCACGCAGCTGACACACTCGCATCCAGTGTGTAACCGGCCTTGGAGCAGGGTTTCCCCGCAGCACTTTGCAGTTAAGGCGGCGTAAAAAAAAACAAAAGTATATAAGCGATATCCGGCGTGTTACTCGGCGTCCTGTTTTCTCGCAAGTGGTTTCAGGAAAGTGGCTGCATGTGTCCGACAATGCACAGAGCATTAAACAGTACAAGCCTACAGCTGTCCGCAGACACGGAGTGTCGGAAAGTGTGTCAGAGTTGCGCCAGTGTGTGTGTGTGTGTTTGTGTGTGTGTTTGTGTGTGTGTGTGTGTGTGTGTGTGTGTGTGTGTGTGTGTGTGTGTGTGTCAGCCCACCCACCCCCGCGAAGCTCCGACCTGCAGACAACAGAGGAGCCTAAATGAAGACTAAAAAACAGAACTATTTTGGTACGAACATTTACTCGCCATGTGGCGAATAGCCACATAGATATAGATAGATATAATTTATAATTTATATTTATTATATATTATTTAAATTTTATATTTAGTGTTTAATAAATAATTGTTAAATGTAGTACAGAGTCTGTAGTCTATCGCACAAACACTCGAGGAATGCTGCAAACATTTGACAGCCAGTAGGAATTGCCTAGGAGAACATACGTGTCACAAACGGCAATTTCACAACTGTAAACAGCGTGAAAGATGACATACTAAAGGAGATCAAAGACATATTGTGGATATTTAAAATGTCTTCCAATTCCAGCGTTAAATATTGTTTAGAAATAAAAGTGTATTGGTCTTTGAAAAGGTGTACCTGCATTATTATGCCATTATCATTATATTAGATGAAAATGGTCTCGGAATAACAATATTATCGTTTATCGCAATAATTTCGGGGACAATTTATCGTCCAGCAAAATTTGTTATCGTGACAGGCCTAGTTATAAAGTAAAATAAATTCACAATATTTGTTTACAGTAACTTTGGGATAGAAACCTCCTGCGTCCCGTACATACAATTTAACGTCTCTGAGCAAACCGAATGAGGAACAACTGGATATATATACATATATATATATATATATATATATATATATATATATATATATATATATATATATATATATATATATATAAAATGCATGTTTAATGCTTTCATATGTCAACACTAATTTACCTGTTGCGCCACTAAAGAAACTGACAGCACCCAAACTAGCAGTCAGTTTAACCGACGGTGACATGTTGCTGTTCCTAACACTAGATTTGGTTTACCAAAGACGCTAGCAAAGCAACACAGGACAGCAAATAAGCTCAGCAGACACCACTGATAGGTCGGAACACCGTGTTTAACTATATATCTTTAAATGTTACAGTTATAGCTGAAAATGCTTAACTTAACAACACATTCTATGTCAACGTGGGCTGCTACCAACGCCTCATTAACACATGTAGTGCTGAAAAGTTTTAGGATGTGCTGTTCCGAATCACACCCGTGTAAAAAGAAAACCCCACATCTTTTTTAAAAGTTAAACTTCAAAAACGTTAATGAATCTGTAAAATCTACTCTGACAGGCGACAGTGACGAAACTTACTGCAGTGATTCAGGGACACAAAGTAAACCATGAAGTCATCAGGACTGAAAGTGAAAAAGAAAACGAACCACCTCGGCTGACAACGCTACGTGTGTGTGTGTGTGTGTGTGTGTGTGTGTGTGTGTGTGTGTGTGTGTGTGTGTGTGTGTGTGTGTGTGTGTGTGTGCGTGCGTGTGCGCGCGCGTGTGTGTGTGTACCATGATCCCCCACCAGGATGATGTTGACACAGCGGTGCAGTTTCATCTGTTTAAGTCTGTCCATCAGTTGGCCAACAATTAAGACACACGCACACACACACACACACACACACACACACACACACACACACACACACACACACACACACACACACACACACACACACACACACACACACACACAAGCATAGAGCTGCTAAATGAAAGAGATCACCAGATAGATAGACGGTCTAATCGTTGGCACCGCAGCTTTGAGCAGAGTATCAGAGCAGTGACCACTGATAGGTCGGAACACCGTGTTTAACTATATATCTTTAAACGTTACAGTTATGGCTGAAAATTACAATAGAAATGAACAAGTTTGCCCATTTTACAAATCTCTGCAAATTATTCAGATAAACTGCCCACTTGTCTACCCGGAAGTGATTTTTTTTGTTTGCGCGACACCATGCTGATTCCCATTATTGACACTGAACGGTTACACAAGTATTAGGTCTAAATCTGAAACTGTTGTTATTTATTGTGACAAATATATTTATAACTTGTGCCCTCAATTTTTACTTTCAGACTATTTTCTTGGGGTATGGACCTACATTTAAATTCAAGACTAAAGTTCCAGCCTTTGAAAACATTGAGCTTTATAATGTCATGTGTGGTAAGGCATATTTTTGTGTGCATGTGTTTGATTCTAGTGTGTTTTAATGAATATGTTAGTGGTATATGTGTGTCTACCTCACTGATTCTCCCACTCTCAGATCTTCTGGGTCTGAAACCAGCTCCCAATAACGGAACCCATGGCAGTCTGAACCACCTGCTGAGAAGCCCACCCTACAGGCCCACCATGCCGGAGGAGGTTTCCAGGCCAGTGGCCTCTGGTCTGGTTGATGGGGGAACAGAGGACCTGGGCTGCAGCTGCGAAGACAAGGTCAGCCATGAAGACTCAGTGGCAGACGTGGGCCCGGCTTCCTGAATACTACATTTTAGGAGATTGGCTTGTTGAACTAGGCTACTTAGATTAGTGATAACAGCAGTGAAACCAAAGGCATCCTGGTCTTCATCACCTGCCACGGAACTCCACACTAACACGCTAACTCCATTTCAAAAGTGTCAATAATTCACTAACTATATTAACTTGCATCCTGCAAGTTTCAGCAGCTGTGAAGCTCAGTAATATGTTATCTGATATAGATCATAACATCATAACATGTAGTCAGTGATTCAGTTCATTATAACTTTTGTTTGAACATTCTATGGTTTTGGTAATATTGTATTCACCAAAGTAACGGCTGAGTTCTAGGAATACTTTGTCATTAGCTATTATTCCGGGTTTGCCCTTATTCTGAAAAAGATCATATTCCGACTAAACTGGTTACATGGCTAATGAAAGTCAATATTCCACTAATATTTCTGTTTACATGCGACGTGCAAAACAGGATTTTTTCCCCAGTTTTCAAGCGGTTGAGGACTTGTTGGACCGAGCGATCCCAGCGTCCCTCTATCATTCCTTCAACCTGCTTCTTGAAAAGGTCGGCGCTGCGATGTTTGTGCATGTCCAAAAACCTGTTGATATCCACGTCTTTCATAATGATTGAAAGTAGCTGTGTTTCTCCTTCTTTTCTTTTGGCCATGCATCTCTACCACAGCCCTTCAAACTATTTGCTGGTTGGTTTGTGAACAAAAACCACAGCAACGCACAGAGAAAACGGCAGTATTAACCCTGATTGAGAAGCAGATTCTAAATGCACTGCATCCAAAAAATGCCTCTAAAACCTGAATAACACCGGCAAATGTGTCTTAACTGGAAAATGCTACATTCGGAAAAAGGCCATATCCAGAATACCCAAACAGAATATGCTGTTTACATGAATAATTTTTAGAATATTGTCATATTCAGAAAAATAGTGGAATATTAGTGTGCATGTAGACGTTCCTACTGTAGATCTCAGCTAATGCTTTGGTGGTAAAATGTCATCACAACTGGAAGCAACATTACAAAAATAACATTAAAGTTGTAAAAAAATGGAATTATCCTATAATTCTTAAACTTATATGTATAATATATGACATTGGGAAGATTTATATACAAGATGATAAGACCAGGGGAAACATCAGGCCTTATGTTACTGAGGGACCTGTGGGACCATGAGCAAGCATCTGCAGCAAATCACTGGTAAACACAGAGAGTAGTTCTCAGATTGCTTGTCCTCGTGTGGTCCTCGTTAGCCCTCACAGATCACAGGGAACCTGATAACAGGTTGATCACATTCCACTGATTCAGCTAAATTAGCAGTATTATGAATAAAATCTGAATTAATTAAATCTTTATTTCAAATGATTAACAGAAATATATATATACAAAATGTATGAAGAAATAACAAAAAAATAAAATATATAATATAAAAAACGAAACAAAATTTCAACATAACACTCGACCTGTTCGAAAAGGGATAGGTAGAAGCCCTTATCCAACAGATCCTACCCCCAGTCTTTACAACATCTAAATCACAGTCAAACAAGATAAGTCAAACAGACCATTATGAATAATACAAAAATACTGCTCCAATTGACATCCTACTTTATGTAGATATTAAGAGCATGGAGCACTGCAGCTGATGGTGACACATGGATGCTTTTGGTAACTTTTGTATGTTTTAGGTGATCAACAAGCCAATTTCCACAAAGGATTCTATATTACTTTATTGTTATGGTGATGACGATGATGCAAGGGAATGTGTTGAGTCTATGCAACAAGGCAGTTTTTCTGTGATAAAGTTTTGGTTGATTCTCTAACACTCACAGCATATACAAATGATAAAATACTATAAATGTTGGTAAAACTGCCAGTCAGCATGTTCTCAAACTTCCCCTGTATATCATGACCTCCAGGGTTGCACCTAATGTTACAGCTCCCACTGCTGTGATCACAGTCAAACTGCTGGCTTCATGCCAGCACTGTACATCTGGTGAGGGACGATGCACAATTCATTCATTGTACCAGATATAGCTATGAGGTCATCTGTAGTCCCCGAATTACCAAACTGGTATTTTGTAATACTTTGATATTACAGATATGAAGGAGCTATACGGAGCTATCCACCATCCCTCCACTCAGTCCAAAGACTGACCCAGAACTGAGTCCATTTTTGGATTGAGACGAGATGAGACATGAGGATTAGTTGGTTAATCTTATTGCTCATGTGATCTGTTGACTTTTTTGCTGCTAAAAGCGATCTGTAACTCAAAATCCATTACTGGCTGCTCTGAAGAGTCATTATATTCTGTTTGTCTAAGAATAGGAAATTGTGTAGAACCCTGGTACTGGGGAACAAATGATTCTGAATACCAGAGTTTACAGCTGATCCTGAACTACTGTGAGGTGTAAATTAAACAAAGGTCAAATAGGCATGGAAACTAATTCAAAGGTTCATGTAGTGAAAGTATTGGAAACGGTAACACTTTATAATGACCATCATTAATAGATGGTAAATTGATAGTTAATTCATCTTTAGTTAATTGTCATTTAACTGTCAGCAAACAGTCATTTTACTGTTAACAAACAATGCAATTATAATTAATAATGTTTACTAATTATTAGTAGTGCTGCTAATTAACAGTTACTTAACTTAACTTGTTAAGTAGTTAATAAATACTTTGTAAACCATCTATAACATCTGGATGGCTATTGTAAAGTTGCGACTAATGTTTTTCAGATTTAGTTAAGTGCTTGGTAAAGCAATGATACATGTTTTGCCCTTCATTAAATTATATTAAAAAAATCTAAATATCTAAATAAATGTATATACACACATATATATATATATATATATATATATATATATATATATATATATATATACATACACATATACATATACCCATATATATATATACACACATATATATATATACACACATATATATATATTCACATATTGTGTATATAAGTGTAAATATATATTGTTTGTGTATATATATGTGGCTATATACATATGTATGTATGTATGTATGTATGTATGTATGTATGTATGTACATAGCTAATTTTTTATATAATTTAATGAAGGGGAAAGAATTTATCATTGCTTTACCAAGCACTTGCTAACTTTTTTAACTACTTAACAAGGTATTATAGTCATCTGTTGCAACTTTATAATAACCATCCAGACACTGTTTATAGACAGTTTACAAACCAACTAGTAACCCTTAACAAAGTGTTAGGAATATCTGGCCCATCTATATATGTAATGTTTATAGATATTTTAAAAATGGTTTCTTAAAGGTTCACAACCATGTTTTAATCATTACCCGATACCTAATATAGTATACTGTATGAGGGATATAATGTGTGTAACAATAAACTGTTAATTAACAGCACTACTAATAATAAGTAAACACTATTAATTATAATTGCATTGTTTGTTAACAGTAAAATGACAATTAACTAAAGATGAATTAACTATCAAATTACCATCTATTAATGATGGTTATTATAAAGCGTTAAAGATATTTGAACGGGTTTATTTTCATGACAAAATGTTTGTAGCTGTAGCGCACAGGAGGGCCAAACAGCAAGGAAAGGGGTTTGGAGTACAGATGATGTCTGTTTTGCTTTTTAAGTGCAGTTAATATTTTACACAGAGGACCTGTAAAAATAATCATCTACATGGTTACTGTATTGTGTGCCTGTGACAGTTTGACTTGTGAACATAAATACCTGATTGCTTTGTTGTTTCTTCTATTCAGCTTCCTTAAAAACTTCAATAACAATTTTGCATCTTTGCTTTCTGCTGCAGAGTGGGTGTCAACTCACCTTCAAGCCAAGTCATTTAAACAGAATCTGTACTTCATTTGCTCACGAAAAGGCAATCTCTCATTTCATTAAGTCTTATCCTTCCCATTAGACTTCTCCGTCCAGACATTGTCAAAGCATTTCTGAGATCTTCTTCCTGAATGGCTTGGATTGAAGGTGACTTGGAGCCAGCCCCTCTCTGCAGTGTTTCACCTTATCTATGCTGTGTTTGTGATTCCCATGTAGATCTCTGGCAAGAGATTGTTTCAATCTCCGATCTTTTTGCAGTTGCGTGTAAAAAGTAGGGGCCAGAGAGGTTTGAAAGTGACCCTTGTACGAGGCTATAACCTGGAGTCACTCTGGCTCTGTCTCTTACAGAACAAAGTGGAGGAGCTAAACCAGCGACTGAGGCAAGCTATTGATGGTCAGTCTGTCATGATGTTACTGAGAATGACCTGTCTCTTATACATAGACTGTAAAAAAAAAATGGACGTAGCGCCGGTGATGTCAGTCATTGGTTTGTGGACTGATGTTTTGAAGCCTTGATTTTGGCGATACAGGCATTGCCATCTTAGTTTGAAATCGAACGTTAAGATTTTTGACAAGAGGGTGGAGCGGGGGAGGATGACGCGGCCAAGCCAGTGTTGCAATAGCGCTGCGCTAAGCTAAACGCTATAGGGGGAAAGTCACCGATTTTCAAAGCAACTCATCCAGTGGAGTGGACTGCCGCCAGAAAATCTGCTAACTTTACCTTAAGTTACCAGCTAACGCTAACACTAACACTAGTTTGGTTGGCAGAACACTGAACAAGACCTTTTTAGGCGACCAAAATGTTCCAGTTAACTTTGCTGAAGTGAAAACACACAGTGATGTCAAAGTTTGAGACAAAAACACAGACAACAGCCAAAAACAAGTTGAGGTCTATTTTAATGTCCACAGTGTTGCATGGTTAGCATTGCTAAGCCTCTGTCCTGATTGACAGGTCCTAAATCCTCCCCTGCTTTATCCTCTATTTTAAAATAAATGGAACCATCATTTACTAAATGAACATCATGCTGTGTTGAAGAAGACTTGAAACTAGAGATTGAGACCATAAACTCATTATGAAAATGTTTACTGAGATAATAAATCAAGAGAGAAGTAGGCTCATTTTCTCATAGACTTCTATAGAAACAGACTTCTGTTTGGAGCCAGTGGAGTCTCCCCCTGCTGGAAGTTAGAGAGAATGCAGCTTTTAGGAGCTTCAGCTTTGGCTTCACTTCTCAGACCTGGAAGCTTCGTCCATTATTTTTACAGTCCATGCTCTTATACAGTCAATACAGTAATTGAGAAAATAAATTGTAAATACAGTAAATAATCCACCATGTCCCAAATAAACCTGCATCATCATCCTTTGCATTCTCATGGATTTTAGCTTTCACATGTTGCAGTTGGTTCACTTTGGTGTAAACGTGTGGTGTTACACACCTGCGCTGTGTCCCTCTGTGCTCTTCCTCTCAGACAGCAGGAACCTGCCGTACGGTCGGCCTGCTGTACTCTTCCGTACCAAATACTCCATCCTCCACCACAGTGACTTCATCAGCGGCTACAGCGAGGCTCTCTCCATGCCTCTCTGGACATCCTACTCCGTCAGCAGACAGGTACTCCTCATTTAGACGGCAGCATGGCAGTCTCATACACCAAACAGATTGATTCATTAGTATGATTATTAGTTTATAGACAAACATATTGAAGAATTTAGGATCCAGAACCAGCCTGAAAAAAACTAATTTTACCTACTGAACATTGGCTCTGAGGTTTTCAAACGTGGCTCCACAGACATAGTTACAGAAGGACACACAACTCTCTTCTATAAATACACAGATTAGACTAAAGATTTCTGAACAGATATTTTGGCGATTTTGGAATATGTTCAGATCTTAATATTTGCTATTTGATAAAGACATTTGTGACTGACATATTCAAACCCAGCCCAAACTTTTTCACATGAAGGACCCCTAAACTGACCTAAATTAGACCACAGACCCCACTTTTTTTGATAATATTTCCTCCCAGGGTCCCCCATCTGATACTTTTTTTTTTTTTTTTGCTTTTAGATGTTTAACTACATTACATTAAGTGTATTAACTCATGACAAAAACAGTCATACATTCTGTCATTGTGTTACTTATGGATGGAACTATAGTCAAAATTATAGTGGAAAAAAATAAATGACTCTTCTTTTTGCTTCTTTTACCTGTTACATTTGTCATATTAGATTAAATGTAATTGTTACTAAAAGTTGATATCTGATGATGTTGCTTTCTTTTAAAATGTGTTTGACGATTAAATGGTTATCAGGGACGTTTTCAGACATGAAACTATCCTGAGAGCAGTGGATGAAAGCGACTGTTCTCTAGGACATGACATGTTTAATATCAAATATATTTGTTGTGTGTTTGTACGTTCAAAAGTAGTTTTAGTCGTGCAACAGAAAACTCAGATTGGACAGATAGTCTAGCTAGCTGTCTGGATTTAGCCTGCAGAGATCTGAGGAGCAGTTAACCATAGTCCTCAGAAATCCACCGGAGTTTAGAACGCCAACACAAAGACAGAGGAAGGGGACGGACATCCGGCGGATCTTCTGGCGGCGCCTGAACAATCCCAGAAAAGAAACGTAGATATAGGCTAGTTGACCTGTGTGTGTGTGTGTGTGTGTGTGTGTGTGTGTGTGTGTGTGTGTGTGTGTGTGTGTGTGTGTGTGTGTGTGTGTGTAGGTGGAAGTGTCCCCTCTGCCTGAAGCTCTGTCTAACTGTGTGCGAGCTGACAGAAGAGTCCCTCCAGCCTACAGTCAGTCCTGTACCAACTACAGATCCGACCGACAGATCAGCTACGCCTTCCTGTTCCCGCCACGTGAGTCCACCTCCGCAGCACACACACTGTCACACAATCCAATCAATATTTTGCATGTTCATTTTCACGTTAATTCATTCATTAGTTCATTTTCACGATCATTCGGGGTCGTGGATTGTTAATTAGACAAAATCACAAGTACGGCTCCAATACATGTGATGATATTTTGTTAAATTTTTTACACTACATGATCAATTAGTCCATTAAGAAAAACAAAAGATCTGTTAATTGATTGTAGAAATAATAATTAGTTACTCTGATATAGGGCTGCAACCAGCGATTATTTTCGTTGTCAATTAATGTGTGGATAATTGGATGAATGGATCAGTCGTTTGGTCTCTAAAATGTCAGAAAATGGTGAAAAATGTGGATCAGTGTTTCCCAAAGCCCAAGATGACGTCCTCAAATGTCTTGTTTTGTCCACAACTCAAAGATATTCAGTTTACTGTCCCAGAGGAGAGAAGATACTAGAACATCTTCACATTTAACAAGCTGAGATCACACGAGTTTTGACTCAAACTGATTAATGGATTATCAAACTAGTTGGGGATTAATTTAATAGTTGACAACTAACCGATTCATCTTTGAAACTCTAATCTGATATGTTGGCTTATATGGTTTTGAACAAAAGCTCTACACTGGTAACACAACTTCTGCTGGGTGTTTCATGTTTTTTCTAGCCTTATCGTCCCTATCTGGTATAATATCATTTAACTCAGCAGCTTCATCGCTGAGATCTAATAACATCACTGCACCTGGAATGGTTTTTAATCACGTTTCATTCTTTTCTTTATTAACAGAGTTATCCTCAGCCGTAGACAAAAAATATGATGCCGTCCTCATCACCAACACCGTTCCCATGTATCCTGCGTTCAAAAGTAAGTCCATCAGTGATTAGAAATTTCTTCAAGATGTCTGGAGTCCTGTTGAAGCCTTGTACGTTGTGCTTTTCCCAAATCAGTGCTGATGGAATGCAGTGCAATCACTGCGTTGCATCCCATCTTCTCTGTTTCACTCTCATTTTCCCTCTCCGTCTGTCTCTCTGTTCCCACCCTCCTCCGCCTCTCTCCCTCAGGAATATGGAGTTACTTCCAGAGAGCACTGGTGAAGAAATATGCCACCGAGAGAAACGGAGTGAATGTGCTCGTTGGACCCATATTTGACTACGACTATGATGGTGTCAGCGACTCGGCTGAGAAGATAAAAGAGTAATAGTAATAATAATAATAATAATAATAATAACTTTTATTTATATAGCGCCTTTCAAGAAACCCAAGGACACTTTACAGAATTACTGTGGCTAAGCTAAAGGAAGTTGTCGGCTGTGGTTAAACAGGTGGTGTTTACCACAGAGAGTAAGAGGTAAAGGTAAAGGTTGAAATGTTCGTGTAGGATTCAGTCTTTAGTAAAAAACATGTAATACACATTACAGTGTCAGATGCTGTATGTGTTAAGATTAGCATCATTATCAGTCCTAGAGATCTCAGCCGTACATGAGCATTGTGGTTCATATCGATGCATGAGGAGGACTCAACCCATAAATAAGCAGCTACAGAGCATTAGAAAATAATTAATCTATATACGACTATTTATTTAGGGGATTGCTCTGGGGCTGCCGGAAATTCTGCCGCATGTCCCTCATTTCAGCCGGATGTCCATTTCCTTCCTCTTTCTTTGTGTTGGCGTTCTAACCTCCGGTGGATTTCTGAGGACTATGGTTAACTGCTCCTCAGATCTCTGCAGGGTAAATCCAGACAGCTAGCTAGACTATCTGTCCTATCTGTCTGAGTTTTCTGTTGCACGACTAAAACAACGTTTGAACATACACATGTTCCACCAAAACAAGTTCCTTCCTGAGACTATTTTGCAGAAACACCATCTTTGAGTCCGGCGCTTAGAGCCACCCAAGACGATTGTGATTGGTTTAAAGAAATGCCAAAAAACCAGAGCAATAAAAGGTCTGGCAATGCGAGACTAGAAAACAATTAACATATCATGTTTCCTCCTGATCAAGTTTACTGTAAATTGATGCTCTTTGTTCTTATGATCAGATATTGAGCATTGTATATAAAGATAATGCTTTACATGAAAAGTTAGAGCTCAAGTCTTTTGTTGGACCTTTATTGCAGGTATGTGAGTGGGACATTACCCGTCCCCACGCACTACTTTGTGGTCCTGACCAGCTGCTTAGACTTCACTCAGGCCGCAGACTCGTGTAGCGGGCCGCTGAGCAGTGCTGCCTTCATCCTGCCACACAGAGCCAGCAACGAGGAGACCTGCAACGTAAGGAACAACTTCAAATCACATTTTAATAACACTCACATAGAGACCAGCTCTGGATACTTCACTCAGAAATAAAAAATGAAAATGTTTCATTATCCTTTCACCTGAATACAGAACAGAATCTAAATAAACAGATTGAATGTCCAGAAAAGATTTGATAGTAAAAACAAAATCGCATATTTGAATATTTAATTTGAACATATTTAAATGTAAAAATGATAATGGAACTGAAAAATGTGTTTGTTAAAGGAATAGTGCAACGCTTGAGAGATAAGCTTATTAGAATAGGATGAGAAGATTAATATCAGTCCCATGTCTGTGTCAGAATGCAGTTAGCCTAGCTTAGCGTAGTGGGGAAACAGCTAGCCTGGCTCTGTCCAAGGTAAAAAAATAACCAACATGATTTCCATCTTTGATTTTTAACCTTTACACAAAAAAGTTTTTGGGGGGAAGTTATGTGTTGGAACTATTTCTTGACAAACAACCGTTTGCACTTCTGTGCAGTGTCTCCAGCTCTGGGTTGCCAGATACAGTCAGTAAGCACATGTGTCTGTGCAGGCACAATGGTAGCAAACCTGGCAACCTCACTGCAAAAACACGATGTAACACATAGTCACTGTTGTTCGCTAAGAAGTAGTTCCAGCATGTAACTCCTAATGAAACTACAAACTGTTGTTTTACATTTCTGTTGGTGCGCAGATCAAACAAACCAGAAACAACATGTTCCTGAGTGAGTGTTTTTTCCCCTTCTGGACAGAGCTAGGCTAGCTGATTCCCCATGGTTCCATCTTTTTACTAAGCTAGGCTCACCACATCCTGACACCAGCTCTGTACTTTACACACAAACATGAGAGTGGTATTGATTTTCTCATCTCACTCTCATGACAATGTGAACTACGTTCCTTCAAAGCCAAATCTTTGGAGGTTTACGAGTGCTAATGTTTGTGTGCTCCCGCAGAGCTCGGAGGACGAGTCTCGCTGGGTGGAGGACCTGATGAAGATGCACACAGCTCGAGTCCGAGACGTGGAGATCCTGACGGGCTTGGACCTGTACCGCAGAACAACCCGGAGCTACGCCGAAATCCTCTCGCTTAAGACCTACATGCACACGTACGAGAGCGAGATCTGACGTCTGCTGGCTCTGTTCACATTAATGTTGCTGATCTTTATCAACCGTGGTGGATGTATGTGGTACAAGGAGGAGATGTGATCATCTCTGTTACACTCTCGCTGGATGCTACGGCTGCTGGATGCAGCTGCATGTACACTGAACATTTGGTTTAATCTCATTCATTTCATCCATGAAGATCCAGCTTTTACACCACTGGGCTACTAGCTGTGGTACTGTCCACTGTATTCTGTTGAGCAGTAGGAAAATATAAAGACATGACCGGCACTCAAATCCAATGAAATTACATCAAACTAAAAAAAACTCCACATCAGGAACAACACGACCTACATGCAGTATTATTCTGGCAGACACAGTGCTTAGTTTGTCTTACTTTAGTATGTCAGTTTGTATAAGCAAAGGGTATATATATATATATATATATATATATATATATATATATATATATATATATACTGTATAGATAAAGGGCTGAATTGAATCTATACCAGTTATTTTGTGTCATAATGTGTAAATATCAGACAGGTCATTAATGGTCAAGTTTCCTTGGGTTCATGTCACAATGTAGAAGAAAGCTGCAGCAGAATCTGTCTCAGACAAAAGCATCACCTCAGTATTAAGGATTGTTCCACAGGTCTGTGGGACATAAAGCTGACTCATTATTACACTTTGTTCTCATTATGTTCAGTGATTAACAAGAAATTGTCTTTATTTTTTGAATGAAATGATAATGAAATGTTGTTGTGTGTGTGTGTGTGTGTGTGTGTGTGTGTGTGTGTGTTTGTGTACAGTGTGTATATGTTGAATTCAAGATATTTTCTTAGTGTGTGTGTGTGTGTGTGTGTGTGTGCGTGCGTGCGCGCGCGTTCGTGTGTTGTGTTGACTTTTTGTTCCGTGCACAAAAACAATATGTCAATGATAATGATAATGATAATGAATTATTAATGTATTCCCTAAAACATTTTCCACCTGTGAGACCTATTTATGCTTTATGCTTATGATGACATGCTTATGTCATCACAATAAACCAATGTTTTTACTAAAATGAAGTGTGGTGCATATTAAGTTAGTTCAGCTGTTTTTTTTTTAGTCCATCTTCCAGCTGTGGGCTGCACACTGTGGAGACATGGGTACTCAGCAGTAGTGAAGCATCTAAGCCATAATACAAAGCAGCTTCATATTCATCTACATGAGCCGGCCAGCAATACTACACAAAAAAAAGATCTGTCCCTCTATCCAGTACTGCCACCTGATGGACACTGGTAGAAGTCCCATTTGAGATGTAAGCTCAGGCGGTTTCCCTGAATAAAACAAGAAAAATGTGTTTTCTGGAGACAACTGTGTGACTCCTGAAAACAGCAGTGACTCCGTGCTAAGCTGTCACACAGCAATGGTGAGAGGGAAGGTGAAATCAACAAGAGTTTGGGTAAATAAGTAAGATAGTACAGTGTGAGTAGAATAATCGTAGAAGATAGTCTTTAGGTTTAGAGGTTTAGGGCCAATGTGAAAACTATGAGTTTCATTTTTAACATCAGTATCCTCTTCAGTAGTGTTCCTAGCTGTCTGCAGTGCTGCTCCTTATTTAAAGTGAATGTGTTTAGCTCATAGTCTTATGTGTAAAAACAGCCACTGCTTATCCTGTGCCCATGGGCCGTTTTGCACATGGAAACCACAGTTAGCAAGGTTCTAACCCTGGAGCTACAGCCTGAATATGAATTCATTGTAGAACAGTGAACAAAGTAGAACATTGAACACAATGAAACTATAGCACCTTGTTTCCTTTATTTTAATTTTTATATTTCGCAATGGCAGAGAGCAATAAGCCAGAGTATATGTTTTCACACCGCAGCTTGTTTCATCTCATTCATGATTTTCCACCTTATGAGAGGAAAAAATAAATTCTGACTTTTCCCCTTATTTAGCACTTCCTTTAAATGACATGACATTTTGAGGTAAGACATTTTTTTGTGATAGCATTGCCAGCTTTATAGTTGAACTCAACAAACATAAATCATGCTTATTGTGTGTCTATGTAGATATATTTCATGCAGGTTGCTAGTGCTAATGTTTTAGCTGTTCGGTTGTATTTGTGTGTTTTCTTTGAATTCCAGTATGCCTAGGTCTTGGAAAAGAAAGAGGAACTGAGGGACTATTAAAAGTCACCACAGTACCTCTCAATCAACACACACACACACACACACACACACACACACACACACACACACACACACACACACACACACACACACACATATATACAAAACAATAATATCCTACCAAAAGTATTTCATTTTTAAGCATTCATATACAGAGGTACAGTTTCAATCTTGGCTTATTGCACTTGATACTACAGTATATGATAGTATCAGGAATGTTATCTTCCAACTTGGAGTTGTGTATACACGTATCAGCCATTTATACTGTATCTGTTTCAGGCTACTGTTGACTGTCTCTGAGACTTCTTACGAAACTGTATTCTTATTTCATCACATACACACAGTAAAATGGCGTAAAATTGAATTACTGCATTTAACCCATCCTAAGTATTAGGAGCAGTGGACAACTATACATACGTGCCTTATTACTCCAGTCTTCTAAAGATATTTCGTCATCTGTATCTTCCTTCCATAATCTCAGATTGGATTCTGAGGATGCATCAGACCCAGACACAAACAAGTCACACAAAGATGGAACTGAACCATCATCATAACAATAATGTCCTATGCTTGCTACCTCTAAAGGCTCTGACACACCGACCCGACGGCCGACCGTCAGCAGAAAAGGCAGTTGGACTGATCAGTCTCCCCGAGTTGGTCAAAAAAGTGCCTCAGAACGCACCGAAGCGACACCGACTTGAGCGTACGTTCTGCGCGTGTGCGAAACGGAATGCGTCTCCATAACAGCAGGCGGCGCTAATCTGTATTGGCACCCAAAAAATGAAAACTGGCAGCTGATTGGACGAATGAGTCACGTGGTTCTGGTTTCTCCCGAATTTCAAAACAGACCTTAATGGCGGCTCGTTCGGAATACGATCTCGTATTTGACGAAAATAGTTCACCGAAACGTGTTTCTGAAAACATTTTAAGAGAGAAATAGGCCATGCAGTTGCTGAATCTGTCTTCATTTCAGATCGACAAAGGTCAGTTTAAAAGATTTTTGTCAGATTTTGAGAGGTGTTCGTCACGCTCATCCCGCTCGTCATTTCCAGGTCAGCACTCCACCAATCAGATTGGTCATTGAGTCTGACTGCCCACTGGCCGATTCAACAAGTCAAATCGGCCCAAATGAAGGTTGACAGCTCCTCCAACTGACGACGGCACGAAACACACCGAACAGACTCGAGTCACTGACCTCGCCAGACTGTCCGACGGCCGATAATCCGGTTGGTGTGTCAGCGCCTTAATGAGGAAATTGCAGCTAATGAATGGTTTTGAGATGAGGATATAAACCTTGTAAATTGAAAATATTTTGGGGGGAAAACATTACTTGGAATAACATCTATACTTCTCATCTTCTCTACATCTTGCATTTACCTTAACCCCTTTTCAGCACATATTGAAATCCCAAAAATCCTGGATCACTTTTTCCTGGTTTCAAGTTAAAATTACCCCAAATAGGACTGAAGCATTAGCAGGAAGACTTAATATTCAAATATGTATTTAAATGTGCAGTTTAGTGCATTTCTCACCTTTTTTGTCACCATAGAAACCAACCTGCTAACATTTTACAAACTTTAAAATTGTTTTTAAAAACAAATAAAAATCAGCTGTCGTGATTTCATTTGTGGGTGAGAATAAAAAATAAAAAAAAGAATGACACAGCTGGAATATTCTAGATGACACATTGGGTTCTATGCCTTTGTGAGGTCACTTGTAAGATGGGAACGATGAGGGAAGTCAACACACGTGCTTCAACTGGAAATAATAAGACTTTTAAAAATGTCATCGCCATACAGAGAGAGAGGGAGGATTTCCAGGTTCATGAGAATGACATGCTGTCTGGTAAATCCTGTAAATACCTGGTGCAGAATGTGAAAGGAGAGGGGAGCTTTGGGAAAGTGGCCTGCTGTGTAAAGTTAGACACAATGGAGAATGTGGCGGTCAAGATTGTGAAAAAACACTTAACCTGGGCTGGTGAAAACGAGGCATCTGCTTTTAAACACATCTGTATCCTCGACCTGAACAAGAGCAACTTGGTAACGTTTTTGGAATCCTTTATGCACAAAGGCCACATGTGTCTAGTTCTGGAAAGACTGGACAAAACTCTGCATAACTTGATGAGAGAAAGGGACCGAAGGCCGCTGTGTTTGTCTGAGATCAGAGTGATCTCCCAGCAGATGCTGGTGGCTCTGAATGCCCTCAAGAGCATCGGCCTGCTGCACGCAGACATCAAGCCAGACAATGTGATGCTGGTTAACCACAAGCTGCAGCCCTTCAGGGTCAAACTGATTGACTTTGGTTTTTCTACTCCAGTGTCCAGAGTTAAGTGTGGCACCACCATTCAAGCCCTCGGCTACAGGGCCCCTGAGGTCCTCCTGGGCCTCCCACTGGACGAGGCTGTAGACATGTGGTCTCTGGGCTGCGTTTTGGCCTTCCTGTACCTGAGCAAGCACCTGTATCCAACCAGATGTGAATATGAAGTCATGAGAGTCATCGTGCAGATGCAGGGTCAGCCCGGCGATCGCCTGCTCAATGCTGGCATCCATGCCAAGATTTTTTTTAGCAAGAACAAAGACTCTGCAAAGCAGGTATGGAGGCTGAATACGGGAAGTGAATACGTGCTTGCAACAGGCAAGAAGACCCGACAAAGCAGGACCAATTTCAACAAGTACACTTGTATGGGTGACATGACAAAGGACCACCAGAAGCCGAAAACAGTCACTGAGCATGAGGACACGCAGGCTTTTTTAAGCCTCCTCAAACGGATGCTGCGTGTGGATTCGGCCACCAGGATCAGCCCCTCTAAAGCTCTGAGGCACCGCTTCATCACAATGACACACTTTCCCAGAGACACCGACCCAGACCCTTATGTGATGTCATCCCGCGTGAACATGACATTGTTCCCACCACAGGACTCCCCAATTGAAATCCACAGCTTTGTAGGCCTACGCTCCAGTGAAGGTTCACACCATGGAGCAGCCAGCTCCAGCTCACATTCCTCAGCTGATGTTGATGACGGACTAGCAGCCTCAGCTGACGGAACCACCACTGGTAATAACACTGGCCCTGTCCCTGCTCGTCCTAATGAGGCCTGTGGCAGTGATGAATGCACCACATGCTTCATCACAGTCCGAACTCGGAGGACGATGCTGCAGAGGAACAGGGGATTCTTCTTCATGATGGCCATGTGTTGCTGCTCTGTAGATGTCAAAGAGTGACGTTGTGAATGAATCCCCAGCAATGTGTGGCCTTCCAGCAAAAAAGTCCTCACACTCACACACCTTAATAAAAAAATAAAGTTATATATTGGGGTTATTTCTTTATTCCTGTTCTTCTACGATTGGCTGTTTTCTAACCACTCAAAAGCACCAAAACAAGTTTCTGTGAGTCAGTGTGTACAGATAGATCACATAGTTAAAAGGGGCATAGGCTGTGTAGGGGCTTATTTTGTTTTTTTAAGTTTTGCATTTAGTTATTTAATATTTTTCTATTGGTATATATATATATATATATATATATATATATATATATATATATATATATATATATATACAGTGAGGAAAATAAGTATTTGAACACCCTGCTATTTTGCAGGTTCTCCCACTTGGAAATCATGGAGGGGTCTGACATTGTCATCGTAGGTGCATGTCCACTGTTAGAGACATAATCTAAAAACAAAAATCCAGAAATCACAATGTATTATTTTTTAACTATTTATTTGTATGATACAGCTGCAAATAAGTATTTGAACACCTGTCTATCAGCTAGAATTCTGACCCTCAAAGACCTGTTAGTCTGCCTTTAAAATGTCCACCTCCACTCCATTTATTATCCTAAATTAGATGCACTTGTTTGAGGTTGTTAGCTGCATAAAGACACATGTCCACCCCATACAATCAGTAAGAATCCAACTACTAACATGGCCAAGACCAAAGAGCTGTCCAAAGACACTAAAGTCAAAATTGTACACCTCCACAAGGCTGGAAAGGGCTACGGGGAAATTGCCAAGCAGCTTGGTGAAAAAAGGTCCACTGTTGGAGCAATCATTAGAAAATGGAAGAAGCTAAACATGACTGTCAATCTCCCTCGGACTGGGGCTCCATGCAAGATCTCACCGCGTGGGGTCTCAATGATCCTAAGAAAGGTGAGAAATCAGCCCAGGACTACACGGGAGGAGCTGGTCAATGACCTGAAAAGAGCTGGGACCACCGTTTCCAAGGTTACTGTTGGTAATACACTAAGACGTCATGGTTTGAAATCATGCATGGCACGGAAGGTTCCCCTGCTTAAACCAGCACATGTCAAGGCCCGTCTTAAGTTTGCCAATGACCATTTGGATGATCCAGAGGAGTCATGGGAGAAAGTCATGTGGTCAGACGAGACCAAAATAGAACTTTTTGGTCATAATTCCACTAACCGTGTTTGGAGGAAGAAGAATGATGAGTACCATCCCAAGAACACCATCCCTACTGTGAAGCATGGGGGTGGTAGCATCATGCTTTGGGGGTGTTTTTCTGCACATGGGACAGGGCGACTGCACTGTATTAAGGAGAGGATGACCGGGGCCATGTATTGCGAGATTTTGGGGAACAACCTCCTTCCGTCAGTTAGAGCATTGAAGATGGGTCGAGGCTGGGTCTTCCAACATGACAATGACCCGAAGCACACAGCCAGGATAACCAAGGAGTGGCTCTGTAAGAAGCATATCAAGGTTCTGGCGTGGCCTAGCCAGTCTCCAGACCTAAACCCAATAGAGAATCTTTGGAGGGAGCTCAAACTCCGTGTTTCTCAGCGACAGCCCAGAAACCTGACTGATCTAGAGAAGATCTGTGTGGAGGAGTGGGCCAAACTCCCTCCTGCAGTGTGTGCAAACCTGGTGAAAAACTACAGGAAACGTTTGACCTCTGTAATTGCAAACAAAGGCTACTGTACCAAATATTAACATTGATTTTCTCAGGTGTTCAAATACTTATTTGCAGCTGTATCATACAAATAAATAGATAAAAAATCATACATTGTGATTTCTGGATTTTTTTTTTTTAGATTATGTCTCTCACAGTGGACATGCACCTACGATGACAATTTCAGACCCCTCCATGATTTCCAAGTGGGAGAACCTGCAAAATAGCAGGGTGTTCAAATACTTATTTTCCTCACTGTATATATATATATATATATATATATATATATATATATATATATATATATATATATATATTCTCTTCAGTTCATTTGTTTTCTTGGGCCCACGCTTGCACTGTAAAATATGGCTGCACGAGATTGATGTTAACATCCTGTGAATAATTACATCTGGACTGCATAGTAGTTAGTAAAGGGTAGAAGAGTAAAAAATACTACATTTTCGTATGCACATGAAAGTAGCACGGTTGTGAAATTGTTGGGAGAAATGCGGGTGGCGCTTCTGAATACTTTCACTTCCTACAACAGAAAGAACAGCGGACTGTAGACACACAGCAGACATGGCGAACACAAAGTAACAGTAAGTTCTTTTTAACACTTGGGTTTTACTCTGAAGTGCAGTGTTTACAGCATAGAAATAATGGTTTACAACAAATTGACGCAACACAAGGGGTAGGGTAGGGTTATTTTGTCGTTATGTAGCCTAGCATTGTGTTTCTACTGGACTGGAACCAGAACAGTTTACGTCAGCTTTCCTCTGGCTGGATAGTAAACAGCTGATGTAGCCGAACGTGTCCTCGCGATTTATTGTCGAAAAATGCTACCTGCCTTTTGTGTTTTTCACAATTTCCGTCTGTGTTATGACATATTTATTTCCTATGTATTACAAACAGTGTTACTGTAAGAATACTTGGAGCATATGTTGGGACATTTGACAGAGGATAGCCACTGGGCGTTGTAGTTGTCGTGTGTGATTCATAGATACTTTCATTCATAGATTCATACTTCTTCACTGAGGGCCTCACTGTAAACACAAAAGGAACCCTTAAACGATTTAGGAACAAGCTGTGACACAGAAGAGGGATTGTTATGTACAAATATTAGGCATTATCTTATCTAAATTAGTTTAATTTATTAATTGCATGGGCATGTCACATTAATACACAGTAAACAACTTTCAGGCAGCTTTCAATATAACAAACATTGGTGATTTTAGACCCTTTTTTAGAGGGGCTCAAGCACCCCTAAATTTAATCTCAGCCCCCCTGAAAATTATAATAATAAAGACTTCTTTTTTTTTTTTTTTTTTTTTTTTTTAAGTCAATTGTAGTGCTTCAAGTGAGAGTTTGTGAACTTGTCTGTTAGTGACAGAGGACAAATAATCACAGGTTCAAAGGGCTTGAAATAGGTTTAATATGCTGTGTGGCTGTCTCCAATGCTATGCACCTGTAACCCAGTCAAGGAAAGGGTTAACAGAAACGTAGTGTTGGCCAATCGGAGGAGGTTGTGCCAGACTCCTGCCACTAAAATTGCTGAATGTTAGAACATTGTGTCAAATTGGTTGTCATTACTGTGACTTATAAAGTGTCAGGTTTAGTTCCATCGTAGTGTTAATAGTGTCAAAAAACTTTAGCTGACGTTGTTGTTCAGTCTCAGAGATTATCCGCTAATGAAATTACTGATTTAACAGGGGGAGTTAACACTTTTGCAAGGCACTGTATCCGTATCACATTCTCATTAGGGCCTGAGCCCCCCTGAAGGACTGATCCTAGAATCGCCCCTGCTAACAAAGTTCTTGTCAGATGCAATTTTATGTATTTTTTTTGGAACAATATGCTTATTAGCATTTTACACAATGAAGCACGTGTGTACACACACTGTGTTCACTTCCAAACGTACAGAAGTGTACTTCAACCACTCAAATCTACACTGAGGTAAAGATGATGGAAACAAAAATTCCATCAAAAGTAGGGCTGCACAATAGGGCTGGATGATTAATCGAAAAATAATCTAAACCGAAATTCAGAGCCTATAACCGACGTAATTTTACCAAGTCGGTTATTTCGGTCTTTTAATCCTATTAATATTTCTGCGGCCGCCCACTGTGTGTTAATGTACTTTCCCCTTAAAACATATTACGGCCGCCGCGTAAAAATAACCGTGAACATATTTACAGTATAAGAAAAGTTTTTTTTTTTTCAATAATCGTAATCGAGGTAACTTGTTCGATTAATCGTGATTATGATTTTAGCCAAAATCGTCCAGCCCTACTGCACAATATGTCGGGTTTTTAAAAAAAATCGTCATTGTGATATCAGCTGGCGCAATAAACACGTTGACACGACACAGACACAGATTTATTTGTTGTTGTGTTATACAATTCCATTTTAAATTTGTTCAATGAAAGAATGTTGGAAAATATTTCATTTGTTTTAAATTCAACAAGCAATTGTATTTTAGCAGAATACTGGAATGTAGAACTGGTTACACTTTAAAATATCTGTGTATTTATCGCAATTAATATTGTTATTCTGTAATATATATTGACAACGTTATCGCATATTTTCCTCATATCGTGCAGGCCTAGTCAAAAGTAAGAAAAGAGTCAAAACACTCTCAGACAATTCCACAGTACACTCCAAATTTCAATAAATTACAGCCCAACCGATTCATTTCATGGTTTTCTCCATACCTTTTATGTCTGTGTCTATTAACTGTAACTTACTGCCAACACTTGAACCAGTAGGATACTGATCAGCAATGTTTTAAAGACTATCTATTCCTGCATCAGACTCAGGTCATGTAACCAGTGTTGTAATGTAATGAAGTACAAATACTTAGTTACTGTCCTTAAGTAGAATTTTCACGTATCTGTACTTTACTTTTTATTTTCATTTATATCATTGGGAACTTTCACTTTTACTCCACTACTTTTCCTAAATGAAATGTATACTTTTACTCTTATACATTTCCCCTCAGTGTCTTTGTTACCTGTTACTTACAAGTAATATTTTTGTGCTTGGAGTGAACAAAAACTTAAAATTCCGTTTCAGTTTTTCCTCTCTGTGGATGTCAGACTTTGAGTTAGATGTTTAAGAAGTGTGTGGAAACCCTGAATATTATGATTTACTCTAAAGGAAGCAACAATAAAGTTAATTATCAAAGTTTTTCTTTACTTTTACTTCTAATAGTTAAGTACATTTAATATCAGAAAATTACTTTTGATACTCAAGTTCAGTAAATATCAGATACTTTAAGACTTTTACTCAAGTAATGTTCTAAAAGGTGACTTTAAAGGTCCAATGTGTAGGAATGTCTCCCATCTAGCAATCAGAGTAGAGATCATATATCGCAATTAACTCTCTGGCACCACACAGTTCAAAGTACGTATTACAGCTTCAAAAAGCCGGTCTCTTGCTCTTTTCAATAACCTTTTTCTTTTTCTGTTCCTGAAATTTGGATTTTGAATACGTGTGGTCCTCCATGTTTCCTTCTTCAAACTTGCTGGGGCCGGGAAGCTACGACACCCATTAGCAGCATTAGCAGCACCTGTGAGTTTATCATGTGACAGCGAAAATGTGAAAGGCGGTGCAGTATGTCCTGTATGTCCCTTACCGGCTAACGTATTTCAAGATGGAGCATGAATATGGAGCGTCTACCCCAGTTCATGCGAATGCAAATGTAAAATTTCAAGCCAATAGGAATACTTCAAATTGATGGTGGTGGTAAATATTCATGAAAAAGGACAAGTTTGTAAACGGGCAACACAGATTTTGATAATGAAAAACTAAACACGTTACACACTGGACCTTTAACTTCTACCAAAGTCATTTTCTTGTAACATACTTGTGCTTTTACTCAAATATTGCTTTCAAGTACTTTGTACAATGCACGTAAAGAAGAGTTCAGACATTTAAAATTATTATCTGGACTCATCAAAACAATTAGCCTACAGATTTATGCCATTATCATTGGGTATGGGAGTCTGATTACAATATCTGTGATGATCAGTGTGAAGACTGCATGTTGGAAGATGTCAACCATTGTGGCTGGTCTTACTGTAATTTGCGGATCTAAAATGGGATTCTAGAGAGAGTTAGACAAGATAAAAGGCTTACAGTACAGTTTAGCTGTCCTGTCGTCTGTAATCCCACACAGGTGACTGCTGTGCAGCAAATATGGGTCAGATAGAAGAAGCCCGGGCGTCGTGCCTTGACACCCTCACCTACCACAGAGAGCTGCTGGTGTCCAGGCTGAGGAGCGTTCAGTGCATCCTGGACAACCTGTTGGCCTGTGGCTTCGTCTGTGAAGAAGATGTTGAGATCGTACAGCGAACCGTCACCAAGCCAGAGCAGGCAGGAAAACACATCTACAACACATTGTCTTATCTCTCTGTAAAATATCCAAAAATAAAAAGCAAAGTTTGTGAAATTCTCACCAACACAGACCTTCTTTCCTGCGATTGTTTTCTAGGTGCGCAAAATCCTGGATCTAGTCCAATGCAAAGGGGAGGAGTCCTGTGAATACTTTATTTACATCATATATAAAGTATGTGACGCATACATAGACCTGCAGCCATGGCTGAAAGAGATCGATTACAACCCGAGCAGGGATGTTACGATGATGACAGTGGTTAACACAGATCCCAGTAAGTGTTACTAATGCTGTTCTATGCCACTAGATGTTCTTTTATTTATGCTTCATAGGTATCATGTAAGGGTGTTTGTGCCACTAAAAGGCCCAAATGTCTTAGAGAATGTTTTAGAGAGTTAGGTTTGCTCTGTTGTAAGATATACAAACAACAAGTCAATCACAAATGAGGAACACATGGCTCAGTTTGTGGTTCTACAATAAATCATTCATTCAACCTTTATTTAAACTCAAGAGATCATTGAGGGGCGGCCCTCATTTACAATGACAGTGAATAAATCCAACCTTCATGAAAGTTATCATTTTCAATTTGGAGGTCGTTTTTGTGATGCTGCTATATTGTATTGCATCACACAGAGACGTGTTTCTGTCCACCCCGTTGCAAGAAGAATTTTCAAAATGCTCCAGTAGAAGTACAGAAGCAGCAGAAATTATTTTAAATATTAGGATTAAAAACACTTGTTATGCAAAACATAGTTTAAGATTCTGATTACTGATTCCCTCATGTGTAACTGGCATTTGAATGTTGAACGTGGTGGTGAAGCTAATTTTGATTCATTACTGCCGTATTTTAAAATGAATGGAACCATCATTTACTAAATGAACATCATGCTGTATTGAAGAAGACTTGAAACTAGAGATTGATACTCATTATGAAAATATTTACTGAGAAGTAGGCTCATTTTCTCATAGACTTCTATAGAAACAGACTTCTTTTTGGAGCTAGGGGAGTCGCCCCCTGCTGGAAATTAGATAGAATGCAGCTTTAAGGAGCTTCCACATTTTCAGGCCCAGAAGTCGCCGCTTGTCCTAAATAGAAACATCCCTAGACCTTACAATATCACTAAAAGCTTCTACATCGAAGTAGTATATATCAATGACACAGGGAATTCCGCGGTAAGTTCCTCAGGATGTCCCTCATTTTTGGCCGGATGTCCGTTCCCTTCCTCTTTCTTTGTGTTGGCGTTCTAAACTGGTGGATTTCTGAGGACTATGGTTAACTGTTCCTCAGATCTCGCAGGGTAAATCCAGACAGCTAGCTAGACTATCTGTCCAATCTGAGTTTGCTGTTGCACCACTAAAACAACTTTTGAACATACACACGTTCCACCAAAACAAGTTCTTTCTATTTTGCTATTTTGCAGTGGCACCGTGATTGCATCTGGCGCTTAACACTGCCTAAGATGAATGTGATTGGTTTAAATAAATGCCAATAAACCAGGGCACGTTTTCTCCCATCTCTCAGAATGCTGTGTGGACTAGCCAGACCTTCCTCCGCAGCACTGTGGAGAAAGGTCTGGAAATGCGAGACTAATATTGCACTAACTGACTGTGTACCTCCTCAGTCAGCAGGTACTGTGAGAAGTTGAGGCATGAGATGATCCGGGACACGTGCTTTATCATGTCATACGGCCAGCAAGAGGAGAGCCGTCTGGAGGACCTCTACACTGACACACTGATGGAACTGTTGAACGACTGCAATGAGAGTTTGGGCTTCTTAGAGAGTCTGGACCAGCTCCTAGGAGACCATGCGGTCTTCAATCCCCAAGGAGAAACCATCTATGTGATGGGTGATGCCGGTGTGGGCAAATCCATCCTCCTACAGAAGCTCCAGAACCTCTGGTCCAAGAAAGAGCTGCAGACGGATGCCATCTTCTTCTTTAAGTTCCGCTGTAGGATGTTCAGCATCATCAAGGACACAGAACAGATCTCCCTCCGAGACCTTTTGTTCAAATATAACTGCTCTCCAGATCAAGATCCAGACCATGAGGTGTTTGACTACATCCTGCGCTTCCCGGAGAAGGTTATTTTTACATTCGATGGCTACGATGAGATTCAGACGAATGACCTGATGAATGTTGCTGAAGTGGTATCTCCAGAAGCTAAGGCACACCCCCTCCAGCTGCTCGTTAGCTTGCTCTGTGGCAAACTACTCCAGGGCTCCCATAAGGTGCTGACGGCCCGGACAGGGACTGAGATCCAGAGTAGGGTGATCAGGAAGAAGGTGGCTCTGCGCGGCTTCTCCCCAGCTCATCTGAAGACCTACATCCATCTGCACTTCAAGGAGCAGGAGCACCGAGAGCTGGTGTCAGTCCAGCTGGATGCTAGCCCCCACCTCTGCGGCCTCTGCTCCACCCCGCTCTTCTGCTGGATTGTATTCAAGAGCTTTAGGCACCTGCACACCATGCATGACAGCTTCCATCTGCCTGAAACCTGCATCACACTCACAGACATCTTCCTGCTGCTGTCTGAGGTGTTCCTCAGCCGCTCAGCCTCACCTGCACCGTCCCTGCTGAAGAAAAGCACTCGCTGTGCCTCCGACACATTCAAAGCTGGGCTCCGGCCTCTCGCAGCATTTGCCAAACTAGCACTTCAGGTTTTGGAGAGAGGTAGCTTCATTTGCAGCCGAGAGGAGATCAGTGCGTGCGGCCTGACAGAGGAGGACCTGACCCTGGGCTTTCTTCGGCCCGTCAGTGAGTATGATGCCAGTAGAGGCCCGGCTACATTTGAAATCCTTCATATCACCCTCCAGTCTTTCCTGGCGGCATTTGCTCTGGTGTTGGATGAGCAATCTGCTGCCAGCTCCATCCTCAAGTTCTTCACCGAGTGCAGCAGGAAAAGAGAACCGTCCTGTCTGCCTTTTGACTTCTGCATCTGTGGCTCCTCAAAGTCCAGTGAAAAGCATCCATTTGCAACTAATGACCACCTTCAGTTCACTAATCTGTTCCTGTGTGGACTGCTGTCCAAGGCTCACAGCGGCCTGATGGAGCATCTGGTGTCTCCAGTGTTATTAAAGAAAAAACGGGCCTTACTGAAGTCCTACCTTTCCACCAGTGTAAAGTCCCACCTCCATGGCTTACCCCACTACAACGGCGAAGAGGGCAGGAAAGTTCATGTTCTGCCCAACTTCCTGTGGATGCTGAGGTGCATCTTTGAGACAGGGAGCAAAGACATCGCTCAGATGACAGCGAAAGGCATCACAGCGGGCTTCATCAAGCTGGGTTACTGTAACGTGTACTCAGGGGACTGCACGGCCCTGAACTTTGTACTGCAGCACCGGCAGAAGTTGCTGGGCCTCGACATGGACAACAACAACATCAGTGACTATGGGGTGATGCAGCTGAGGCCCTCCTTCAGTAAGATGACGGTAGTGAGGTAAAAACAACACACGTTTAAACTACCTTCTAATCTCCATCATAATGTCTATAACTCATCTAACCAAAGATTGTCTTTAGATTGTGCGTCAACCAGCTGTCTGACAGCAGCATGGAGGTTCTGGCAGAGGAGCTGTGTAAGCACAAAGTGGTGGAGGTCTTGGGGTGAGTAAGATACATGCGTACCAGAGGTGGAAGAAATATTTAGATTGTTTACTCAAGTAAATGTACCAATACAACAAGAATACTCTAGCTGTGTTGGAAACCGTTCCCTCATTCACTTATTCACTATTCCTTATATAGTGTTTTTAAAAAAGTAAACTACTGTATATAGTGAACGACCAAACCAGATTCCAGACACTCACTGAAAACACATTGTTGCGTGACTTGTGTCAGTAGATGGGCCGGTTGTTTGTGTGACGGAGGTGGACACGCCCAGCATCATGCATCACGAAACTAAAATACTTCTAATACGTCCCTGAAACAAAGCAAGCACTCAGGAGAATATTAAAGGTTGTATATTATATATGTTACATGTTACATTTCCACTGTTTAGAAACCCAAGCCCGCTCCATTTTTCCTTTTCAGTTTCTGCAGGTCCTTCTGCTTCTTCTTCTCCTCCGGGAAAACACGACCGCGTTGCATTGTGGTACATGGGAGTAAAATGTAGGGTACATTGTACACTCAGATTAGCTGTGCATTGACGGTATTTTATAGTGAATGAAATTAACCGCTGAGAATCTGAACACCACTACAAAATGGCAAACGCAATATTTCTGTGATAGGGAACGGTTTCAAACACAGCTTCTGTTACAAGTTCTGCATTCAAAATCCTAATTAAGTAAAAGTACAGATGTATTATCAGTCAAATGTATGTGTGTGTATATATATATATATATATATATATATATATATTTGTCCAGATATCGTCTTAGATTTTGGATATAGTAATATCGTAATATGGTAAGTGTGGTCTTTTCCTGGTTTTAAAGGCCTCATACATAAAGTGATGTAATTTTCTGAACTTATCAGACTGTTCTAGCTGCACTTAGTCATTATATCCACATTACTGATGATTATTTATCTAATTTTATTTTAATTCTTTTATCTAATATTTTGTAAAAGCACCAATTGTCAACCCTACAATATTGTTGCAATATCGATATCGAGGTATTTGGTCAAGAATATCGTGATATCTGATTTTCTCCATATCGCCCATCTCTCTCTCTCTCTCTCTCTCTCTCTCTCTCTCTCTCTCTCTCTCTCTCTCTCTCTCTCTCTATATATATATATATATATATATATATATATATGTGTGTGTGTGTGTGTATATACATATACCATTAGATTGTAAATACCAATACATCAATGAATAAGCAGAGTTTTACTGTTGTAGCTGCTCCAGGTGGAGCTAGTTTTAACTACTTTAAATACAGCTAGTTTAGTCCAGTTGTTCCAAACCTAGGGGTCGGGTCCCTCCCAAGGGTCACCAGATAAATCGGAGTGGTTAGTAAAGGGTCATGATGGTCATGATTAATGGGAGAGGAAAGAAGAATTTCAGCTACTGTGTTCATTTGTTGGCTGTTTTTCTAGTTTTTAGGAAAGTCCTCTTTGAAACTGCTAACTCATAGACATCTGAAACAGGACCCCAACTTGGCACTGTTGTTTTTTTCAAAAGGGTCAAAAGCCAAAAAGATTGGGAACCACTGGTTTAATCTTTAAAATGCCTTGTCTTTTCAAGATTATCATGTGCTTTTTATCTAAAATCGTGATCTGAAAAGAAACGAGCCACTCTAGCTGTAAAATGTAAGTATCTAAACTGTATACAATACTTGAGTGAATGTAGGTGGACACAAACGTCCCGTCGGAGTTTTCCCACTTTTCATGGAGTTATAGATTCATCCATTTTCTGAGTATGTTAGGAAGAGTTCATGTTGCTGGATTGAAAGTTCATTGCTGACTTTTGGAAAACACACTGACTTGACATGTTGGTCCCTAGGTTACATAACTGTATTGTTGGCAACACAAATGCCAACTAGGAAGTTTGGTAGGCTACTTCCCTAACAATTGTTAGTGTTTCATAAAGTCAAATTCTGTTTTGTTTTTCTGAGTGTGAAAATCTTTTACCTTCGTTTGTATTTGTGTCCTCAGGCTTTACAACAACCACATCACAGATGTTGGAGCCAAGCTGGTTGCTCAGATAATTGAGACATGTCCAAAGCTGCGAATCCTCAAGTATGTTTCTAACTTGTACCAATATCACATTAGAATAATATAGTAGTTATAATAATTGTAAAGTTAATATGTCGTGGTCTCTTGAATTTATGTTGACATTTATTTCTTTGTCCTTAGGTTTGGTAAAAACAGGATCACTGGTGTTGGTGGGCGGTTTTTGGCCAGTGCGATCCAGAAGAGCACTTCTATATTTGATGTGGGGTAAGACTTGTTTGCTGATGCAGGATGTTGTTGTCCCGCTGTGCTCATGAAAGCAGTGGGAGCAACTAGAGATGATTAATGGAGGAATGTTTCAGATGGTGACAAAAAAAAAAATGTTTCATCACTATTTCAGGTGACACAAAACATACGTAACGTGTTATTAAAAAAAAAAACATAGGCATTATTTACATGTGATGATTTAACCCAAATTTGCAAAACCCTTAGAATACATCTAAGATAAGTTGCACAATTCTCCAAGCGTTTTGGGCTAACTTGACAGGCATCCGGCCCGGGCATTAAAAACCCTTGATGAATAACGCATGTTAAATTAGAGAGGACTGTTACCTTGATGGACGTGTGTGTGCATTTTAACGAGAAATTAAAGCATGAAAAGGATGTCACATTAATTATTTCTTGAAGGATTAAGTAAGGCAGGCCCTTTAAGTGGCACCATGCTTCCTGATGTGGCTCAGACAACGGTTTTGATGTGTTTGCTTGCAGAATGTGGGGGAACAGCGTCGGCGATGAGGGAGCAGAAGCATTTGCAGAAGCTTTGAGGCGCCACCCCAGTCTGACCAACCTCAGGTGAGAAGGCAGCTACCTATAGCGACAATAAAAACCTGCTGATTTAAACTTATTGATTAAACAGAGTAGTTACTGTGTTTCTGTGTTCTAGTCTCTCAGCCAATAGCATCACATCTAAAGGTGGGAAGTGCCTGGCAGAAGCGCTGAAAGAGAACAGTGTCCTCAGGATATTCTGGTAGGCCGGTCGTGCAGTTTGAGCTCAGAGATTTCACAGTTGTAAGAGAAATACGCTGTGTAGAGAATAACCTGTTTGTGCTGCTGCAGGTTGGTGCAGAATGAGTTGACTGATGAAGCAGCTCCACACTTTGCCCAGTTGGTCCAGGCGAACACAGGTTTATGCCACCTCTGGTAAAGAAAACACCCATGCATGAACACACACTGTATTCACTCACATGCTGTCTCCATGGCTGAGACTGGATACCCCGCTCTGACGTGGACTGTCTGAAACTCTCCTGCTGTGTATATTTGTGTGCAGGTTAATCAGCAACCAGTTCACTATGGATGGGATCAAACAGCTCGCTGAGGCCCTTAATCACAACACAGCACTCAAAGAAATATGGTGAGGATCAGGTAGTGCTCTTCCTTTTCTCTACTGGCCTCCAGATGGTGTGGACCAACTTTTTCATTGAGCCTTCCATCTGTGGTAACACTGAATTTAATCCATTTATCATAATGATAGAAGATTTCAGGAAAAAAAAGACAGAAAGACTCACAGTTTAAGTGAGACTATATGTAACATTACAGCAGCAACGTGATCATTTCGCGATAAAGCGGAGTACTTTAACCTACTATAACAGGTCAGTAAACTGACAGCAATATCTACTTTTAGGGACTCATACATCGGGCGCACACTCTACTGGATAAGCTAGAGGTCGCCCTACTTACAGCAATATCTACTACTATGTCAGTTTTGCTAACATTAGCCACCAGAAGCTCTGGTCATACCAGGTTAAGTGAAGCCGAAGCTGAAAAACATGTTTTTTTTGGTCATATTTAACTTTTCATTTGTAGGGAAAACAAAAGTTACATGCTCTCACCCTAATGTTGCAGTGATATATTGATGTTTATAGGGAGCTTGTAAAACTTTTAACAGGTCCTATGAAATTGCATATATGTCCTTCTTTAATGTGGTGTATTTCCTGTGTGTATTTCATTGTCAATTACAAACCCAAGGGACATTATTATTGAAGGTAGGATAGCTGGTAGGAGGGCAAAGGGGGGCTGGGTTTTCAAACATATTTAGTTGTATTGGATGATAGATATTCATGATCAATATTTTTATCACAACAATGTACCAAATGACAATGTAATGACAGTGTAAAATGTGCCGCTCGTAGTGATGAACCTACAGTGTGCTATCAGCTGAATGTGCAGCTCCCCTTGTCCAGAGTTTATACAGTTTCAGCTCATTTTTTATCTGTCCGACCCACAACTTTAGAAAAACTAAAAACAGCTGAAATAATGAGAATATTGGACTGACATTAGGAACAATATCTACTGTAAAAGCAGTTGTTTGAGGTTGTCACGCTCTACAGAGTGCTTTGTATTCTAACACCAACCTGTCTGGGTGTGTGCTGATGCCCTCCATGTTGAACCACACACTGAATTCATGTGAATGTATCTTAAAAGACAACATGGATTGGAATTGATAAACATAAATAGTTATATTCAATGTAATAAAATGGTAGTGCATTGGGGAGCTGAGGTGCCTTTTGTTTGACTGCTTCTTAACTGAAGATTAGTTACTCGGTGTAGGAGTTGTAGAAGTAATTTGAATGATGTGTGTGTGCTCCTGTTCCCACAGTGTGAAGGGAAACCAGTTCTCTGAGGAGGAAGAGAAACAGTTTGTGGCAGAGAAAAGGCTGCGGTTCCACTGATGAGGGCACTCCCGTGCATGTGCTGCTGAGAAATGTCTGTATGGCACAACAGATGTAGTGTATGTTATGTTCTAGGGCTGCACGATATTTTGTTTCATCGTCTACATCGCGATGTGCGCATGCGCGATAGTCACATCGCAGGACGTTGCGATGTTGACGTTAAAACTTTTTTGCTGCTTGATAGAAAAGTCAACTTTCATACCGTTATACTTTACTAAGACAGGTAGCCATGTGGGGAACGTGTGTATGTGACGGAACGTTAGTCTAACAGGGGTTATTGTTATGGAAAGTGAGGCTCTCCCGTGTGTAGAAAAGTACCGTAAGCGGCAGCTGCAGCGGACTCAGTGACGAACATTTCCATGGGTAGTGAAGCTACAGTAGTCAGTGTTTTATGTTCTCTGCAAAGACTAACTAAATCACCTGATTAATGCAACGTTATCACGACATCTCCCGGCCATTTTTCACTGCATAAAGCTGCTACCAGCCAGGCTAAAGCTAACATAGTTAGCCTAAAGAAACAAGAGGTCCACTCAGTCCCAACTAACGTTACGGTTCGGAGCCGCGACACTGGAAACGTAACACTAATATACAACAGCAGTCTGTTTCTGATATAACGTCATTTTCACTTATTTAAGTGCTCTTGGATACACAGTTTGTTGCTAGTGCATGACATGCAGGCTCTGCATGCACAGCAAACCACCAATCACAATCTATGTTGATCAATTTATCAAACAACCAAGGCTAGGCCCCGCTTGTCGACCACAACCTGAAATTTAGAGGAAGCAACATGCATGCATTATTAATATCATTCACTTTAGCCTGGATTGATAGTATTATATGAATCATGAACCAGTGTATTTAACTACCTAATGTCCCTCTCCAAAATCACTTCAGAAGAGTAGTCACAGTGCTTACTTGCTTTGGTTTTTGTAAAGCATTAAAGTTCAACAAAGAATGGTTCACATTAGAAAAGTTACTTTTTCATTTTTTATTTTCTATGTAGATGCACTCCCCTACAAAATCACCCCAGTAGGCGAGAATGATTTATTATTTCCAAATAGCGCTATTTATGTCATCTTGTAAAAATGTCTTTTTTCATATCACAATATATATATATATATATATATATATATATATATATATATATATATATATATATATATATATATATATCACATGGAAAAAATATTGTAATGTCAGTTTTTTTACAATATCGTGCAGGCCTGTTATTTTATGTTGTTATGTTATGTATGAACAGTGTGGTGTATTCTTTCAATTTCACCTGGCTGCAGCTGTTTGGCTGTGGGCACAGAGCCTGACTATAATGTAAAGGAAAATACTGTGTATTGATCACATCGATCATTGTTGATGAAATAAGGAAACTGCCGGTTTCGTGTCGGAGATGCTTACCTGAAATCTCGACCAAATATTTGACATTTGACAACCATGACTGTTACGAAAAGGGAAGTGATAACACTGATGAAAAAAAGTAAAAGAGTTTCTTCCTCAGGAACCCGTGTGACTTTAGGTGCATGTTTCGATTTGCATGCATATATGAACAATTTATTCTATTTATTATCTGACTGTTACGACTCGACGGAGCTGTTAGCTGATGGGATGTGTGGTGGTGTACTTCAGTGTGAAGAGAGTGAATCATGTTTACTGTTTGTGTGATAGCTCTTTGTGCAGAGGTATACAGATACCCTTTTAAATCAATAATTGATTTTAATTGGCTGATCTGTTTCCCTCTATAGACCTTTTTTCACAGCAGACAATTTAAATTAACTAGCAGGAAAAGTGCAGGTAGAATTTTTAAAATGAATTATGGCTCTGTTCCATTTAAGTGTTCCAATAATCTACAGAAACTCACACACCTAAATGAAAGGCAGCCAATTAGCAAATAAAATCTGTGCGTTTGTTTACGGCTATATGTCAAAATGTCTGCTGTGTATCCTGGTTAACATCTTCCAAAGCTACCATTCCCTCTCATACAGGAGCAAATCACTAATCCTAATACCTTTTTAAAGGGGCACTCAGGGACTTATCGCTACACTTCTATACAGTAAGGGGACTTGCGAGAGACGCATGCATTAAATAATGGTTAAAATTGAAGTAGCATATTCTGGGATATACTGATATATAGTTCTTAGTATGGGTCAAGCTCCAAAAACTCTGGATACTCAATGCATTAGAACCTCCCTCCCTGGTAAATGCCCACATTTCTAAAGACCCTTTACATGGTAATCAATGAAGTGCCTCTTTAATTCAACTGTTGAATTGGACCGCCAGCACAATCACGATCAGTCGTTGAGCCCCTGAAATAAAGTGGCCAAATTTGACACATTTGTATTTGAATTGGAATAAAACTCTTCATGCTGATTAGACCGCACAAAAAATACGAGGCATAATAATGCCATAAATACACGAGAATGATTGGTCTCCAAAGGTTTCACTCTTAATTTATTTTTGTATGCAGTTTTACAGAAAATAAATATTTTAACATATTGTATATTTGTTATTATTTTGTGTCCATTACAGATTGAACAGCACACAATCTCAGTTACATTTCATTAGATAATGATTGTTGTGGCTCAGAAATGGCAAGAAATAAATTATTAAAACGCCCCCAAAGTGTGACTTATCCTAAGCTAACTCATAGGGTTAATATTAGGACTCAGACAACTCTCCTAGTCCGTCCCAAACTTAAGCCGATACATCACTGTGTTTCTTTCATACTGTATGCACAGGATTTCTCACTGCATGTGCAAAAAGAGGAAACCCCGACCAGATGTAAAGGTAGTTGCAAAATAAAATGTTTGTGTCAACACACAGCATAGAACAGAAGAATCTGACGCTGTCCAGTGAAAGCGTTCACCAACCTGGAGCGACTGGTACAAGAACAATAAACTAGTTTTACACCAAGGACAGATAGTGGAAATCACATTTTCAACAAGCTATACTTATATATATATATATACTTATTATGACTTTTTTCGACATACTATTCTATGCCTTTTTTCGACATGCTATACTATGACTTTTTTATCACTTTTTTCTGACGTACAATACTATGACTTTTTTATGGCTAAACAGACTGGTGAAAAGGGCTAGCTCTGCCCTCTGGACACCATAGAGGAGGTGGGGGAGAGGAGGATGTTAGCCAGGCTGGCATCAATCATGGGTAACACCTCTCACATGATACTGTGAGTTCCCTGAGCAGCTCCTTCAGCAGCAGACTGATACACCCTCAGTGCAAGGAGCGCTACCGCAGGTCCTTCATTCCAGCAGCAGTCAGACTCTTTAATGCAACGTCATAATGTAGCACTACTAGCTGTTTCTGTAATATGAGCCATCACTGGACAATATTCTGTGCTATGCACATTTATCTATTTATTACTCTGTGTCACCTCCAACTGTGCTAAATGTCATTTTTATTCATCTGTATATCTGTGTTTATATACTATCTGTTTATATAAGGGTGTTTATTGTGTAAATATGGTTGTTTTATTACTATTATTATTATTATTAAATAGTTTTTCTACTTATATTTTTTTTCCTATGTCTATTTAATGTGTATTTGTGTTATTTTGATGTGTGTAAACAAAAATATTTTGAGATGCTGTAGCACAGGAATTTCCCCAGTGTGGGATTAATAAAGTCTATCTTATCTTTTATGACTTTTTTCAACATACTATACTATGACTTCTTTTTTGACATACTATACTATGTCTTTTGATGACTATTTTCGACTTACTATACTATGACTTTTTATCACTTTTTAGACATACTATAGTATGACTTTTTCATGACTTTTTTTGGATATACTATTCTGTGACTTTCTAAAAAGAACCTTGACATGTTCCACTTTTGATGAATATATTATCATTCAACATTTTAATGAAATTTATACTAATTAAAACCATTCCCACTTTTCCAACTATTCTCACTTCTACTAAACATTCTTATGCAATTATGCCAGCGATTCAGTTTAGCTTTAGCAATTTAGCTATTCAGCATTCAACAGCATTTTCTGCAGGAAATGCATGTTCTAGTTATTATTCATCCTGCCTGCAATAGCACAATCATCTTCCACCTACTGTAACAAAAAACAAAACCTTTTAATTTATGATAAAATTATGATGTCTGAGGAAAAGGTTGGTGTTAAGTTAAACCATACCCAGGGAGGTGGAATTTTAGAAAAGAATTTTAGAAATTTGGTGGTGTGAGAATACAATTCCTCATCCACTCACTTGTCTCTGAAGCTTCCCAAAGCTTTTTGTCAGTGGATGGAGGACGACTCAACCATCTCCATGACAACTGAGAAACTCAACCCACTGAGGAAGCTTCGAAAAAAAATCATAAAAAGTCATAGTGTAGCATGTAAAAAAAAGGTCATAGTATAGTCGAAAAAAGCCACAAAAAGTCATAGTATCATATGTCAAAAAATGGCATAGTATAGTAAGTCGAAAATAGTCATCAAAAGACATAGTATAGCATGTCAAAAAATAAGCCATAGTATAGCATGTCGAAAAAGTCATAAAAAGCCAAAGTATAGCATGTCGAAAAAAGGGAAAAAAAAGTCATAGTATAGTATGTTGTAAAGTACGGAGCCCCCCTGGTGTCAGCTGATAAAAAAAACTAAACCGTGCGCACGGATTCATAATCCGTGCCCTCGGTTTTATAAATGTAAGCAAAATTAGAAAGATATTCACAGATTCGAACTTCTGGGATAATTCTCTATAGCGAAATGTTATTGAAATACAAACTACGCATCTTTCCTAACGTAGTAAGGTTAACAACGAGCTACAAACTCATTTTCATCAAAACGAGCCGTCCTCCGACCTGGAGAAATAACATGATTGGTCTCTATGAGCAGCTGGAGGTGAGACGGCAGTCAGTCAGACCGGACGTGTTTAGGGACCATCTACAAACTACAACACCGACACAAAAAATATCTATTCATTTAATGTTTAAATAAGGTAGTGTCTCCAAACTTATTTTTTAAAAGTAAGTGCTGTAGTACAACTACAATGAGACAAGTTATAATTGAGATGAGTTTGGAGACACTACCTTATTTAAACATTAAATGAATAGATATTTTTTGTGTCGGTGTTGTAGTTTGTAGATGGTCCCTAAACACGTCCGGTCTGACTGACTGCCGTCTCACCTCCAGCTGCTCATAGAGACCAATCATGTTATTTCTCCAGGTCGGAGGACGGCTCGTTTTGATGAAAATGAGTTTGTAGCTCGTTGTTAACCTTACTACGTTAGGAAAGATGCATAGTTTGTGTTTTAATAACATTTCGCTATAGAGAATTATCCCAGAAGTTCGAATCTGTGAATATCTTTCTAATTTTGCTTACATTTATAAAACCGTGCGCATGGATTCATAATCCGTGCGCACGGTTTAGTTTTTTTTTTATCAGCTGACACCAGGGGGGCTCCATAGTACAGGAAGTCATAGTATAGTATGTCGAAAAAAGTCATAACAAGTCATAGTATAGCGTGACCAAAAAAGTGATAAAAAAGTCATAGTATAGTATGTCGGAAAAAGTCATAAAAAGTCATAGTATAGCATGACGAATAAAGTCACACTATAGTATGCCAAAAAAAATCATAAAAAGTCATAGAATAGTATGTCGTAAAAAAGTCATACTATATTAAGTAGAAAATAGTAATCAAAATACATAGTATAGTATGTCTAAAAAGTCATAGTATAGTATGTCGAAAAAAGTCATATTATAATATGTCGAAAATAGTCATCAAAAGACATAGTATAGTATGTCGAAAATAGTCATCAAAAGACATAGTATAGTATGTCGAAAAAGAAGTCATAATAAGTCATGACCTGACTCCGCCAGATGGATTGCTTCGCATTTGCATCTGGGAACTTTCCATTGGAGAACTTTTGGGAAGTGGCGAAAATACTGGTTAGCTGATTGGATAAACCATCTGTCTATCACCACCTGTTGGTCATAGACGGGCCAAATCAACCAATCAGATCAACGATATCTCAAACTCTTGCCAAAACCAGTCGGGAGAAGAGCAACAACATCTTTTCCTCCGAAAAAAAAAAAGCCTCCAGTGCTGTTTTTTGCTATTCTTTCAATGAAGAAATACTTTCTAATTTGGATCAAACTTGCGCGATAGCTACGCTAATCTCATCCGTGGAAGCCGCTTCTCGTTGCATCACACCTAAACCCGCCTCCAAACCAATGCTGATTGGTCGGTCGTTTGGTCTTAAGTTGCCAGACTGATCTGCGAGTGGAAAACTGGAGCTTGCGATATCAGGACGGTCTCACGAGGCTAAAAAAGTCATAGTATAGTGTGTCGAAAAAAGTGATAAAAAAAGTCATAGTATAGTATGTCGGGAAAAAGTCATAAAAAAGTCATAGTCTAGTGTGTTTAAAAAAGTCATAAAAAGTCATAGTATAGTATGTGGAAAACAATCAGAAAAAGTCATAGTATAGTATGTCAAAAAAAATGATAAAAAGCCATAGTATATTATGTCAAAAAAGTCATAGTATAGTGTGTCGAAAAAAGTCATAAGAAGTCATAATATAGTATGTCTAAAAAAGTGATAAAAAGTCATAGTATAGCATGTCAAAAAAAGTCATCAAAAGTCATAGTATAGTATGTCGAAATAAGTCATTGTATAGTATGTTGAAAAAAAAGAGATAAAAAAGTCATAGTATAGTATGTCTAAAAAAGTCATCAAAAGTCATAGTATAGTATGTTGAAGAAAAAATAATTTTATAGTATGTCGAAGAAAAGTCATAAGAAGTCATAGAATAGTATGTCGAAAAAAGTAATTGTATAGTATGTCGAAAAAAAGAGATAAAAAAAAAGTCATAGCATAGTATGTCAAAAAAAGTCATAAAAAGTCATTGTATAGCATGCCGAAAAAAGTCATAAGAAATCATACTATAGTATGTCGAAAAAAGTCATAGAATAGTATGTGGAAAAATAAGTAATATTATAGCATGTCACAAAAGTCATAAAAAGTAATAGTATGTTGATAAAAGTAATAGTATTGTATGTTAGAAAAAAGTCATAAAAAAGTCATAGTATAGTATGTCAAAAAAGTCATATTATAGTATGTCGAAAATAGTCATCAAAAGTCATAGTATAGTATGTCGAAAAAAGTCATACAATAGTATGTCGAAAAAAGTCATAAAAAAATTATAAAAAGTCATAGTATAGTATGTTGAAAAAAGTCATATTATAGTATGTTGAAAATAGTCATCAAAAGTCATAGTATAGTATGTCAAAAAAAAGTCATAGTATAGTATGTCGAAAAAAATCATAAAAAGTCATAGTATAGTAAGTCGAAAATATTCATCAAAAGACATAGTATAGCATGTCATAAAAAGTCATAGTATAGCATGTCAAAAAATAAGTCATAGTATAGTATGTCGAAAAAGAAGTCATAGTAGTAGCATGTCGTAAAAAGTCCTAAAAAGTCATAGTATAGTGTGTCTAAAAAAATTATAAAAAGTCATTGTATAGTTTGTTGAAAAAAGTGATAAAAAAGTCATAGTATAGTATGTCATGCAACTTGTAATGGCGCCGCAGAATGGCGACACGGTGTGTTGGTGCGCTCTGTTTTGTTTTGTGTTTTAACCTTGTTTCTTGCGATGGTACCCGCATCTCATTCACAAGTGAAGAGCGCGTGAACTTCAGGGGAACAACACCATCGGACTTATTTCCCACTTTTCTTCTCCCTTCACTGGAAATTTTGGACATTCTGGTCAAAGGTGCGCTCACCTTTGCCAATGCAGCGAAACGCCGGAGGAGAGGGAAACGGGCCGGTGCGCTTCTGCGTCTCCGCCAGCGAGGATTACGCACTGCATCTGCTATTTTGTGCTTCACGGAGACGTGGCTCTGTGGATTAATACCGGACTCTGCGCTAGAGCTGGCAGGCTTCCAACTCTACAGAGCGGACAGAGATACGGACCTCTCCGGCAAAACAAAAGGTGGAGGAATCTGTTTCTACATCAACAGCGGTTGGTGCAACTGTTACACCACAGTCAGGGATGCTTATCACGCCATCCCCCGTGCTGCACTGGGACACTCTGACCACGTCATGGTTCACCTGATCCCCGCCTACAGGCAGAATCTAAAGCTCTGCAAACCTGTAGTGAGGACATCAAGGAAGTGGACCAGTGAGGCTGTGGAGGATCTCCAGTCGTGTTTGGACTCTACCGACTGGGATGTGTTCAGGACTGGATGAGTACACAGAGGCTGTGACATCATACATCAGCTTCTGTGAGGACTGCTGTATTCCATCAAGCACCAGGGTGAGTTACAACAACGACAAACCCTGGTTCACAGCCAAACTCAGAAGGTTAAGGCTGGCTAAGGAAGTGGCCTTCAGGAGTGGGGACAAAGACAGATTTAAAGAGTCAAAGTACAAGTTTAGCAAGGCAGTGAAGGAGGCTAAACGACGCTACTCTGAGAAGCTCCAACACCAGTTCTCAGCTAATGACTCTGCGACTGTCTGGAAAGGACTTAGGCAGATCACCAACTACAAGCCTAAACCCCCCCACTCCTTCAATGACCGACACCTAGCCAACGACCTGAACGAGTTCTACTGTTGATTTGAAAGACAAAAGGACAGTCCTGACACCATCCCCCACAACACCTCCCTACAGCTACAGCCACTGTGCATCACCTCCACCTCAACAGGGTCCTGGGCCCCCCCATCAATGCCCTCCTTAACGGTCCCCTCCACCTCCACCCCCCCTCCCACCTCAGTGATGACTCTCTCCATCCACGAGAGGGACGTCAACAGACTCTTTAGAAGACAGAATCCAAGGAAAGCTGCTGGACCGGATGCTGTCTCCCCATCAAGCTTGAAGCACTGCGCTGATCAGCTGTCTCCAGTGTTCACAGACATTTTCAACACCTCACTGGAGAGATGCCACATGCCAGCCTGCTTCAAGTCCTCAACAATCATCCCTGTTCCCAAGAAGCCAAGGACCACAGGACTTAATGACTTCAGACCCGTCGCCCTGACCTCTGTGGTTATGAAGTCCTTTGAGCGCCTTGTGCTTTCACACCTCAAAGCCATCACCGACCCCTCCTGGACCCCCTGCAGTTTGCCTACAGAGCCAACAGGTCTGTAGACGATGCAGTCAACCTGGCCCTCCATTACATCCTCCGGAACCTGGACTCCGCAGGAACCTACGCCAGGATCCTGTTTGTGGACTTCAGCTCTGCCTTTAACACCATCATCCCAGCTCTGCTTCAGGAGAAGCTCTCCCAGCTTGGTGTGCCTGACTCCACCTGCAGGTGGATCACTGCAAGCAGCATGTGAAGCTGGGGAAACACGTCTCCGACTCACAGTCCATCAGCACTCGCGTTCTTTCTCCTCTGCTCTTCTCCCTGTACACTAACAGCTGCACCTCCAGTCACCAGTCCGTCAAGCTTCTGAAGTTTGCGGACGACACCTCCCTCATCGGACTCATCTCTGATGGTGATGAGTCCGCCTACAGGTCGGAGGCTGACCACCTGGTGACCTGGTGCAAGCAAAACAATCTAGATCTCAACGCTCTAAAGACAGTGGAGATGGTTGTGGACTTCAGGAAGAACCCAGCCCCACCTGCCCCCATCACCCTCTGTGGCTCCACAATTGACACTGTGGAGTCTTTCCGCTTCCTGGGAACTATCATCTCCCAGGACCTCAAGTGGGAGCTGAACATCAGCTCCCTCGTCAAGAAAGCACAACAGAGGATGTACTTCCTGCGGCAGCTGAAGAAATTCAACCTGCCAAAGACAATGATGGTGCACTTCTACACAGCCATCATTGAGTCCATCCTCACATCCTCCATCACCATCTGGTACGCTGCTAGCACGGCCAAGGACAAGGGCAGACTGCAGCGTGTCATTCGGTCAGCAGAGAAGGTGATTGGCTGCAATCTGCCGCCGCTCCAGGACCTTTATGCCACCAGGACTCTGAAGCGTGCTGGAAAGATTGTGGCCGATCCCTCCCACCCCGGACACAAACTCTTTGAGCCACTCCCCTCTGGCAGGAGGCTGAGGTCCATCAGGACCAAAACCACACACCACATAAACAGTTTTTTCCCCTCCGCCACTAGTCTTAACAACAAGGCCCGGAACCCCCCTGACTCTCTCCACACCCCACCTCTGGCTCCTCATGCCACTGTACCTACTCTGCTGTAGCATTCCTTTTTACTACTATTTAACTTATTTTACTATTTATTTACTTATTTTATCGTTATTAATACATTCTGTGTGTATATGTTTATATTTATATTGTTTATATTCTTTTTTATCCTTCTTATATTTGAATGTGTGACATGCACCAACAGCACCATGACAAATTCCTTGTATGTGCAACGTACTTGGCAATAAAGCCCTTTCTGATTCTGATTCTGATAAAAAGTCATAGTATGGTATGTCTAAAAAGTCATATTATAGTATGTCGAAAATAGTCATCAAAAGTCATAGTATAGTATGTCGAAAATAGTCATACGATAGTATGTCGAAAAAATCATAAAAAGTCATTGTATAGTATGTCGAAAAAGGAAAAAAAAAAGTCATAGTATAGTAGGGTGAAAAGTCATAAAAAGTCATAGTATAGTATGTCGAAAAAAGGCCTAAAAATTTATAGTATAGTATGTCGATAAAAGTCATAGTATTGTATGTCAGAAAAAAGTGATAAAAAATTCATAATATAGCATGTTTAATAAAAGTCATGAAAAGTCATAGTATAGCGTGTCAAATTAAGTCACACTATAGTATGCCGAAAAAAATCATAAAAAGCCATAGTATAGAATGTTGCTAAAAAAGTAATAAAAACTCATAGTATAGTATGTTGAAAAAAAATCATAAAAAGTCATAGTATAGCATGTCAAAAAATAAGTCATGGTACAGCATGTCTAAAAAGTCATATTATAGTATGTCGCGGGGGTAGCAGCTCCAGCAGGGGACCCCAAACTTCCCTTTCCCGAGCCACATTAACCAGCTCCGACTGGGGGAGATATAATATAAAAAAGATATAATCCCTCCACCTAGTCCTGGGTCTTCCCCGAGGCCTCCTCCAAGCTGGACGTGCCTGGAACACCTCCCTTGGGAGGTGCCCAGGGGGCATCCTTACCAGATGCCCGAACCACCTCAACTGGCTCCTTTCGACGCAAAGGAGCAGCGGCTCTACTCCGAGCTCCTCACGGATGACTGAGCTTCTCACCCTATCTCTAAGGGAGACGCCAGCCACCCTCCTGAGGAAACCCATTTCGGCCGCTTGTACCCTGGATCTTGTTCTTTCGGTCATGACCCAGCCTTCATGACCATAGGTGAGGGTAGGAACGAAAACTGACCGGTAGATTGAGAGCTTTGCCTTCTGGCTCAGCTCTCTTTTCGTCACAACGGTGACGAAAAGAGAGCTGAGCCAGACCCCACTCGCGACCCCACTCGCGACCCCACTCGCGAACAAGACCCCAATGTACTTGAACTCCTTCACTTGGGGTAAGGACTCATTCCCTACCTGGAGAAAGCACTCCATCGGTTTCCTGCTGAGAACCATGGCCTCCGATTTAGAGGTGCTGATCCTCATCCCAGCCGCTTCACACTCAGCTGCGAATCGATCCAGTGAGTGCTGAAGGTCACAGGCTGATGATGTCATCAGGACCACATCATCTGCAAAAAGCAGCGATGAGATCCCCAGCCCACCGAACTGCAACCCCTCTCCACCCCGACTATGCCTCGATATCCTGTCCATAAATACTACAAACAGGATTGGTGACAAAGCGCAGCCCTGGCAGAGGCCAACTCTCACCTGAAACGAGTCCGACTTACTGCCGAGAACCCGGTCACAGCTCTCGCTTTGGTCGTACAGAGATTAGATGGCCCTGAGAAGGGACCCCCTCACCCCATACTCCCGCAGCACCTCCCACAGTATCTCATACGCCTTCTCCAGATCCACAAAGCACATGTTGGGCATACTCCCAGGCTCCCTCCAGGATCCTTGCGAGAGTAAAGATCTGGTCCGTTGTTCCACGACCAGGACGGAATCCGCATTGTTCCTCTTCAACCTGAGGTTCGACTATCGACCGAACCCTCCTTTCCAGCACCTTGGAGTAGACTTTACCGGGGAGGCTGAGAAGTGTGATACCCCTGTAATTGGCACACACCCTCTGGTCCCCCTTTTTGAAAAGGGGAACCACCACCCCGGTCTGCCACTCCTTAGGCACCGTCCCAGACTTCCACGCAATGTTGAAGAGGCGTGTCAACCAAGACAACCCCTCCACACCCAGAGCTTTAAGCATTTCTGGACAGATCTCATCAATCCCTGGGGCTTTGCCACTGTGGAGTTGTTTAACTACCTCAGCAACTTCAACCATGGAAATTGACGACAATCCCCCATCATCCTCCAGCTCTGCCTCTACTATAGAGGGCATATTAGTCGGATTTAGGAGTTCCTCAAAGTGCTCCTTCCACCGCCCTATTACCTCCTCAGTTGAGGTCAACAGAGTCCCATCCTTACTGTACACAGCTTGGATGGTTCCCCGCTTCCCCCTCCTGAGGTGGCGAACGGTTTTCCAGAAGCACATTGGTGCCGACCGAAAGTCCTTCTCCATGTCTTCTCCGAACTTTTCCCACACCCGCTGCTTTGCCTCTTTCACGGCAGAGGCTGTAGCCCTTCGGGCATTAAAAAGTCATAGTATAGTATGCTGAAAAAAGGCCTAAAAAGTTATAGTATAGTATGTCAATAAAAGTCATAGTATTGTGTCAGAAAAAAGTTATACAAAATTCATAATATAGCATGTTTAATAAAAGTCATGAAAAGTCATAGTATAGTGTGTCAAATAAAGTCACACTATAATATGCCGAATAAAATCATAAAAAGCCATAGTAAAGAATGTCGCTAAAAAAGTAATAAAAACTCATAGTATAGTATGTTGAAAAAAATCATAAAAAGTCATAGTATAGCATGTTGAAAAAAGTCATAAAAGGTCATAGTATAGTTACTATAATATGACTTTTTCTGACATTTTTCGACATACTATAATATAGTATATCAAAAAAAGTCAAAAAAAGTCATGGTATAGTATGCCGGAAAAAAGTTATAGAATAGTATGTCGAAAATAGTCATCAAAAGACATAGTATAGCATGTCATAAAAAGTCGTAGTATAGTATGTCGAAAAAATCATAAAAAGTCATAGTATTTTATGTTGAAAAAAGCCATAAAAAGTCATAGTATTGTACGTCAAAAATGTCATAGTATAGTAAATCGAAAATAGTCATCAAAAGACATAGTATAGCATGTCATAAAAAGTCATAGTATAGCATGTCAAAAAATAAGTCATGGTATAGCATGTCTAAAAAGTCATATTATAGTATGTCGAAAATAGTCATAAAAATTCTTAGTATAGAATGTCCAAAAAAGTCATAGTATAGTATGTCGAAAAAACGTGCAAAAAAGTCATAGTATAGTATGTTGATAATAGTATTGTACATCAGGAAAAAATGTGATAAAAGAGTCATAGTATAGTATGTCGCAAAAAAATCTCTCTTGATGGCAATTCTGCTTTTAGACTGGCCTCTAACCTGAAAACTGCCTGGCTTGTTAGTACCTGCCAGGGTTATAACCCCTGCCAGTATAGTCTTCAGGGTCACGGAGGCACACAAGCCTCCCCACCACGACAAGGTAGCAACAACAGTTGCTACCTTGTCGCGGTGAGGTGGTGTTGCTAACTTCTCATAACACTGCAAAGCTACTTTACAAACGGTGGAAGTCTGTTGTGTACAAAAAAAAGAAGCAGTTTTGGTGTCTGGCAACATTATTTTAAAGAGCTGGAATGTCTGGAACGTGTGTCTATCTGGTTTTTCATCTGTCTTCTGTGTGAGAGTGAATCGTTTAGTTGGTAAGAATGACTTCTGCCTGTAATCTCGTAATCTTACCAACAATACCAATCATTTGTAAATCTACCAGTCCAAAATGTAATCTCACGACATTACTAATAACTAAGATGGCTATTTTGACTTTCTTCTGATGTTATCTGTGTGGTAATGTCATTAGGTAAGGCTTGTTCGCAAATTAAAAAAAAAGAATTTAGAAAGCAACTGGAGGCAAGATTGTGCAATCAATTCTTAAGGTCAATATAAGTCTTTTTGTGGCAAGTGACCCAGTTAAGTGTGGCAAGTGACTTCAAATTGATCGTGTTTATGCATAGGTTATCTTACTGAATGGACATGAATGTGTTAGTTATTTGGCCCGTTTTTTCTACTTGTGACTTTATGGCTTCTTGGCCATAAGTCAATTAGGCCTAGTGTTGATTCCTCATTTTCATATTTAAATTAGATTTTTCCAAGAAACTTGTAAAACAAAAATGTTACTTCTCATGTAAACTTTCACTGTGTGAGGTTTGATTGTGATAGGAGTAAAGGAAAAAATAAGCCCATTAGTGTGTATTTTGGGCATATTCGATTAGTATATTGCTCATTTGCATATTCAAATTAATTTTCAAAGAAACTTCTAATACACAATGTTTTACTTTTCATGTAGACTTTCATTGTGTAAAGTTTTATTGTGGTAGGAGTAAAGGAAAAAAATAGCCCCATTGGGGTGTATTGTTGCTTGGCCTTACTGGCACACATCTTGGATTGATGAGAATTAAACATATTTCCTCAACTAGGATTTCTTAGGACTTTTAGTATGTTGTTCTGGACACCTTATAGAAATGATCTATGCTGAAAAAAATTCTTTTACAATTAGTTCTATTTTTGGCTCCAAAATGAGTTACTTTGCCTGGACTATGAGTGTGTGCAGGTGGATCCCAAAATTTCAAAGATTACTCACTTTTCCTCCAGTGACCCAGAAACAACCCCTCACCAACCAGAGAATGACATGACATGACATAAAAGCTGTGGAACGTATTGTCACATTAAGGATGGAGGGATACAGTATTTATTATTAAGCTCCTATTACACTTTTAAAGATTTATATTTTATTTCAGTATTCCCTTGTGAGATCTAAAGAGCTAAACTAATTCTTATATATTTAGATTATTTGGAATTGGAAGTGGGGTGAAAATCATCCCTTTGCCTGCTCCAGTAGATTACATATATATATATATATATATATATATATATATATATATATATATATATGTTATAACACTGAGGGTCTTGCTTTTTTATGAACTCAAATATAAGACTTGTTTCCGCTCTTCTTAGACAGTCCCCAGTACAACTTGATAGCATCTTTCAATACACCACGTTCATGTTATGTGGGATGGAAAGTAAAGATAAGAAAGATTCTTATGTTTACATCACAACAGAATTCACGACGTTGCATGTGATGACTCAGAGGTTAGATGAGTTCAGAGTTGTGTATCTGTAGCCAAAACCGTGGCTGCAGTTAGTTTGAGCAGTAAACTTTGACTAATGTGATTTGGTAGCACATGAGATATATTGGAGTTGTCGACATGAGTGCTGTGCACGAGTTAGAAACAGATAATTACACCCCCAGTTCGCTATGCAGACTTTGCGTTAAAAATCCTCTTTGCGACTTTGACGTGTAAAAACGGTGGATTGCCCCTTTAACTTGAGAGTTACACCTAACACAAAGAGTAACAAGCCAGTGTGTCAAACCCAACTGGGTGCAGCGCAAACTAAATATGAAAACCACTCATTCTGATTTTTATTTCTTATTTAGAATAGTTTGAAATAAAATTATGAAAATGATAAGTAATGTCCATTTGTCAGTGGTAGATGTGCGTTTTTTTAGGATAGAGAAACAAATGACCAATTATCGGATAACTTCCACTTTCATAGTTTAGGAGTAACGTTCTACACGTAGCATGAAGTTTGATGTTATGTGTACAGTGCAGAGTGAGTAATGAACCCAGCAGGTTAGTGTCTGACAGGAGAGACCATAGACATCACATACTGCTTATTCTGCCATTGACTCGTTTGGTGTTTGGTGGATTGGATGACTGAAGAAACAAGAAACAACAATTTAACAATTTATTCATTTCACAAACAGGAGCCTCAGTAGCGTGTGGAAGAACCATACACAGCCACAACATCCTGGCACCTCCTCCTCATGCTAGTCCAGCCTGGTCACACACTGCTGTGGGATGGCATCCCATTCTTCAACCAGCATTTGTTGCAAGTCAGCAAACGTGGTTGTGTTGGTCACTCTGGCACAAACAGCACGCCCAAACTGAGTGTTCAATGGGGTTGAGGTCAGGACTGCTTGCAGGCTATTCCATCCTCTCCACCCCCACATTCTGGAGGTAGTCTCTGATAAACCCCACCCTGTGGGGGTGAGCGTCGTCATCTTGGAGGAACGAGTTCGGTCCCAGACTGTGGAGATATGGGATTGCCACCGGTTGCAGAACCTCATCTCTATATCTCTCTGCATTGAGATTGCCTCCAATGATGACAAGCCTCGTTTTTCCAATGAGGGAGATGCTGCCCCACGCCATCACACTGCCTCCACCGAAAGGTGTTACTCTATTGGTGTAGCAATCAGCATAGCGTTCTCCGCGTCTTCTCCACACTTTGACCCTACGATCCAACTGCCGTAGGCAGAATCATCCAATCCACCAAACGAGTCAATGGCAGAATAAGCTGTTTGGCATTGGCAGAAATGATTTGGCAAATGATTCATGGGTGCAACCCACATACTCAGCGCTGTTGCTCATGCCACAAATGCATGTTCCTTACAAATGGGGCACCATTTGAACGGGAACTAAGCAGGCTTTCCAATGGTATAAGATTTATTGCCAAAAAGCATTGTTACCACAGAGAAATAATCTATCAAACACAAATTTCCTTACTTTTTGTGCTAAGTTTATATATGTATCTATGGGAGACACAGGGTGGAGAGGGAATGGAGGACAGAAGGGGATTTGGGATTCAGCGGCTGATTCTCTCCTCTGTGGCTCAAGGGGCATTGAAAGCTGCCCTGTTGATTGGTTCGAAATAAACCTACACACACATCATCAACATGCATCTGGATGGCTGGATACCACTGATATACTGTATACTGTATACTCTATACGAAATATTCCTGAATTGACTCATATTCAGATTTCTAATACTGCATGTGTATAGTGCATGCATGATTTGATGCCTCAAACACTTGGAGTACTACAAAACTGGTCGTGATCATTTTTTCATTTCAAAATAATCCTCAAGCTTTATTTTTTCTTAGCTGCCCTCCACTACCATGTGCTCCCACCTGGAGGCAACTTTAAAGACCAGTAGAGCGATGAAGGGGCAAGAATCCATCTACGGAACACTTCATATCTCATTTACTGACCGTTTTAAAATAACACTTCCTCATGCCCTCATTAGGAACCTCCACATGCAGCTGGGATTACATAGGGTTGCTTTTAAAGTTACTATTAATGTTATAGTGAAGCAGCTGATTTGTTTTTCCAGTATAAAAACAAGGTCTTCAGGTGGTGGGCTCTGCGTAATGGAAACAAGGAAGTTGTGGAGGAAAAGTATGATGAATTCCAGTGAGCATTGGGTGTTTTCACTGATGAGTTTAAATCAACTGTCATCTTTTTACTGGATTAAGAGCCTGTACACTCTAGCTCATCCATGGTAGAGGTCTTCAGGCAGACCTGGGCCCACAGACTGGATCAGGTCCAGGTCCAGTCCTTCCAGTGTCCCTCAGTCCTTGGCCAACTTTACATGCTGCTGGGTCTGTATAAATGCAAGCACTTGATTGAAGCTGCCAAGACCCGGGACCAGTCTGCCATAGTTTAGTCAACCAATCACCAGCCAAGCAAGTCAATGACTTCCAGCACAACGATAACCATTCAGTTCTCCCACATGCTGTTCTCAACAGAGTTTTAGTAGTGAACAATGGTCACCTGGGAACCAACGGTTGGTTGTTCTTATGAAAGTTATAGTAAAGGTCACCTTTTGCGTTTAAACCAGGGGTTGATGCATAGGCTGTATAAGTGAAGCCAAAACATCTGGATCACAACCTGGTGGCTGGCTGCAGTATAAGCCATAAGCCCCGCCCCATCCATGTTAGTGGCTGGGACATCGTCCAAACTAAATAATACCGCGGCTCCACTGCCCGATCACTACTGAGCTGTCTCCGGCTCCAAAAGTAAAAGATGGCAGCGCCCGTATCTTGGAGATTTTGACTTTACTTTTGTACAGCGGGAGGAAGTGGAGACGCATAGTCTATCTTTAGATACAAGTCTGTGGTTTAAACCAGCAAAATCTGCAGCTCCAACTGACAGTAAACTGGTTCAGTCGGAGTAGATACATCATCTCGTGGGGAGCCCTGGTGGCTGAGGTGTTATAACATCCGACTGAAGATCTCCCCCCCCATCCCCACAAACACTTACATCACAAATAGTGTTTGAAATTCACATTTGCATTATCTGTGATATTTGTTATGCAAGGACAAACGTTTCAGCTGATGCCTTCCTGAGTATGCAGGCTCCTTTAAACAGGTACAGTAGTCAGGTACACAGAATCAAACACAGTCATAGAAACACGCAGAGCACATTACAAGGAAACCTTGTGGGGTTCCATTAAAGGTGCAGTAGGTAAGACTTATAAAACTAACTTTCTGTCATATCTGCTGAAACTGACCCTATGTTCCAGTAGAACTACATGAAGCAGGTCATTTAAAAAAGAAAAACAAGCTCCTCTGGCACCACTTACAGCCTGTAGTGAGATTTGCAAAAATCCACAGCTCCCTGTTCAGATGCACCAATCAGGGCTAGGGGGGGGGGGGGGGGGGGGGGGGGGGTGTCTAACTGTGTGTCAATCACTGCTCATGCACACACACATTCATTCTTCCTTGTGGGGGGAGGGGCTTAGGAGACCGTTTTGGGCTTGAACGGAAAGGGGGGAGGGACTGGGAAGTTGTTGATGTTCAAATTTTTTGGCTAAGTCCTGGATCTTCGCAATCTTACCTACAGCACCTTTAATGATGCCCTGTGGAGTTTACATTCACCAACATTGTGTGCACCCTTGAGCTCTAAAAAAGCTCTTCTCATGAATGCAAAGCCTGCATTGTTTACATTCATGTGAGCTGCCTTTGCTGGTGCATTGCAGAGTATCTTGGCGTGTTACTGTCACCTGTAGATCAGTGGAAGAGCGGGACCTCAGCGGCAGGACTGTGTATCGCGTCTGTGCGTGCCGTGCTCCACAGCGCTACTAAAGGACAAAAACTCTAACAGGGAACCTTTAAATTAGGGATTATGGAAAAACAAAGAACTGAAATGTGGCTTTAAAAGAGGATCATGCTTGCTGCACACAGAATACCCTATCCATCAATCTTAAGGTTTCATTAGATTTTTTAAATGTACAGAATAATTTAAAAAAAAAAGTTGTATAATCTATTTTACCCTATGTGTTCCATTTCTATGACAGTGTTTGAGTTGTTGTAGTTCTGTGCACCTGGCACTGCTCACCTGTTTAAAAGGAGATAATCAGTAAAATGTTTGTGCTGGTTTCTCTTCTGCATCACACAAGAATAAAAAGATGACAAAAGTGAACCTAAACATTTTTTTTTTTACTCTGAGTGGGAACCAGTTTCATCATATCTGTAACAGTTGAAGTATGATCAAATGCTATAATTACTACACAGCCTACATTACAGACTACATCACAGACTTTATGAAAACAATCTAATCTTCTTCCATGGAGTAGCACTAAACAAAAAGAAAGAAAAACAAATTCTCACTTGCTCGTTCATGTGAAACCGTTTTTTGTTATAAGATCCCATTCATGTTATAAAATTATATTTTTCATGTTATCTACACACCGACTTATTCCGTTTTAAGAACAAACTTTTCTTGTTATATCACAAAACGTTACCATTATTCCACAAAATCAACAAATCTCTTTGAAACAAGAACAGTTTCTTCTTATTACACGATAAGTTCCCTCCATAGCTATAGGTCATCATAACAAGAAAAATATGTTGTTATAATGCGAAAAAGGATCTAGTGGAAACAAGAAAAAGTCTCGTTATAACGAGCAAATAAACTGAGCAAATATTTGTTTTCGTGATGGCAGCAATACTTTCAATACGTTCACGCTCAGGTTGGTGAGTCAGGGATCCTTTTCAGGATTGGGAGGCAGGTTTCTGTACCTGAAGACCTCTGCTCCATGGTATATGATTAAAAAGCACTAATGATTATGTGTGTGTGTGTGTGTGTGTGTTTGACTTTATTCACAGTTGATTGGCACCATGTTTGCAGCAGCTTCAGTTCTGAAAATGTCCGAGCTGCTGATGAAGACAGATATTTCTGCTGCTCTCCTGTCTCTGTCTTGTCTCTCTTGGACTGTAGAAAGAGATGTTCCGATACCAGTATCAGAAAAGCCTCCAATGCCGCCTAAATGCTGGTATCGCTATCGGCAAGTACTGGAGTTTATACACCGATCCAATACCACGTAATTTAGCCCCGAAGAAAACCTACTTTGAAGTAGTTTTTTATGTTCTTTTTCCGTTATGACTGACTGTCAAACTGGATAATGAAATAAAGTTCTGCGGTGTTTATTGTTTGTTCATCTTTCACAACCACAGCAATCATATCACATCCATTCAGTGTTAGTAGTATACAGCTGTTAAAACATAATAAAATATAAGTATTTTTAACACGCTGGTGTCGGTTCGGTACTCGGTATTGGCCGATACACAAGTTCAGGTATCAGAATCAGTATCGGGAAGGAAAAAATGGTATCGGAACATCTCTAACTGTAGGATGGCAGTTGAGATGAGATGGTCCCCCAAGTCGATCCAGCTGGCTCTGCTACAGTCCTGTCCTGCTGTGGCTGGGCGTCGAAACAACAAGGCACTGGTAGACTGATGCTGTAGGAGGAGGGGAGGGACAGACCATGTCCACCACCTCCTCCAGTGTCCTGGTGTACAATCAGCTGATATCTGCCATCCCATGGCCACTCAGGAAGAAGAGCCACGCCTGCCATCATGTCCTGTGGGGCGGTGAGAGGATGTGAGGTGGAAATCAGTCCGTCGGGCCTGAGACTGAGCGTGGATGTGCAACCCAAACATTAACACTAAAAGTCTGTATCCCTGAAGATTGCTTAAATGAGATTTGGCACACAGTGGTACTACATTACTGGGTGGGTGGGGGGGAGGAGATAAACTGTTCACAGTGTCCAGCAGTCTTCTGGTCCACACTTCATTTCAGAGATCCATCACATTGTGGAGTACCTGGCATCAAACAACCAACACAGAATATTAAAAACAATCCCACAATGACCAGCAAGAAAAAAAAAAACATTCTCTGGGATGTTTGGAAACAGGGGCGGAGCTAGACCTGGGGGGGCGAGGGGGGGTGTTCTCATTTACGGCAGCCATATGCACTATTTTTCAAGATATTTGATAATAGAACGCCTAAAATACCTCTGTACATCATTTGGAAAAATCATGATAGCTGCCAAGGGAAACAATCATCCTGTAGAGCCGACATCCTGTTTTGTATCTAACAGTTCTCCAACTCTCTTCATCATTCTGAAACCAGAACACAACAAATGTGAGGAAAACTCATTTTAACTCCAAAAACTGTCGGATGTTACTCTTTTCAAGTTAGGCTGCATAACATAAATCAGGTAGGAATTTGGCTTAAACAGCATTACTATTCTTTCCGGGATTGCTCCTTAAGATCCGCCAGATGTCCCTCATTTTCGGCCGGATGTCCGTTACCTTCCTCTGTCTTTGTGTTGGCGTCCTAACCTCCGGTGGATTTCTGAGGACTATGGTTAACTGCTCCTCAGATCTCTGCAGGGTAAATCCAGACAGCTAGCTAGACTATCTGTCCAATCTGAGTTTTCTGTTACACGACTAAAACTACTTTTGAACATACACACGTTCCATCAAAACAAGTTCCTTTCTGAGACTATTTTGCAGAGGCACCGTGGCTCCGTCCGGCGCTTGGCACCGCCCAAGACGATTGTGAATGGTTTAAAGAAATGCCAATAAACCAGAGCACGTTTTTCTCCCATCCAGGAATGCTGTGTGGACTAGCCAGACCCTCCTCAGCAGAGCTGTAGAGGAAGGTCTGGCTATGTGATACTCCTAATCTTAAAAACCTATTTTTGTTTTACTATGCTGGAGTAGCGTTCACAGAGTTGAATGGCGATATTTCCCCAGTAACAGAACTTTTGCTCCATTGATGTGCCCGTCAAGTCAGAGAGACTGAGGGGGAATTTAAAACCTTAAAAGATTCAGGGCTTTGAAAAAAAACATTTGGACTGGAGCCCCAAAACTCCCGCCAAGCTCCGCCCCTGTCTGGAAACACTTTACCTGTGCAAAAAGCTTTAATCTGATGGATGCTCCGGACATGATCTGTTCACTTCAAACCACTCATCGATACAGCTGGGGGGAAAAAAGCAAAGAAGAGATGAGTCACGTGAATGTGTTTTCATAACACATACAGTATTTGATATAGCGATACATATTCCTTATATATAAATCATGTGGATATGTTCATCTTTTTAGCACAAGTTGCCCTCTTTATTTTGTTCTGTGCTGAGCTGCGTTGGAGGGAAAGAAATAAAGTGATGCAGCCTAAACACAGCTTCCTACCCATAGAAATGAAATGGTTCCTACCCTTTGTGGTAGATGCAGAGGCAGGGCAGGCGAGCGATGGTGTCTCCCTGGACCAGCTCCTCCAGGCAGATTGCACATTCCCCTGCATTCTTAGTCAGGACGTCCTCTGTGAGACAGCAGACACATCACACCACTGGCATCAGTAAAGATGATATTATAACCAAACACTTCTGCCATTACACCATTTATTCTTACCTAAAATAACATGAGATCTTCTCACAATGTCCAATTAGGTTACATAGAAAGAAACGTGGTATATATGCTACGTGTTTATGTACATTTGACCCTCACTTGTCTTCATTCAACTTTAACACACTGCAGATTTGTTTGTGTTTCTATTTATTATTTATAAAATAAATGTATACAGAGGTATATTGCTTAAAAGTCACTGTTACACTGTTATTTACTGCTGATGTCATCTTTGGTAGTGCACTTTATTGTTTGTATAAGACTAGCATTGTTTTTATCACGCTTTTTATTATAATCCAAACTTTTAGGGATCTTTGTTCTTTTGTTTAGTTTGATTTAATTTGATTTATTTGAAAAACATGTATCAATTATCAAACTGTTATTACTTGTGAATATTGTTACTCAAAAATCCAGCATCAAGCTGGTTCTACTTTGCTGCTCTATTTTAAATATCATATCTGCCTTGAAGGCAGAGCGCAGGTTGAGGAAAACCCACGAGGTCAATCCAAACTGTTTATTTTAGTTTTTGGTTTCTCTTCCTCGCTTTTCTTTTCTGTATTTTAATTTCTTTCTATTTTAAATTGGGTTATGCGTTGTAGAGTGCCGATTAAGCCCCTCTGAGTTTTTTTTTTAATCTCTCCATAAACATAGTGTGTGTGTGTTTGTTTTGCACTGGTCTGGCTCTAAAGTGGAAGTCAGCGTATGCGCCATTAAAGCCATCACCTGCAAAGCACACAGTCATTAGAACTGGCCTTATGTAACAGTGGATTAACCCACATAGGCCTGGAAAAGCTAGTTATTATGGGCTGCAGCACATGGCATGCAGCTCAGCTGAGGGGAAAACATCTTTAATGTACCGACAGCACCGGTCACAGCATCAGAGACAGACAGAAAGGGACACGACAATAACAATGACGTGCTATGGCATGTTGGGTTTCGTTGCCAAGCATTATTGTGTGGGTTCACGTGATGCACACTGGCACAAAAAGACTTCTTCTAATTCACAATTATTGCAAAAGGAACACTGTGAAGACGTTTGTCTGAGAGTCACAAACACTCCAAAATGACTGTGTATTGTCAGAATTTTAACCATTTGGTCCAATAAAATGTGGCAAGTCTAGAGGAGCTGTATGTTATCTTTTTATGCCATTTATGTGTGCAGGGAGTCAGCTGGCTGGACCAAAGAAAGTCTGTAATGCAATCAACCGGTTCTGCCTGTGAACAACTTTCATTGGAAAGAATGGGGTGCCATGCTGCAATGTGCTTTTTCCACCTATCATCAGAAATCATAAAAGGGTTTACTACCACAGTAAGTTACACCTACGTGGAATTTGTGTGAATGGTGCATACATACACAAACAAACAAACATTTAACATTAATAAGAAGTAAACAATAAATACAGAAAAAGAAACAAATACATACAACATAGGTGTTTAGCATAATAAAAAAGGAGGCGGAATGGGTTGAGTGCAGAATGGAAAAAAATATATTGGTCATTGGTCCTTGCGGCCCTGTAGCAAATGTTCCAATGCACGGGAGGTGATGACAGGTGTGTTTATTAACTTGGGACAGAGCCATGCTATCCGTCTCCTCCTGTTTCCAGTCCTTATGCTAAACTAGGCTAGTCCCTTCCTGAGATTGATAGTAATACCATCTCACTCGCAGAAAGAAAGCAAATACACATATTGTCATGTTTTTTTGTCCACACTCTTAACTTGTGCAACCAGCTTCTCAGTCATAACGTTCAGGTGATTCCATGCTCATGAATGTGATAGAAATCATTGTGCAGGTGGCTGGTAAGGTGATCGGTTTCCCACTGACCCCCTTGACGGCTATCTTTGACCAGAAAGTACTCCATGAGGTCTATATTAGACTGTACAAATATCCCCCTTCACTTTGAGTTTGAGACTCTCCCCTCAGGCCACAGATTCAGAGTACTACTTTTCAAAAGTAATAAGAGTAAAAACTCCTTCGTTCCCTGTGCAATAAGGCTTAATTTAGATTTCTTTTTCTTTTTTTAGAGACTGCTGCTGTAGTATGGTGTAAAATAGTTTTCTGTATATTGTATGCAAAAACCCTGTTTTTACTGTGTTGCTGTCTCTTCGTTTGTTTTACGTGTTTTTTATCTTGCATCTCCTGACTGCAGATCAAGTTTCCCATCTGGGATAATAAAGTGACTGAACTGAAATGGCCGTGAATGTGATATGACACAGAGATGCGGGCTTGTTTGTTGTTTCAAGGAGTGTTTTTTAGCTTTTTGTATTAGTTGGGTAGAGGTCAGTATCTACAGCCTCGGTCAATGACGTTTGATTTACTTAGCATTCTATTTTGTCATTTGATTGTTGAACTTTTTATAAAAAGCTTAATATACAACAGTGTTCCCCTTCCCTCCCTGCCTGAGGCTAGATCTACACTACTACGGTTTGGTTTAAGAACAAAAATCTTTTGCTACGTTTACGCATCGTGTCCACACTACCCCGACATTTCAGAGTCCCTAAAATGGAGATATTTGACATTGATATAAATGCAGATATAAATGTAATTAAAAAATATATATTCTGTAGCCTATTTTGCCGTCAATACTGCAGACATTGTCTTTGCTGTAATCAAATCAGTCTATATTTATGTTTAACATGGTATTTCATTTTATCAATGTGTACAGACAAGACTAGCAGCAGCAGTGCTGCGTCAGACACGTTTCTGGTGTGTAAAGACATAGAAAACGCCACGCAGCCGCCACGCAGCCGCCACGCAGCCGCCACGCAACTGACACGCAACAGAAACGCCACGCTCATGCCACGCAGTCTGTCGCCGGCCTTAAATACCTTTCAGTAACAGTTGCACCTCGTCATTGCTAAAAGCTAATAAATCCCTGCTCTTACTTCTCACCATTGTTGTTCTTTCTGTATTTTCAACTTCTACATCCAGGATTTTCAACCGCAGAGTAACGTCAGACAATCTGCTTCCTGTTTACAACGGCACGCGCATGCCCAGTGTATGAGAATGGTCATGTGATATGTGGTGTCAATTAGTTAGTACTGCTACTGGAGATAAAACTCTTGTGTGCACGGAGATGGTTTTGGTCTCAAAAGGCTGCATGAAAATGAAAAAAGTAGTAGTGCAGATGTAGACGTAAAGCGTTACTATCATGAATGGAAATTATAAATCTGTGCATTCAGGCTGAAAATATTGATGCCGCTTCCTTTATGAAAAACATTTTGGCAACCCTAATAAATAGCCAGACAACAGTTGAAAACCTGACCTCTGTAAAGACCCCGGCAGGAAGGATCAGGGATCAGCAGAGAGCAGCGTTTACTGCTGCAGGCTGTTGGCTCCGACAGTATCATCAGTTTGTTTCACAGCAGGTTATAAATCTGAAACGGGGTCAGGACCCATCTCAGCCTCTAGAATTCAGTTCTATGGAAACACACATAGAGCTGTGCTGTTATGTACACATGACAGCTGCTGTTTGTGTCGGTGTGATGAACCCGCGGTGGATAAATTCAGGGACAGGAGGTTTATGTGTGTGAAAATAAACAGCATTTTAAGGTCAAACCACGAGTGGTATTGACTTGAGCTTTGGGGAGTTTTTGTCGCTCCCCATTTCTGCTCTGCTGTAGTGTCAATCATCATCAAATTGTGTCAATGACAGGTGAGAAGTCTTGGGTGGCAGAAATACATGTTACTCCAGTCTTTCCCCCTATAACTGTACAGCCAACGGGAACCCCTGCCAATGGATAATTGCCAAAAATAATGTCAATTATCCATCGTTTATCTTCTATATTCATTCTACAGCGCGCAATGTCATGAACTATAGCGACGTACTGTCGTGAGTCCATGAACAAGGCAGCTGTCTGTGGCTAGTTCATGTCTGTAACGTCGGTAGTGAACGACACGCCAACGTGCTGACAGATTCTGTGTTTTTAGCTGAGCTGGACCAGAGAATATTCATTTAAAACCGTTGGATGATGCTGTTTTGCCCTAATTGCTCTCTGTGTTGTAATGTAGCGTTTTATGTGGAGTGAGCACTGCGCCAGACTTTTACTTTTACTGTAAATGCTACATTGCTTGTAAGGAAATGACAGGAGTTACATGTAAACCAGCTTTAAAAGTGACGCGTTTTCTTTTTAAATAATAGCTATGCGGTGGTTCCAATTCATGCCAAAGGGAAGAGAGGTTCATGTGGATTTCGAAATGTACAGTGAGGAAAATAAGTATTTGAACACCCTGCTATTTTGCAGGTTCTCCCACTTGGAAATCATGGAGGGGTCTGAAATTGTCATCATAGGTGCATGTCCACTGTGAGAGACATAATCTAAAAAAAAAATCCAGAAATCACAATGTATGATTTTTTAACTATTTATTTGTATGATACAGCTGCAAATAAGTATTTGAACACCTGAGAAAATCAATGTTAATATTTGGTACAGTAGCCTTTGTTTGCAATTACAGAGGTCAAACGTTTCCTGTAGTTTTTCACCAGGTTTGCACACACTGCAGGAGGGAGTTTGGCCCACTCCTCCACACAGATCTTCTCTAGATCAGTCAGGTTTCTGGGCTGTCGCTGAGAAACACGGAGTTTGAGCTCCCTCCAAAGATTCTCTATTGGGTTTAGGTCTGGAGACTGGCTAGGCCACGCCAGAACCTTGATATGCTTCTTGCAGAGCCACTCCTTGGTTATCCTGGCTGTGTGCTTCGGGTCATTGTCATGTTGGAAGACCCAGCCTCGACCCATCTTCAATGCTCTAACTGAGGGAAGGAGGTTGTTCCCCAAAATCTCGCAATACATGGCCCCGGTCATCCTCTCCTTAATACAGTGCAGTCGCCCTGTCCCATGTGCAGAAAAACACCCCCAAAGCATGATGCTACCACCCCCATGCTTCACAGTAGGGATGGTGTTCTTGGGATGGTACTCTTCATTCTTCTTCCTCCAAACACGGTTAGTGGAATTATGACCAAAAAGTTCTATTTTGGTCTCATCTGACCACATGACTTTCTCCCATGACTCCTCTGGATCATCCAAATGGTCATTGGCAAACTTAAGACGGGCCTTGACATGTGCTGGTTTAAGCAGGGGAACCTTCCGTGCCATGCATGATTTCAAACCATGACGTCTTAGTGTATTACCAACAGTAACCTTGGAAACGGTGGTCCCAGCTCTTTTCAGGTCCTTGACCAGCTCCTCCTGTGTAGTCCTGGGCTGATTTCTCACCTTTCTTAGGATCATTGAGACCCCACGAGGTGAGATCTTGCATGGAGCCCCAGTCCGAGGGAGATTGACAGTCATGTTTAGCTTCTTCCATTTTCTAATGATTGCTCCAACAGTGGACCTTTGTTCACCAAGCTGCTTGGCAATTTCCCCGTAGCCCTTTCCAGCCTTGTGGAGGTGTACAATTTTGTCTCTAGTGTCTTTGGACAGCTCTTTGGTCTTGGCCATGTTAGTAGTTGGATTCTTACTGATTGTATGGGGTGGACAGGTGTCTTTATGCAGCTAACGACCTCAAACAGGTGCATCTAAATTAGGATAATAAATGGAGTGGAGGTGGACATTTTAAAGGCAGACTAACAGGTCTTTGAGGGTCAGAATTCTAGCTGATAGACAGGTGTTGAAATACTTATTTGCAGCTGTATCATACAAATAAATAGTTAAAAAATCATACATTGTGATTTCTGGATTTTTGTTTTTAGATTATGTCTCTCACAGTGGACATTCACCTACGATGACAATTTCAGACCCCTCCATGATTTCCAAGTGGGAGAACTTGCAAAATAGCAGGGTGTTCAAATACTTATTTTCCTCACTGTATGTAAATTGAGAACGGAATTTGGAGTGGAGGTAGCACTATAAGATATATATATCTATATATATATATAGATATATATATATATATATATATATATATATATATATATATATATATATATATAGATAAGATATAAAAATATAAGATTAGACTAGAAGAAACAAACATTGCTCAATGTGATGTTGATGGCAAAAAAAGACTTGACAGTTGATATATTTCACAAGCTGCTGAGTGTGTGTGTGTGTGCGTGTGCGTGTGTGTGTGTGTTATAGTGGAGGGCAGTCCTTGGATTGCTAAAAGCCAACAACTGAGAGGAACATAAACATGCTGATTATAGATATTCAGGGTCATATGAGTCAATGGGTGTGTGTCTGATTATCTTATTAGAATGGCCACAAACACCACTGAGTTAACATGAAGTGTGTTGCTTATCTTTACACCAAACCTCCCGATTCAATGACAGTTGAAAGGACTTAGTCACATCAGGGGACATGTCCATAGCAATGGCAAGAGACATGTTGGACACAAAAATACATTAAACAAGATGGTAGCCGCTACAGTACATGAGGGATTTTCACCAACAATAAGAATTTTGACCGATTAAAGGTGCAGTAGGTAAGACTTATAAAACTAACTTTCTGTCATATCTGCCCATCCAAGAAATTGGTAAATCCATCCACCTGTTAAGATCGCTCTTGATATCTTCATGGAAATTGTTGACATTTTTTCTCAATAAATTCTTAATATTCTGGGATACAGAAATACCTAAGTATGAGAGTCCTGAGGTAGACCAGAAGAATGGAAAGTTTGGTATGTTTGGCACATTATAACCATATCCAATTGGCATGGCCATTGACTTACTAAAATTAATATTTTATCCAGAGAAGGATCCAAAGGTCTGAATGAGATTAGAGCTGGTATGGACTCATCTGGACTGGTGAGAAAAAGAACATCATCTGCATATAATGCAGTCTTATATGATGTGGATTTAATTTGGAAACCCGCTATGCTGTTATCGCTTCTAATAGCCTCTGCCAGTGGTTCAATGGCCAAAGCAAAAATAAGCGGGGACAAAGGGTCCCCTTGCCGAGTGGACCTCCCTAACTTAAACTCTGATGATTTTATACCATTTAAAAGTAAAATCACTCTGGGTGAAAAATAGATCAGCTTATTGAGTTTAATAAACCCCTCCCCCAGTCCAAATTTTTCCATGATGGCGAATAAATAAGGCCACTCCACGAGATCAAATGCCTTTTTGGCGTCAAGTTAGATAACAAGACCTTGTGCCTGATTAGTATTTGGTATCTTGGTACACATTTGGAGCATATACACATCCAATCATTATATGTTCCCCATATAAGAATACTGTAATAATCACATATCGACCTTGACAATCTTTAACACACTTTTCTAAAGTAAACAGAGTGTTTTTGTTTATTAGGATAGCATGGTTTTATGTCGTTTAGCCTAACAGCTGGTTTGATTTGCATTGAGAGATGATTTTATGGAAAGCACCCCATGCCAATCTCTAGGTATGGTGAAGGGTATGTGATGATGTGGGGCTATTTTAATTCCAAAGGCCAAGGGAACTTTATCAGGATGCATAGTATCCTGGATCCATGAAATAACTGGCCTTTAAAAATAAAAATCTGCCTGCCTCTATGGGAATTTAACATAGGGGTGTACTGACTTTAGTTGCCAGCAGTTTAGAAATGAGGAGTTATTTTGAGGGGACAGCACATTTATACTGTTATACAAGCTGTACACTTAATACTTTACATTGTAGCAAAGTGTAATTTCTTCAGTGTCGTCCCATTAAAAGATACTAGTGCAATGCCTGTTTGGAACGGGCGATTGCTGTGCCTGTGGTATTGCTGCTTGTAATAAAACCAAATTGTACCCCAAAATGACTTACAGAAGGACCCCAAACCACTTACTCTGCAACTCCACTGTATAGCCTATACTACTGACTTAACAGTGTAGGGTACTTCTACATTAGAGGAAGACGTTGTACTACTGTATTTACCTGACAGAGAATGCTGCAGATTCAGAATGTAATCACAAAATATCAGACAGTAATCAGACATTAGCGTCATGGACTCATGGCAGTACGCTACCCACCCGGCCCGTTATGAGAGCTAATTAGCACATATCTGCGTTCATCAACCACCAGAACCGGACCGTGCGTGTGTGTGTGTGTGTGCGCAGAGAGAGAGAGAGAGAGAGAGAGAGAGAGAGAGAGAGACGGTGTTGTCTTGTGTCGGATCGTTAACGAAATTAACATTTCAGCAGAGGTGTTCATTTTCACACAGGTTTAGTGGCTTGACGGTTAACGGGGAAGTACGGGATTTGATTCGCAGAGTTATTTTGGCGACTTAATTAACCCGACCCAGGGTGAGTCTAATGAAAACTGATGTATCTGCCTGGTTCAACTCTGAGATTTTCTCGCATTGCACCGCTATGTGAAGGAATAATCTCCAAGATTAGGCTACGTTATGTTCTATCAGCTCACAGCAATTTAATACAATAGCAGGAAAAGAGTCCCGCCCCCCGCTGTTCTAAAGCGTTCTGCGTGTGGTGTCTGCTGATGTGCACGTTACCTTCCCCCCAAACACGGACACACATACAGATACGTCTCGCTTTATAAGATAAATAGCCTGCCTATAAGTGGCATCACGCTCTGTCTGCACTTGTTGTGTGGTTGTGCCTTGCATATGTAGGATTCTGATACGTCCTTAAATTCAGGAATTGTCGTTTGTTTATTCAAAGTCAAAGACAGTCCAAAGTAGTGCTACTTTGCACATTTTTGTGGGTCTGAGGTGTATGTCACATTTTAGCTGCCAAAGCTCCACTGCTCTCTGTCTCTGGTCCTCAGGGCGAGAGGGGGAGTGGCCAGCGGCTAGAGCGGCAAAAGCCAATGTGTGCTTCTTTTAGCGATATATATTTAACGATATATTTTGCATTTCTAATCCAAACAACGTCAAACTTGGCACTGCACTTACTCGTGCCCGTAGCAAGACACCTGTCAAGTTTGACTAACGGTTCGAGAGATATTCGCATAACACACAGACAGACAAACAGACGTTCCTGCAATTTATAGACAGATAATGAAATATTTACTAAAATGTGAGGGGTGTACTCACTTTTGTGAGATACTGTATATAAAAAATTTATATAAGTTATGCTTTTGAGCGGTCGTCGAACAGCGTAGGAAGGTGTCAATATTTGCATGTATAGTGCGTACTGTCCATTGACATATATATAATGGACCAACAGATCCCGTTGCTCTGGATGGAGACCAGTGAAGGCCATTAGAAGCACTTTTCCGGTGATGGCTAGCGTTACTGCTCAGCCTCCAACTGAGAGAGACGACGTAAATGTGCCGTGAGCAACGTGTCTGAAAGTTGTAAGTCTTCTGGTAGCTGTGCCAAGAGAAATCTCAATCATTCTAAATATTGCAGAGACGGAGAGCGTAGGTAAGGAGATAACATGGACACAGGCTAATTATTGCTAACCAAAATGCTAGTTAACATTAGTAATTACACTTAAACAGCTAATGTGAGACGAAACTGCCTGCACGCTTCTCCTGTACTATACGGTAATTTCTCTACTATGCGACAGTAAGTCGCGTGGTTATGACATAATTGTTAGCCTATTTTTACAAAAACGTCTGTTATGGAGCCATAACGTGAGATACAAGGTAATGGAGCCTTTTATACATTGTCGTGTTTCTTTAGAAATAAACAATGGACAAATAGAGTCTTTAAACGCTTCAGATGTAAAGTTATTCGCTGTCAAAGTGACGCCAAAATGAATGGCAGTCCATGGAATGCTAACGGGAGGTGATGGCTTTGTAGCATAAAAATGGTGCCATAGGGTCTTCGCGGTCCGAGGAGAAGCTTACCCCCTTGGTACTGTCTAATGCCAAATAGCGGACACAGGAAGTGATCCAAAATTTGCGACATCATATCCGAGTTCATCTCCGTTTATTGCTGCTTGCAGCTTTAATTTATACCTATATTTTAACTTCTGCACTATTTCATTTACTTGTGTGAATTTTCTTTTTGTACATATTGTAGAAATATAGTGCAAAGAATTCCATTGCCAACGACTGCTTCACCACAATGCTTGACAAATAAATAAATAAATAAATAAATAAATAAAGAACTAGAGGCTAACCTCCACAGCTAGAGGTTAGCCTTGTGGGGTACCTCAACTGCAACACGAGCATCACTGTTCACATACTTTCCTGTGTACATGAAGTATGTTTAAAGTATATCCACTCAGGGCAGCTCAGAGCAGTCATCCTGGTAAACAGCAGAGTTTCTTTCTAATTTTGCACAATATTAAGATAGCTAAGCATGGCAAGTTGTTGAAATCAGAATCAGAATACTTTATTGATTCCCCTCGGGGAAATTGTTTGGTTAGTTGCAGTTGCTCACAGTCAAATTCAAGGTAGAAAAAAAAAAAAAAAAAAAAAGAGCAAGTCAATAAGTAACTTAGCTACAGTAAGAAAATATAAGCGTTGAGTAAAAGTAAAGTGAGATTAAGTTAAAAAGTAAAATTAGGTTAAAAAGATTACAGTACACTCAACCCAGTACGAACATAAATAAGTAGAGTGTGAATATAAGCAGCAGCAGTAAAGAATAACAGATATTGCACATGTAACTGATAAATTATTGCACCGTGTAATTATTGTACATAATTGTGTGGAGATACGTGCTGTGAGTCCAGTTTTGACACCAAGTGTGTAACACTCAGAGGGAGGAGTTGTATAGTTTGATGGTATCATGACAGTAGAAGTCATAGTGGCGCAAGCTCTGTTAGTTTCTCCACAGAACTTTGACGTTGTTCTTGTCATTTGTTCAGAGTCTGCAGCACTGCCACCACTTTTCATTTTCTGAATTGCAATGTTAGCTTTGTGGAAGACTTAAATGTGGGGTATACTCGCCGCAGCCGCGCCAGTGTGATGTCATAGGAGCGCCGTAACAGTTTATACTGGCGTGTGGTGGTCGCGGCACTAGTTGCAGTCTTCTCCTGAACAGAGGTGGCGCTAATGAGGAAAGTCTACCGACTTTGCTATTTCTACGGACTAGAAGAAGAAGAAAAAGGTAAACAACAGCAGAACTGGCAGCAGCATTGACGTCAATGCTTTGATTTGATTCGATGATCTACTTCGTCGGATCAAGCATTTCATTCACCATAAAAGAACTCGTCTTAACCCGGTAAGTTTACAAGAGAGACTTGCAGTCACTCTGAGAGTCCTTGGTAAAGCAACAAGAGATTTGTTGCGCGCTGCTGAAAAAAATTGTGGTGCGCACTCAAAATCCTGGCCAACAGCGAGATCTACGGCATTTTGACATCACATTGGCGCGTGCGAGCTCGGCTTAGGTGCGCATATTTGGTGGGGGGTTTAGGCGTTTTTATTAAAAAAAAAATTATTGTGTCTCCTTGTTGGATTTTGTCTCTCTGTGTTTGAGTCTCTGTCTTTTCGGTTATTTTTGTTTCCTTTGGGGTTGTTTCGGGTCTCTGTGGTCGTCTTTTTGACTCTTTTGTGGTGTCTCTTTGTATTCGGTTTGTGTCCCTTTGTGGAATTTTTGCGTCTTTCACATCATTTTGGGCCATTATCGTTGGAAAAGCTAGAGCAGATAAACAAATAACACTCAAAAAGCTTAAAGACAGAACTTGCTAAAGAAGTCCACTGGGGAGCAAGTACAATCATTAGATCTGAGAAAAGATGGATTGATTTGGTTTAGGTGCTGCCCAAAACGGCTCGGGTGCTGCACCTAAACCCCTATAATGGACGGGGAAACCCTGAATTGCATCTTGCACAGTGCCAATTTCTGTGGACGCACACAAACGTGTTCTGCATAGGCTGTAATTAATTATGCTGACTCAGCATTGTACTGTTAGACTCATGATGGACAGTTTGAAAAATCTAAATCAACCACCGAAGCGACGCTGACTCAACAGACATCACCTGAGGACATTTGTCAGACTTCAGATAGTTCCTGTGAAGCTTTTTTGCACATTAGCAGTAGTACTCCGCCACACCTGTAAGCCAACTTTGATGTGTAACGTCAGTGGAGTTCCCTCCACTTTAAAGTGAAAAAGACTTGACTTTAGCACAATCTAGCTCAGGGGTTTGAAACTCAATTTCACTAAGGGCCACACTGGAAAATAAGAATCACGTCAAGGGCCACATGTTTAGTTTATTCACATGCTTTTATTTCATTGAAAAATTCAAGCATCTTTTACTGGTTTATTATCTTATATTTAGCCATCAAGGAAAAAAGCGACAAAAAAGGTTGAATAAAGCGACAATAACATTGAAAAAAACGTTCGAAAAAGGTGCCAAGAAACGCTGGAAAAAGTGAAAAAAACTTCAAAAAAGCATCAAAACATTGAATCAGATTTGAGTACTGAATTTTGTTCTTAGTATTTTAAGTCTACTTGGTACTTTCATTTAAATATTGTACTATTTGGTAAATCTTGCATACTATTGTAATGCGTTTGCCTGTCTGTAACTGATGGTGTGTATTGTCCCAAACAGGTCTCTCTTGAGTGTGTGTCTCAATAAGATTACCTGTATATGATATATGAATAAAGGTTAAATAAAAAATGATGTATCTGTATCAATATGTATCAAGCAAGGTTTTTTTTTAGTGCAGGGATGACAAACATGTTTCACTTCATTATTCAGTCTAAAAATCAAGTTCATGTTTGAAGTTTCCCGTTTATTTTACCCTAACAGTTAGTAGCAAGTCACTTATCGGTCATGCAAACGCTATTTTCAGTTGAACTGCAGTAGGGCTGAACAATTTTTGAAAATAATCTAATTGCGATTTTTTTTCCCAAATATTGCGATTGCGATTCCATATTCGATTATTTTTTTAAGCTCTTTGTCTTCTGTATTATTCAACAAAGACAAACAATAAATCAAGTACATATATATAAAAATATAGTATATATATATATATATATATATATATATATATATATATATATATATATATATATATACACATACATACATACACACACACAACAGTGTATTTTTTTTTTTACAGTGCACAGAGAGGAGCTGCCTCCAGCCCCCCCCCCCTCGTGAAGTTGCGTGCCGCGTGCATGACACCGTCAACGTTGCACTTGCTCAGAGAGGCTATCGTTACGTTAGCTAGTTGCTGGTGTTCTTGCCGTGGGATTAACTGTACTAATAAAACTGTTGAAACACCGCGGCCACGCTGCTGTGAAAGCTCCCCGCACGTCATTTATCAGAGTCTGGTTGTTACCCCTCTCAGTGGCAGCTCCTCCACTCCATATCTTTATAACGGAGCTAATCAGAGCTAATCGTTGCCAACCGAGCCTTCAGTTCTGTGTGCCTGTATCCATTAACTGCATGTATGGACTCAAGCCCGAATAAAACCCTTGATTTTATTAAAATGGCTGTAAAAGTTTTAAACTACAACTCAGAGTTGTTTGAATGACAGAAATAAGCTCAAGATACGGCGTAGCGTTTGTGTGCTAAGTTGATGCTTTCTCTGCGGAGTGCAGACTGATTTGCTCTCGCGAGTCATGTGACCAAATCGCAGCCTTTGCGATTAGGAAATCACGTTTTAACATATCGCGATATTATCGCAAATGCAATTAATCGTTCAGCCCTAAACTGCAGCTAACTATGTTTTTCCTGTCAATCAAAGGAATATAACGATTTGTGAGTTGCTTTTTTTATAAGTCAATTTACAGTAACCCTGTAAAACTGCACTGATCTCATCCACACCTGTCTCTGATTGGCTCTGTTGTTTTTCCAACTGGGGAGGGAACTCTTTGAAATGCTTAAAGTCAGAAAAGTAGGCAGAAATTCAGAGGTCTACAATAATGCTAGCGCCTCAAGATATGTTTGAGATCATTTGGAAACAGCTACCATTTAATTGTTGTTCACCAGAGAGCACTGTCCGGTTTATGTTTTCAACTGTGTAATGTCCCACTTAGTACAAACTCACAATACTTCACTAACCACATTTAAGGCATCTTTAGCATAGATGTTTGCTTTGCTTTTAGACTTAAAAAAAAAAAATAAAAAAATCACATGTCAGCTGTGTCACATAAGTTCTGCTGTACAAAAGCAGAGGCAGACCAAGGGGCCATATATACTTTGATCATTTTACATGTCTGACTGGAATTCATTCTGTCGGCAAAAAACACAGATTGTATCATGCTGCCTGTAACTGATACACCAGCCCATGTTCAGATTGTTGGTTTGGTAAAGGAAACCCACTGAGCACAATTACCATGGTTGTGATGTCATTAAATACATGAGAGTACAACAGATCATTGATAAATAAAGAATCTCACAGGGAAGCAGCCTGCAAACAGAGGATCAAGGTACGTAACCAGAAAGCTGTTTGTCTACTTTCATTAGGAAGTTATTTAGTCATTTGAACAGTGATGATCATCTCTAAGATAATTATAAGCCTGTTGGACGGGGAAGGTGTCATAATTACACACCCTGCATGCATTATTTCTTGACATATATTTCTACTCCTTTTTATTCCTCCGTTTTTGTTTTGCACACCAACATCAAACAGTAAAATATTGTATATAATTATAGTTGTTTTATTTGACATATAGTTTCATTTTCTCAGTCAGTTTCCTGACCAGGCTGCCCTAGCCTTCTTTATACTTGTAAAGTTAAAAAGAAACAGAGTCCTACCATTATATGTCACTCTGGGTTTGGTTAAGCACAAGACCAGGTGAAGATCCATCTCATCTGAGGACACAAACTTGGAGCACACAGGGCACTTGAAGCCTGGAAGAAAGAAAGGAAACACACAAACAATGAATAAGGGCGTTTTCACACCTATAGTTGGTTTGCTTTGGGACCTCATCAAGCAGGTCTCGGTACACTTGTTTAGTCCGCTTTGGTGTGCACCCGAGTGCAATGGCTGCATTCTCATCTGCCCAAACGAACCGCACGAAGAGGGGTAACCAACTCTACTGCGATTCAACCGAACTAAACAAGGCAGGTGTGAAAGCGCCCTTACAATACGCTCAGTGGACAGCAGTGGTGGGACAAAATATCCATATGGCAATATATTGTTATCCTTCTTCGCGCGATACGAAAATCGATCCGCTGACGCCAAATATTTTGTATGCACAATTAATCAAATTTTAATCATGATCACGATTTTGGCTTCCCACGATCAAATTCACGTGATCGAGCGATATTTAAAATGCTTCATTCCGTTCATAGAACGCTCTGTATCAAAGTGTTCTCTGTAAACCACTCTCTGATCACGTGCCTCCATGAGCCAATCAGAGATGTAGACAGGCACAGAGGACAGAGTAACGTGAGGAAAATTCCACAACAGATAGCAGTCAGTCATAAGTCGTCACGAGGTTTACCAGTAAACGCAACATTTTGTCCCGTCTGTGATGTTTTTCAGACAACAGCAGTGACCAGTGCTAGTTTGAGTCTTTTAGCTCATAGCTTTAGCGGAAGACTGTTGTACGTCCCGCTGTTGGAGTCCTCTACAGTGAAATACAGTCACACTACACCGTTTAGCTGTCAGCATTTTAGCCGTGTTTAATCCAGTTACTACTGTAGCTAACGGTAGGCTAACGTTAGCTGCTGTGTAACACGTTATTAGTGTTTACTAGTGTGACATGCAGCGATGTTTCTGTTGCCTCTAACGTCTGTTTTGGAGCATCAGAGCGCAACGCAGACATTTAAGTGGCACCATAATCCGCATTGGTATTTCGTCCCGTAGATACCGGGCATGGCACCGGATTTTAACATGCGGCGTTAACGTGAACAGAAAATTGCGTTGCCTGCATCTTTTCACGGCAAACTCGCATGTTTGGAAAGTGGTCGCACAACACCTGAAATAGCATACTCCTTCACAGTATCCTTCAACAAAGGAGGAATGTAGAACAATATGGATGTAAAAGCAGTTATAATTATTTATTATATGTGACTATAAAATTTGTTTTGGTTAAAATCAACAAATCGTTATAATTAATCGTGATCTAAATATTGATCAAAATAATCGTGATTATCATTTTGGCCATAATCGTGCAGCCCTAATTCATAGTAAGATCTATGGAGTTATATTCCTATCTTTATTCAAGAGCGCATACTTTCAATTTGAGAGCATTTCTCACTGATATTACGTTCAGATTTTGTAAAAATTTCCCTCAAAACGCTTGGATTTGCTCTGCTTGGACTCAGATATGTTGTTCTGTGGACAGATTTCCTGCTCTCAGCTTTGGCCCTTCTCCTCGCACTTACAAATCTTCTCCTCTCGGATTTCTCCTGCACGTTCGGACCAATGAAATGATCCCTGCCCCGTTGAGGTTGCGTTTGTTTTACGTTAGAACGTCTGTTATTACAAAATAAGGGAAATTATTACAAAATCTGAATGTAATATCAGTGAGAAATGCTCTCAAATTGAAAGAATGCGCTCTTGAATAAAGATAGGAAAATAACTCCATATAGATCGAGTTATAGGATTGTCTAGCAATATATTTCCTCAAGGATTTCAAGGTTTTCTATGATAGCATTCCTCAAGTTTGGATTTGATCAGTTCCGGTTTCACCGATTCCATTTCTTGTTCGTTCTTGGTTGTTTGTTTCTTTTATTGCATGTGTTTTTAGTATACTGATGTGCTGCTCTGCTTGTGGATGTGTGTGTTTGTGTGTGTGGGGATGGGGGGGAGGCTGCTTTGTTTTTTGTTAGTTTTTTTATCATTATATGTAAAGCACTTTGTGCTACCTTTTGTGTATGAAAAGTGCTATATAAATAAAGTTTGATTTGATTACATTGATTGTCGCAGAATTGCTGTATCGTGATATTGTTATCGTGTATCGTATCGTGAGGTACCCTGTGATTCCCAGGCCTAGTGGACAGGTGGAAGGTAGAATATGAGGGAGCCTTTTTCATACCAGAGTTATTGGTAGCTATACTACAACAAATAGGATACGTAACACATCACTGTCCTTAGATTTTAGAAGAAGAAAACCGGACTGGTCACAAACAGCAGTAATGTTATTGTAATGGATTACTATTGTGTTATTTTAAACAATGATAATAGAAGAAACAGCCATTTATTTAGTTCATAATGAGCCAGATTATCATGTTTAAGTTAAAATCCTTATGATTTTTATTATATCATACCCCATTTTCGATAGTATTTATGGTTATTATTTTTCAGCGATACCCATTCAGAGTATGCAGTCTGCTATTCCCACACAGGATTTAAGTCTTGTATTGGAATTAATTTCGTTTTGATGAACGCTCTGTCAGCCTGTCTCATATTACATTGTGATAATGTCACACATTCTGTAGGTTCTGGGAACGTTTACAAAAATAATAAAACTCAAAATGCAAAACACAAAGTAATGATTGACCTTGTTGCAGTTTGTGGTGCCTGCGAAGAGTTTTTGAGATCTCTCGCGTCTGTAATATATATATATATTTTTTAAGTTGCAGCACTAATACTAGTTGTCAGTAGGTAGTCTATATCGACGACACTGTTCATTGTTGTTCATTATTGTTGTTGCCGCCAGAAATCCGCCGGATGTCCCTCATTTTCGGCCAGATGTCCGTCCCCTTCCTCTTTCTTTGTGTTGCCGTTACTCCGGTGGGTTTCTGAGGACTATGGTTAACTGCTCCTCAGATCTCTGCACGGTAAATCCAGACAGCTAGCTAGACTATCTGTCCAATCTGAGTTTTCTGATGCACGACTAAAACTACTTTTAAACGTACACGTTCCACCAAAAGAAGTTCCTTCCCGAAGTTATTTTGCAGAGGCACCGTTGCTCCGTCCGGCGCTTTGAGCCGCCCAAGACGATTGTGATTGGTTTAAAGAAATGCCAATAAACCAGAGCACGTTTTTCTCTCATTCAGGAATGCTGTGTGGACTAGCCAGACCCTCCTCTGCAGCGTTGTGGAGGAAGGTCTGGCAATGCGAGACTAGGCAGTAGGTGAATTTGCAACAAGGCTGACAGACAGGGAGGGTTATCAGAGGCTTTCTGCTGTTGAAACGAGGTGGATGAGAGAGAAGTTTGTAGGCTGAAAAACCTAAACAGTGAGCGGAGAGGTGCTAAAACTGAGCTGACGGTGAGGGGAACTGTACAGTTGGTGCCAATTCTCTATGGGTTTGTTTATTGTTAATATAAAAACATTAGGGGTGTCACGATTCTCCAAATCCTCGATTCAATTACATTTTCGATTCTACAGTCACGGTTCAATTCTCGATTTTTTTTTTTTTTTTTAAAGCACAGGTTGCTATGCCATTTTTAGACTAGACTTTTATGCAATATAATATCTGACCTTTGTTCGCAATCTACCACACTACATTATCAAATTTAAAACATTTATTGACAACATAATGTAACAATAACATATCTATAACCTGCTATCTAGTTTCTCGTTTGTAACTGCAGTCTTGTTCACAGAAGATGACAATCAAGTTCACAACAAAACAAAAAACAATAAAACAGCCATGTCCATAGTCTTCTCTGAACAATTAAGTGTCAAACTATTTCTGAACAGTTGAACATATACCACACAGATTAACTGCCATGTTAGTCATTCTGCCTTGGAAACTGTGGCATTTTTGTCGACAATGCGAATGTTGTCAACATAACTCACTGGAAATCCAAAATACTTCCACACCGGCGACTTCAGTGAAAGAGGAGGGCGTTCAAGTTCTGTCGATGGGTCTCCTGCATCTGCAGTTGCCGTGCTATCTACTGACTGGCTGTAGCTAAGTTAGAGGAGGTTGACGGACTGTGTTGACGAACTGACCGTAGAGCCGTTAATTAACCCGAGTAGTGTCACTGAACCGGGACAATGAACCGACTCACTCCTGTTTTTTTACCTCATTCGTGCCGGCTTCGCTCAAGCGGAGTGTGATCTATGTATGCTCCGTTGTGTGTAGCTGGTCTTATTCTGCTACTGTGTGTGTAGTAATCTAGCTCATTAGCGCCACCACTGGAGTGGTGGTAGAATCAATTAGGAAACGGACTACCTCGAGCAGGCTACACGGGTGTGTTTTTTCTATGTTTTTTTTTCTGCTTGGCAAGTCGACCGGACGTGACATGGGGGCGTGGCAGCATCGACGATTCCATTTTTTATTTAGAAATTCGAGATTGTGACTTAATTTCGGTCGATTTCGATTCAAAAATCGAAATCGTGCCACCCTTAAAAAACATCATAGTGGTGCTTTAAGGATTCTAACTTTGGAACCGTTTTCACCAGCTTGGCGATTACCTTGATTTGTTGACGTATTTGTAAAAGGTAGCTGAAACTATTTAAACCCACCTGAAGTGTCATAACAAGCCAGAAAACCACTTTTTTTGTTCATATTAAAGAAGCTATGAACTATAGCTCTATAGCTATATGAATTACCAGAGAGAGCATGTACATCGACTATGAATGACACCAGTGTTCACAGCTGAACAGATGTTGCTTTCTGGCTTTAGGTTCTTTCACATTTTACTGTATCAATCAGTGATAGTGCATATATAAGCAGATGTACAGTATATTTTCCTCATATCGTGCAGCCCTAATGTGGAGCTTTCTACAATGATCAAATCCATCCACCTGCTGTGATACTGATGATGGGATGAATAGATTAGTGCAGCCAGAAGCAGGCGATACACTGCTTGTCTGACCTATTTAAGTCAGTCACAAAACATGTTGATGGACAAAAAGATCCTTCAACTTGCTTGGAGAGAACAGTTATTTTTTCTTACTGGTTTTGTTTCAGTAATAAGAGGAAGTACAAAAGACGACGTGCCATGAGTATGAAACTGTATGACACAGGAAAAGCTCAAAAAGCCAGTTTGGATGTTTTTTTGTGGTTTCATTTCAGATAGTTCTTCATTTGGCTGCAAACAATGTTGTGAACAAACAAAGTGATGAGGTCTTGTGTACCACAGACCAAAGAGCCTATCTCTGCAGAGATGGGTTTTTTTCAGATCTGGAGATGCTTGTCATTTTGGAGGTTTGCTGGTGTACATGCAAGATTGCGAAAACCGGTCTAGAATCATGTAGTCTCGTTTTGCCATACCCTCCTCCAAAGCGCGCTGGATGAGAGTCTGGTTAGTCCACCTAGCATTCGGGGATGGGAAGAAAACGTGCTCTGGTTTAATGGCATTTCTTTAAACCAATCACAATTGTCTTGGGCGGTGCTAAGCACCAGAGAAAAGCCGCAGTGTCTCTGCAAAATAACCTCAGGAAGGAACTTGTTTTGGTGGAACGTGTACATTCAAAAGTAGTTTTAGTCGTGCAACAGAAAACTCAGATTGGACAGATAGTCTAGCTAGCTGTCTGGATTTACCCTGCAGAGATCTGCGGAGCAGTTAACCATAGTCCTCATAAATCCTCCAGAGTTTAAAATGCAAACACAAAGGAAGCCCACGGCAACGGATATCCGGCCTAAATCAGTAAAATCCGGCAAATTTTTCGGCGGCAACGGAGCAATCCCAGAAGTGGAACGTCAAAGATATAGACTAAGAACCATGCAATGTGCAATAGGGTGTTGGGTCCCAGTAAAAAAACTTCTGTTACAGAAACTGAAATGAGCTGCCTACCAAACATTGGGCCTTTAATAGATTCTAATCATTTAAGGTAACTCAAGTAAATGTATCCACACCCCTAGTGAAAGCCTGATGGAAGCCAGGAATGCAAATAAGAATCTACTTGGACCAAAAACCATATTTGAGTTGCATGCAGATTTATGAGACTTTGGAGGCAAAACAAGTTCTCAACGAGATGACCAAATACCACCCTGGTATGCTGGGGATCATGACTGTCAGTGGACTGGCTGTGGACATCAAATGATGAGTGATGGGCCTGCTCTCCTGAAATGACCTGGCAGAGAACAATGACTGGTCAAGCTAGCCAAGATGAAGTTGGGTTGAGGCTCGACATCTTGCCAATGATAAGGATCAATGGAAGGAGCTTAAGGTGACTTTATTTGGCACAGTGGACGGAGAGAATTAAGTGAGCAAGTTATCTCTATTAAACAGTATGTAAGATTTGCACCTCATATCAAGCCTCACTGCATACATACTGAGGGGATAAATCCATTGTCTGCTGTGTAATAGCCTAATTTGTGGTGCTCCTTAGTGATTGGTTGTACAAATAATCTGGTCATTAATTCATTGATTTAGTTAAGCAAGTAAAAACATTCGGGAAGATGTGTCTGGTTTCAACAAGACGTAAACTGGTGGAAATCCAACAAATCCAACATAGAAAACAGAATTGTTCCTGGAGGGGAATCTGATCATGCTAAGCTGCAGTGTGGGACATCTTCTGGGTACTAAAATGTCTAAATGTAGTGGCCCTGGGACAGTCAGTGTTGTGATTTGTGTCATATCTGCAGCTCAAGTTTTCATGTACTGTAGCCACTGACACTCTGATTAACAATGCTGGCAAAAAGTCTTAGCGGTCACGTAGACAACTAAACAGCTGGGTGATTCTTTAAAGGAGAGCACTTATCCCGTTCCAACACGTTTGTACATGGCAGTGCAGACTGCTGGTGATTCTGCCTTCTACTGGGGAAGTTATAACATATGATCATCTCCTGGTTAATGACAGTCAAAGTCTCTCTTCTCACATCCAAGTATGAGAGTTACAGTGGCAGTGAACCGCCTTTTCCATCTCCGGAAAGCCTGAAAGAACATGGACATAATGCTGCACATGGATTCAGGCGAACCGGATATCATGCATGAGGGTGAAATTAGGAGAGGCCAGCAGAGAATACCGGCAAAGATGGACGATGGTAGACGGCATTGACGTCTTATATTAAATTATTTTACCTTTTTTTCCATCCTTCGCAAAGGAATTAACAGCCGGATGTTACGTAGCTTCCTCACACAAGGAGAAAACACTGCGATCTGGAAAACGAGATGCTAATCATTTTGATGCAACACCTGGAATGACATGATCAGACTTTGAAATCCTAACAACATGCCTTACTAGAATAATAACATATTTTTTCACTGGAGTGGACCTAAAATCAATTCTTTTGTCCTGCATCGTATTCTCTGTGCTGACAAAGATCAATGTGACACACACTTAAAGATCTCCTGAAAAGGGGGCAGCCTCTAGCTCACCCAGTAAGAGCGCTCGCCCCATGTTGGCTGAGTCCTGCAGCAGGGTTTGAATCCGACCTGCTGCCCTTTGCTGCATGCCATCCCCCATCTCTCTCCCCCTTTCATGTCTATCCACTTTCAAATAAAAAGGGGAAAGCCCCAAAAAAAAATAAATAAATAAATCTCCTGAAAGAGCTGCAAGCAATCCAACAGAATCGCTCACAGTTCTAACTGCTCCCCATCTAATCTGCAGTTTGGCGAGCATCCCAGGGTCGCATGTTCATTATCGACTGCCCTTACCTCAGCTCTCCTCCACCTGAATCAGCACATCCTGGACGCCGTGCTATTAAATGAGATTTATGAATCATCATTTTATCGATCAGTTCACTGATCATCAACAAGCCTGGCTGCACCCCACCACACAACACCGGCATTAGCATCACTTTTATTTCCACTAAGTTTTTTTTACAAAGGCATGCAAATTCTCAAATTGACAATTGCCTGAAAAAAGGAGTAGGGTAGGTCTTTCATAGGACAGACATCAATCAGGACCAAAGGGCCAAATCACCTCCTCTCTCTCTTTCCATGGGTGCTGACCGTTTGGGAAAGCATTGAAGGCAGCATTCAGACTCTTCACTAAAGAGTAAACTGAGGTTCTTGTCCAGGAAGAACAGAGTCACAAGGTAGGACAAAAATTGTATAGTTTAATACATTTGAGAGTAGGGCTGAACGATTTTTGAAAATAATCTAATTGCGATTTTTTTTCCAAATATTGCGATTGCAATTCGATTATATTTTTAAGCTCTTTGTCTTCTGTATTATTTAACAAAGACAAACAATAAAACATTTTATAGTATGAACAACACACAATTACACACTAGACAGTTAAATAAGTTAAAAAATAAATAAATAAATATATATATATATATATATATATATATATATATATATATATATATATATATATATATAGACACACACATACACACACACACACACGTGTATTTTTTTTTACAGTGCACAGAGAGGAGCTGCCTCCAGCCCCCCCCCCCCCCCCCCCCCTCGTGAAGTTGCGTGCCGCGTGCATGACACCGTCAACGTTGCACTTGCTCAGAGAGGCTATCGTTACGTTAGCTAGTTGCTGGTGTTCTTGCCGTGGGATTAACAACTGTTGAAAACACGCTGCTGTGAAAGCTCCCCGAAGGTCATTTATCTTTATATTTATGTCTGGTTGTTACCCCTCTCAGTGGCAGCTCCTCCACTCCATATCTTTATAACGGAGCTAACCGCTAACCGCTAACAGGCGCTAACCGTTGCCAACCGAGCCTTCAGTTCTGTGTGCCTGTATCTATTAACTGCATGTATGGACTCGAGCCCAAATACAACCCTTCATTTTATTAAAATGGTTGTAAAAGTTTTAAACTACAACTCAGAGTTGTTTGAATGACCGAAATCTGTTCAAGGTACGGTGTAGCGTTTTGCGTGCTAAGTTCATACTTTCTCTGCGGAGTGCAGACTGATTTGCTCTCGCAAGTCATGTGACCAAATCGCAGCCTTTGCGATTAGGAAATCGCGTTTTAACATATTGTGATATTATAGCAAATGCAATTAATCATTCAGCCCTATTTGAGGGTGAGCAAATGGAACAGTGACAGGACGTCATCATTTGGGATTGATGGGCTTTGTGTAATGATGGCCACCAAATAAACAACAGCGTGAGTCTCTTCAGGCAGAGTGACAACAGCAAAGAAAGCCTCAACCTGAAAACCGCACTCCCGCGGGTCCTGTGAAATATGATAGCTACAGAATATTGGGAAATATAGCGTTATGGGCACTGAATATGATGAAGTGTTTATCAGACCCCAAATGAGACAAATAGCTAACGTCAGCGAACCCTGCGGTCCCTCTACCTTTGATTCCCTGCTGCAGGAGACGTTGTATTACCCTGGTCCTACCAGTCTGTTGTCCATTTCATTTGTACAGAGAGTCTGGCCTCTCTCCATTGACAAGTGTTAACTTCGTTGAAGGTGGGTACTCTATTGAAGTTTAAAACTATTGGATCTGCCCAGAGCCACTCTGGCTCTGCCATAACCAATCGCAATTTGATCGTGACGTATGTCATGCGCATGTGCAACAAAAGGGGAAACCGACAACAACTTAGCATTACCATCGCTAGCGTTAGCCTTAGCTAACGGAGCGAGCTGGAAAATCAAACTGTTCCTGAACCCCGTGGGGAGGAGGGCCACAACATCAGGGCCACCAACAAAACTCAGCAAAGATTGTTCTTGCTCGAGCTTTAACTTCTGGATATTCGGCAGCGCTCGCATCTTTCTAGCGCACGTCCTCAACGTCATCGTTCTCAGCCACTCCCTCTGTTCACTGATTGGACCGTCAACTATTTGGCCGGAAAAAAACCAAGAATATACCGCAAACCCAGACGTAGTACTGAAGGAAAATGAAAATTGAGCGGAAGTACGTAGGAGGGCGGAGCCAGGCTAACGTTGTATTACCCTAGCGGAAACACTGCATTCAGTTTGTTTGGTTGAAATGAAACCGTTGATCACCAGTGGCGGGTTATATCAGCAGTAGGTAATTAACACGTACATTAAAACCATTAATGTATTTATAAGTGTAGTTAGGGCTGGTCTATTTGTGCGGGCTGAATGGGCTGCACACTGTTTTTTTTTTTTTTTTTTTTTTTAAATAATCGGCCCATAGAGAGAAGAGCGATCACATGATTGGCCCACTTGTGTGTCTTTCATATGAACACTGGTCAATCGCATCCTACTATGGCCCACTTCCATCCTACTATAGAGAGAGAGCACATTAAAGTCCCGCCCCCACCGGCGGCAAAACAACTCCACAAAGTACCGGTAGCTAAAAACACAAGATTTAAGCATGTCAAACTATTATTTTAGCACCCTTGTCTACCAGAGAGGACAAGTTAGCTGTCAGTAAGATAGTGTTATTTATGTGTTAGCAAGCTAAGGCACTTGCAAACATAATACTATAACTTTCTGATTACCCACATTCCACAATAACACAAGTTGCATAACGTTGCTGTTTACAAAATGCAGCTTTAGCTTAATTTACAGACTTGTCACTTGTTTACAATACACATCTTGATGACAGCCATGCTCCACCCTCAAACTTTAGCCATCTTACCATCAGGAGCCAAGCAGCCTTTTTGACTCAGTGACAAGGGGGTAAGCGAGCATCCGGAAAGCGTACCTCCTATGGGGAGATTCTAGGCTAACAAGCCATCACCTGCCGTTAGCTTTCCATTGACTGCCATTCATTTTGGCGCCACTTTGACAGCGAATAACTTTACATCTGAAGCTTTTAAAGACTATTTGTACATTGTTTATTTATAAAGAAACACAACAATGTATAACAGGCTCCATTACCTTGTACCTCACGTTATGGCTCCGTAGCAGACATTTTTGTAAAAATAGGCTAACGACTGTGTCATACCCACGCGACTTACTGTCAGAATCAGACTCAGAAAGGGCTTTATTGCCAAGTATGTTGCACATACAAGGAATTTGTCATGGTGTTGTTGGTGCATGTCACACATTCAAATATAAGAAGCATAAAAAAGAATATCAACAATATAAATATAAACATATACACACAGAATGTATTAACGATAAAATAAAGTAATAGTCGCATAGTAGAGGAATTACCATATAGTCAGGAGAAGCTCGCAGGCAGTTTTGACTCACATTAGCTGTTTAAGTTTAATTACTAATGTTAACTAGCATTTTAGTTAGCAATAATTAGCCTGTGTCCATGTTATCTCCTTACATACAGTGAGGAAAATAAGTATTTGAACACCCTGCTATTTTGCAAGTTCTCCCACTTGGAAATCATGGAGGGGTCTGAAATTGTCATCGTAGGTGCATGTCCACTGTGAGAGACATAATCTAAAAACAAAAATCCAGAAATCACAATGTATGATTTTTTAACTATTTATTTGTATGATACAGCTGCAAATAAGTATTTCAACACCTGTCTATCAGCTAGAATTCTGACCCTCAAAGACCTGTTAGTCTGCCTTTAAAATGTCCACCTCCACTCCATTTATTATCCTTAATTAGATGCACTTGTTTGAGGTCGTTAGCTGCATAAAGACACCTGTCCACCCCATACAATCAGTAAGAATCCAACTACTAACATGGCCAAGACCAAAGAGCTGTCCAAAGACACTAGAGACAAAATTGTACACCTCCACAAGGCTGGAAAGGGCTACGGGGAAATTGCCAAGCAGCTTGGTGAAAAAAGGTCCACTGTTGGAGCAATCATTAGAAAATGGAAGAAGCTAAACATGACTGTCAATCTCCCTCGGACTGGGGCTCCATGCAAGATCTCACCTCGTGGGGTCTCAATGATCCTAAGAAAGGTGACAAATCAGCCCAGGACTACACGGGAGGAGCTGGTCAATGACCTGAAAAGAGCTGGGACCACCGTTTCCAAGGTTACTGTTGGTAATACACTAAGACGTCATGGTTTGAAATCATGCATGGCACGGAAGGTTCCCCTGCTTAAACCAGCACATGTCAAGGCCCGTCTTAAGTTTGCCAATGACCATTTGGATGATCCAGAGGAGTCATGGGAGAAAGTCATGTGGTCAGATGAGACCAAAACAGAACTTTTTGGTCATAATTCCACTAACCGTGTTTGGAGGAAGAAGAATGATGAGTGCCATCCCAAGAACACCATCCCTACTGTGAAGCATGGGGGTGGTAGCATCATGCTTTGGGGGTGTTTTTCTGCACATGGGACAGGGCGACTGCACTGTATTAAGGAGAGGATGACCGGGGCCATGTATTGCGAGATTTTGGGGAACAACCTCCTTCCCTCAGTTAGAGCATTGAAGATGGGTCGAGGCTGGGTCTTCCAACATGACAATGACCCGAAGCACACAGCTAGGATAACCAAGGAGTGGCTCTGTAAGAAGCATATCAAGGTTCTGGCGTGGCCTAGCCAGTCTCCAGACCTAAACCCAATAGAGAATCTTTGGCGGGAGCTCAAACTCCGTGTTTCTCAGCAACAGCCCAGAAACCTGACTGATCTAGAGAAGATCTGTGTGGAGGAGTGGGCCAAACTCCCTCCTGCAGTGTGTGCAAACCTGGTGAAAAACTACAGGAAATGTTTGACCTCTGTTATTGCAAATAAAGGCTACTGTACCAAATATTAACATTGATTTTCTCAGGTGTTCAAATACTTATTTGCAGCTGTATCATACAAATAAATAGTTAAAAAAATCATACATTGTGATTTCTGGATTTTTGTTTTTAGATTATGTCTCTCACAGTGGACATGCACCTACGATGACAATTTCAGACCCCTCCATGATTTCCAAGTGGGAGAACCTGCAAAAGAGCAGGGTGTTCAAATACTTATTTTCCTCACTGTATACCTACGATCTCCGTCTCTGCAAGATTGGGAATGATTGAGATTTCTCTTGGCACAGCTACCAGAAGACTTCCAACTTTCAGACAGGTTGCTCACGTCACATTTACGTAGTTCAGCGCAGTTTGAGGCTGCGCAGTAACGCTCAGCCATCACCGGAAAAGTGACTTCACTGGTCTCCGTCGAAGTATATCTTCTTCGTATGTCTCCATTTATTTTACTGTCTATGCTCAGTGAGTACATTATCATACTTTCTTACTTACCACTCAGCTAAGAGAGAGTATTAGGGGCTGGTATCCAGGGTTCAAAATTAACTTTTTGTCCAGGCAAGCAAATTTACCAGTAACTTGCATATTTTACCAGCAGTTTACCGGCTGGTAAATGGTGCTAATGTTGAACCCTGCGGGTATGTGCATGTGTTGAAGGGGAGTGCAAGGACGGTTTATGTCCGGCCGATTGTGGTGGGCTGGTCTGGGTCTCAAAAGTCCAGGGCTGATTTTTTACCCCAGTCCAGCCCTGGTTGACAATAGGGATGTAACGATTACCGGTGTAACGGTAAACCATGGTAAAAATGTTGATGATAACAGTTACCGTTTTCATTTAAAATATCATTATTATCACGGTGGATTACCACGGTGTGAAAACTGCATGTTCCCAGCTTCATCCGAGGCTCCGGAAGTTGCCGCGCGGGCGCATTGCGTAACCTACAGTGCGTTTCTTGAAGTTGGAATCGTGGCAGAAGGAGGAGATGACAGCGCTCAGGACATTTATCAGCCTTGTAAAAAAGGCTATAGTAACACTTGCTCTCTCTCCTGAGATGATTGACCAATCAGTGACGAGAGTCATCACTTTGATCTCTTGCCAATCATTCGCGCTCAGGCAAGAGAAGAGGACAGAACAGCCCGTTATGTTGCGTCCGGTTTACCCCTAGACATCGGGACGTAACACTGAGAATTTTGGTCATTATAACAGTGAGGTTAAATTTTTACACTGTTTCAGCCCTAGTTGACAAGTCTGGTAAGTTCAGAAAATGACACCACTTTACTGTAATGCAACCTTTAAAACTATTTAGTCTCATATATATCGATGTCAATATAATAATCTATATATTGTCCAGCCCTAAGTGTAGTTACACAGAAATGTCAAAAGCTGAGTCTAAATAGATTTGATAAGGGATTCTAAATGATTTGGAGTCAATGAGTGGATTTCATACTGGATTAAGATTTGAGCATATAGTATAGATCCCTATCCTTAGGTCGGTGTCAGAGAACTAGACAGAAACTAGAAAACTAGACAGCAAGCGACATAAAGGAGTATAAATAAATGTGCTTTTGGTTGCTGCGAAAATGGGTTAATGCTGACAGGCCTGCCTCCTGCCTTCTACCTACGTCAGTCTGTGTCTCTCTATCTCTCCCTCAGTAGATATTAGCACCACACACAAACACAAATCACCGGGTGGCCGTGCTGAAAAGACCAAAATATCCCACTCAGGTCTGAGCAAGGTGATCTAATAACACCTTTCAGTGCAATCCAACACTGTCGCCTCAAAAATGACCAAAACAACAACAACAACAATACAAAACTAACTAGAACTTTCACAGAAATACTACTGATACCAGGGCTGGTGGATTTATCATATTGTGAAGGTGTTTATGTGATTGCCGGATGACTTCATTTCAAGCCAATTATGTAACCACTGGGAGCAAGTCCACATTTAGAAGAATACAAGGTCTTACAAGAATCAATCAATTCCTATGAATAATGGACTTAAGTAAAAGGTAAATATGATTTCTTATTTCTTTCTCAGACTGAGAGAAGATTGATACCAGTCTGATTTCTGTGCGATAAGTACGGCTAACAGGTGGCTTGGCTCTGTTCAAAGTGAAAAAATACACCTACCTAAAGCTCACTAATAAACCCGCTGTATCTCATATATATATATATATATATATATATATATATATATATATATATATATAACACCTGTACACATATATGAAAAAACAACTTGTTTTCTAAGGAGGAAGTTACATGCTGGCAATTAGGGCCGGATAGTGTTAAAAAATGTTCGATACCAGTACCTATACCGATACAAAGGTTTTGATGCCGGTTCCTGAATGATACTTTTTTTCGATACCAATTTTATAAAACAAAAATAAAATTACAACATTACACATTATGGCACAAATCTATTTGTAATCTTTTAATATTATGTCAGACAAAACATCTAGGTGCAGTGACTGTGCACAGTTACCCGTGGTGTCATCTAGTGTTGTTGCCGGTACTGGCCTGTACGGAGACATTTACTAAAACTGATGTCTGGCGTAGGAGATGCTTCCCAGAAGTGCTGGATGGATAGATTTACGGTTTTCTAATTGTAGTTTTTACATTTCTACACTGTTTGTGTAAACAGTCGTTAGTCAGTTTCCAGATGCCAGTCTTTATGCTAAGCTACACACTAACACTAATATAATCAATTCATCTCATTTAAAAAGGAACTATACACTCTTTGTTTGGATCACAGCAAGTGTAGCTCATGTAGGATTGTTATCTGGGTTGATGACAACATTAGCAGCGGGGCAACCATAGTTGAATTAAGCATCCCAACGCTCCCAAGTTATGATACCAAAAAGTTTTCCTGTCTTTGTCTCCTGCCAATATTGCGTAAATGCAGCATAAACACACAGACATGAGAGTGGTAAAGATGTCTCATCTCATCTCAGCAACACATGCAAATAAGCTTTTTTCCCAAAATGTTGAACTGCTATTTTAGACGGGTCATCCCCTCTCTCTGTCCCCCCTCCCTTTCTAGCCTATCCACTGTCACTATCTAATGAAGTGAAAAGCCCCCAAAAATAATCTTTAAAAAGATAGATTAACTGACCAAACACACCTAAACCCCCCTAAAACAAATGTAACACAAATTGTAGTTTTTACATTTCTGTTTGGGAAAACAGGCGACAGTTTCCAGATGCCAGTCTTTATGCTAAGCTACACAAAAAAGCAAATAAGCCTTTTTCCCAAAATGTTGAACGGTTATTTTAAAAAGGTAAATAAAAAAAAAAGTAGACAAACCTACAACTCACATATTTGAAAGCCATATGTGTAGAATTTTAAAATGTCTGACGCCAGCATCCCCAGTTAAATGTTTCAAAACAGTTGCTAAAAGCAACAAATGGACTGCATCAGGTTGCACAAGGACGGTTTCTAACCTGCAATCTGTTTCTGCAATCTTATTGGACAGGATTTCCCCTGTCTCCATATCCACCATTGTGGTCAGTAAAAGTAACAGTTAAGGTTCCACCAGGTGGCGTGTGCTGTTAATCATCTGCCATCTTAGACTCAGCAGATGGACAACACTTAGGTAAAACAGCAAGGGGTGGTTAAAAAAAAACAGACGGCGGGCAAACAAACGGCAGGCTTTAAGTGACTGCTAACTGGCTCTGTATGCTGTATGTGGACGGGGCGTGTGCGTGTGTGATAGGTCTGGTCTTATCTTTATCTGTGCTGACAGTGTCTGTACTGGAACACAATTACATAATTCAAAGCAGCTGACTGTATGATAATTGAAAAATATGAGATGTCATGTGGATTATAAATCATACTTTCTCACAGAACCACCTCTGATAAACAATCTCATTCTCACTTTCCACTGGTATTGGTACAGAACGCCTTCTGGCCTGATTTTCATGAAGCTTGGTGGAAGGGTGTAGCATGGGCCAAGCAAAATAAAAAATGTTTTGAGCGGCTCTGAATCACAAGGCGGATACACAAATTATTTTTTGCTATCGATAACTTCGCGAGATAAGGCATTGGTGCTGCATTCAGATGGTGTCGGAATAATGGGAAAAATGAGTTTCCGACTGAGAAAATTCACATGCATTAACATTGTGAAATAGGGCATGACTTGGTCGGAGGTCTGTGCTCTCTGAGTACCATACTGGACACCAGTATGCTTCGGACAAAGTGCTTGTCAGATTGTAAAACGGTTTCTAAAACTATCTACACCTTTGCGACGACAAAATTGCTCTGACCATATTTTTTTACTTTCCAAAACCGACAATCAGAAATTTAAGCCCGCTATACTCAGCGATGGGCCAGGTCGTGAGAAAGTATGCCCCAACTTACAAAGTAGGAAGCAAGCAGAAAACTCAAGTGTCAAAACATCTGTCACGTGACTCACAACAGTGAGTCACGGATGTGAGACACAAGCACACATCTGCTGTGGTATTCAAATGAAGGGACTCAGCAGCAGAGATTAGGAGAGCAGGTTAGGTAGCCACTGGCTTATCTCATCAAGATAGATTTGAGCTAACCTTGGACGGACTGAGCCACAAATGCCACCATGGCTCAGTTCTGTGGTACATGATCTCCTGAGACCTCACACGGACCTGTGGACATTTCTCCAGTAACATTAAAGGACAATTCCGGCGCAAAACAAACCTAGGGGTTAATAACGGATGTGTTCCCACTCGATCGCTCTTTGGGATCTGTTTTCATGCTAACTGAATGCGTTTGTAGCTTGAAACAAGCTAGCGCGGACCGCTGATTAGCTTACAACGCTAGTATTTGGGGCACAGGGAAAGTAAAAACAAATCGCTATTTAAAAAGGCTCAAAATGTCACCACACTTCAACGGTAGCATAATGAAGGTCCCTAACTGAAGCATTGAGAACATTGTAAGCGTACAGACAGTTTATTAAAAAGATAGTTTAGGAAGACTGTAGCTCCCAAGACGGCGGCCGCGTTCTCGTATACAGGCGGCTGCCGTCTTGGGAGCTACAGTCTTGCTACAGTCTTTATAATCTATCTTTTTAATAAACTGTCTGTACACTTACAAAGTTCTCAATGCTTCGGATAACATTTAGGGACCCTCATTATGCTACCGTTGAAGTGTGGTGATATTTTGAGCCTTTTTAGTGGTATAAATAGACACACATCTGTTATTAACCCCTAGGTTTGTTTTGTGCCGGAATTGTCCTTTAACATTAATGATGTCCTTACGATAGAGTGTGCAGGCTTTATAATACTGCGTTAGGGTTGGGCATCGTTTGGATTTTAACAATTATCATTCCAATTGCGATTCTTCCTTTCGATTACGGTTCTTATCGATTCTCAATTCCGATTCTTTGAGGGGTGGAGTTGAAACGGGTCACATGCTTATTTCACAAATAAGAGGAAAGTTTTATTTTGATTCAATGGTGGGTTGCAGTTTTACCGGGCTTTTTCAACGTAAAATAAAGCCAGACTAGAGCGCTGCTTACTGTGCTCCATGGCTGTAACACAACAAGCGCCTGGCCGCTACGGAAACAAAACTTGCACATGTAAAATTTGGAACCCATGATCAGATTTGAAACCAAATCCTCCAAATGATTCCAAATGACTCCAATAAAGAAGCGATTCCACTGGAATCGTAATTTTTTTAAATTATTCCAAGTAGGAATCGGTTCTCGATGCCCAATCCTAGACTACGTTAATGAGTAATGATAGCAACAGTAAAGAAAATGGTCATACAGTGCTCGTTCTCCTCAGAGCCTCTTTGCAGGAAACAGATGAGCAACAAACCCATTCTCGCAATGCAGATGAACTACATCAGCCAGCTTCTTTGAACAGTCTCACAGAGCACACATCACCCATCGCCAGGTATGGCATACTACTGTCACAGCTCATGGGCATCGTGGTCACCACCACAACAAATTCCCTTCTTAATTTAATTCTTTATCTTCTAATCCACATCCACCACTCTTCACATCGGTAGGAATTGGATCCACTGCACAGCACTTATTTAACAAGAAAATCCGTCACTTTCAAAGCTGGTTCGCCTGTTAGCATTTAATAGTCCGACGCAGAGCTCACTCCACATAAAACGCTACGTTAGAACACTTCCGGCTAACTTTACGGAGAACAATGAGGGTAAAACAGCATCATATAACGGTTTAACCGAAAATTCTCTGGTCCAGCTCAGGTAAAAACTAGGGCTGCAGCTATCGATTCTTTTTGTAATCGATTAATCTAGCACTTAATCGATCGATTAGTCGGATATTTTTTTTTTACGTTTTTAAACAACCAAAACAAGACCTATATGTAAATATTAGTTATACTTAACCTATTTTCATTTATATATTTGATTATAATGTCACACAGCTCTGTTACACTTATGGTATTAGATCGTTGACCAGCTGTTTCTCCGTAGAGAGAGAGAGAGAGAGAGAGAGAGAGAGAGAGAGAGCGAGAGCGCGAGAGAGAGAGATGCGCAACAATCAGCTGTTTTTCTGAAAGAATAGTCAGCGCGTCAGCTCAGATCGTGGTCACCACTACGTATTTTCTTGTCTTTGATTTTGGTAGTTGTTGTGTTTGATGTAGTTTCATCGTCCATACGACTCTGTGATTTACTTTTGTTGGTCCTCTTCGTGGAATGGAAGATTAAGTTAGACTCAATGTTTTCTGTTGAGACGCTAAAGCACTGACGTCGTGCTATTATTGTGGTAAGCTAGTTTGATTTTGCAGTAGACACACTGTACAGAGTTTTAGTTGTAATTACGTTTGAACTGATTCCAAACTTTGGACACTTTCTGTCGTTTCCTCCAGCCTGTCTCTCCTCTTAGCCCCTCACTATTTACGCTCTGGCATGTGTCGCCAGCAGCAGACTGAGCCGCGTCTGGTGTGCGACAGTAGCGGAAACACCGTCCGTCAGCGATACAACGTTAGTAACATTGATTTAACGAAGCTTCGAGGCAAGTCATTTTGCATCGGGGATTTTTTGTAATCGAATTATTCGAGGAATCGTTTCAGTCCTAGTAAAAACACATTTCGTCGAATTCGTCGTTAGCACGTGAGTAAGCTTATCTACAGAGCCCGTATGTAGCAGTTAGGCTACCGACGTTATCTTTGCTTCACCGGTTCAACTGACATCAGATAACACACTCGACTTTCCTGCTGTTACAGATGCAAACTAGTCACGGACAGTTCACTCGTTTATGGGCCTGCCACGGCATATTTGAATATTTGGGGTCATTTTTGGCATTAAAAAAAAAAACTTTTTCTGGCCTGGCAGGGGTTCCTGTAGAAATATAGGGGAAACACTAAAATATAACCCCATTTTCCACTGGGCACGTATGCTTTGCATTCCGGATGCGCCGCCGTTTTGTTCCGTCCTCCGCCACGCGCCATACCACACCGGGAGCATCTCAGAAGCGGAGCGTATTGCTGCCCGACTCGCAGATTTTATTTTCTCCACAAGTACTTTACAGAACAATCACGGGTTTATTCAGCTAGTATCTACCTTCCACGCCAATCACGCCTGTAATTAAACTCCATGTCTTTTCTTATAGACATGGAGGGTAAGGGTAGTGGGGCATCACGTCTCAAAATTGAAAAGGGTGTATCAGTGTATCACCATGTGAGCATGAATGTGCTCATCAAAAAACAGACATAATGGAGTGTGCTGTTTGGAAAGCAGACTAAAATGCTGTATTGTCGCATTTACACCTTCAGAAAAACTGAATAATCAGAACAGGACAGCAACACTGCAGAGGTGTAACTGTCGCAGTGTGCTTCCTCCATGGCTCTTGGCGGTCATACAAATGTATAGGCGGTGTAGGAATGGGTAACAAGCAAATGCAATGCATATTACAGACAACTATTACAGCTGGAGTTGCTAATGTTATGGAGAGACGTGTACAGAATACGCTCTAGAGAATCTCTATACATAATTTAACACTGATTTATCAAAACTTTGACCCAACTATCATTACGTTTTACAGGGAAACAGGAAACAGCAACTGAATACAGTGGGGCAAAAAAGTATTTAGTCAGCCACCAATTGTGCAAGTTCTCCCACTTAAAAAGATTAGAGAGGCCTGTAATTTTCATCATAGGTACACTTCAACTATGAGACACAAAATGAGAAAACAAAATCCAGAAAATCACATTGTAGGATTTTAATGAATTTATTGGTAAATTCCTCGGTAAAATAAGTATTTGGTCACATACAAACAAGCAAGATTTCTGGCTCTCACAGACCTGTAACTTCTTCTTTAAGAGGCTTCTCTGTCCTCCACTCGTTACCTGTACCTGTTTGAACTTGTTATCAGTATAAAAGACACCTGTCCACAACCTCAAACAGTCACACTCCAAACTCCACTATGGCCAAGACCAAAGAGCTGTCAAAGGACACCAGAAACAAAATTGTAGACCTGCACCAGGCTGGGAAGACTGAATCTGCAATAGGTAAGCAGCTTGGTGTGAAGAAATCAACTGTGGGAGCAATTATAAGAAAATGGAAGAATACAAGACCACTGATAATCTCCCTCAATCCGGGGCTCCACGCAAGATCTCACCCCGTGGGGTCAAAATGATCACAAGAACGGTGAGCAAAAATCCCAGAACCACACGGGGGGACCTAGTGAATGACCTGCAGAGAGCTGGGACCAAAGTAACAAAGGCTACCATCAGTAACGCACTACGCCGCCAGGGACTCAAATCCTGCAGTGCCAGACGTGTCCCCCTGCTTAAGCTAGTACATGTCCAGGCCCGTCTGAGGTTTGCTAGAGAGCATTTGGATGATCCAGAAGAGGATTGGGAGAATGTCATATGGTCAGATGAAACCAAAATAGAACTTTTTGGTGAAAACTCAACTCATCGTGTTTGGAGGAGAAAGAATGCTGAGTTGCATCCAAAGAACACCATACCTACTGTGAAGCATGGGGGTGGAAACATCATGCTTTGGGGCTGTTTTTCTGCAAAGGGACCAGGACGACTGATCCGTGTAAAGGAAAGAATGAATGGGGCCATGTATTGTGAGATTTTGGTGAAAACTTCCTTCCATCAGCAAGGGCATTGAAGATGAAACGTGGCTGGGTCTTTCAGCATGACAATGATCCCAAATACACCGCCCGGGCAACGAAGGAGTGGCTTCGTAAGAAGCATTTCAAGGTCCTGGAGTGGCCTAGCCAGTCTCCAGATCTCAACCCCATAGAAAATCTTTGGAGGGAATTGAAAGTCTGTGTTGCCCAGCAACAGCCCCAAAACATCACTGCTCTAGAGGAGATCTGCATGGAGGAATGGGCCAAAATACCAGCAACAGTGTGTGAAAACCGTGTGAAGACTTACAGAAAACGTTTGACCTCTGTCATTGCCAATAGAGGGTATATAACAAAGTATTGAGATGAACTTTTGTTATTGACCAAATACTTATTTTCCACCATAATTTACCAATAAATTCATTAAAAATCCTACAATGTGATTTTCTGGATTTGTTTTTCTCATTTTGTTTCTCATACCTCTGATGAAAATTACAGGCCTCTCTCATCTTTTTAAGTGGGAGAACATGCACAATTGGTGGCTGACTAAATACTTTTTTTTCCCCACTGTAGATGAGGTGCAGATGGAAAATCTTTGATTGACACATTGACAAATCTAATTTCTCAGTCTGGGCCGAGCGCACTATGACCACATCCATGAAATCAAAAGTTTGCTACAATTTAGATCTGGATCCATTTGGTAAAACCAGATTGCTGAGCTGTTATCACACTCTGTGATTTAAATGGAAATAACTTCCTATCACAGACTGACAACAGTGTTTTGTTGTCAGGGATAGAAATTCTAGACAGTAACCAAACAGTATGGTTACAGACTCACTTTGGACTATCACATTCTCTCCCTGTACACACAGTCTGCTGCAGGAAATAAAGTTCATAGCCGGTGCATAGCCTTTCCCAGGGTTTTAAAATTCTATGATTAGGTTTGATTCAAGGATTTGAAGACATCCAGCGTTCATCCCAGACACGTTTGTGGCAGCCTGAGGGCACAGTGTGCATTCCCAGAGATATTTCTTTTGTGCATGTACATAGTTGCAGCTGTTATCTGGAAGGCACAGCTCTTCTATATAGGGCTTTCAATGTCTGTGTCTTTTCAGTTGTCTTACTGCCATGTCTTTCCTGAACTGGAGTGCCAACATTTTGTTACACAACAGACTGATGAATTTATGTGTCTTAGAGTGTCTTCCGTTTCAGTGTAAGTTAGTAGTATCAAAGATGGGGGTGTATTACACAGGAGATGTGGGCCTGTGTGCAGATGGAATGTTTCAAGCTTTCAATTTTCTCTGCAAAAAATAATTTGAATGCAACTGTATTTAACATGTATTATGAACTTGTGGAATATCTGTATGTTTTGTATGTTTAATAAAGCATTCTAAGTTTGTTATAGCACCCCTTAGCACCACCTAATCCAAAAGTCAGTCCTTGCCCCTCCCCTTCTGCTCTCTGTGTGTTGCGTTCTAAAAATCCTTTCGCTAGGGGAAACAACCACAACAATAACTCCGCTATCAATATACATGCTGAAAATGGAAAGTTTTAAAGACAATTCGAAACATAGAATAAGGCAGGCCTGCTTAGCCTGGTTGACAGCAGACCCTTCTCAGTTGTAACTGAGAGTGGGTCAGGGCAAGCTTCATTCACAGCCCATTTCCAAAGGGGCATCACCAACGGACGCCGCACAAATGCCTCTGGGCGCAATTGGATAGTCCTTCGACCAATCAGAGCAACGATCCGGGTGACGTAGCAGCGACAGCGGCATCAACGGGTTGCTGTGCTTCGGTGGCCGCCATGTTGAATGTACACAAAAAGCTGCTTGGCGTTGCTGCGCTATCGTCATACGGTTGTGATTGGTGCCTCGATTTGGAAAAATTAGAAATGGGCTTGAATGGGCTCTTGGCCAGACTGACTTGCAGAGGACATCTCAAATTTGCCGGAAGTTCGTCAGTGTTTTCCCAGGCTAAGGCCTGCTTGGTTCTCTCAGTGAATGTTTTTAAAGATTTACAAAGAATATTTTTATAGCATTTACTCTCTAACTGGGACGTGCAAGCATGTTTGCACCGGTTATGGAAAACGTTTTATTTTCAAAGCATGTCCCATCGTCTGCAGTGAGCTAGCCAGAATAATGTTAAACACAGAGACATGGTGTGAAAATGGTATGGTTTTGGTCGGAATAATGGAGGATCAGGTGAAAACCCTGCAGTCAAGGTGGGGTAGCTGCGCTTATTACGCCAGACAAGATAAAAACATAGACGAAGCAATTGCTGGTCGCCGCTAAAAAACAGAAATATTGAATAAACATTAGTTTGTTTATCAAAAAAACAACCATCCCTATCTAAACACATGACGCAACACAACATACTGTTGAGAAAGGTTCTGTTCCAAGGCTGGATTTTTAGTTATTAGTGTTACAAATGTCAACAGGATTTTGAATGAGTTTTTCTTACTTCTGTAACAGAATCTATCTTTTGCTAGGTTTACATCCAGCATTCCCCCTGCTCTGGCTTTTCCCCCTCTCATTCCCCCTGCTCTGGCGTTTCCCCCTCTCATTCCCCCTGCTCTGGCGTTTCCCCCTCTCATTCCCCCTGCTCTGGCATTTCCCCCCTGTCATTCCCCCTGCTCTGGCGTTTCCCCCTCTCATTCCCCCTGCTCTTGCATTTCCCTCCTCTCATTACCCCTGCTCTGGCATTTCCCCCTCTCATTACCCCTGCTCTGGCGTTTCCCCCTCTCATTACCCCTGCTCTGGCGTTTCCCCCTCTCATTCCCCCTGCTCTGGCGTTTCCCCCTCTCATTCCCCCTGCTCTGGCATTTCCCCCCTCTCATTCCCCCTGCTCTGGCGTTTCCCCCTCTCATTCCCCCTGCTCTGGCGTTTCCCCCTCTCATTCCCCCTGCTCTGGCGTGTCCGAACCGGAGACATTTGGAAACTCTTCTGACCCGTATTGGTTTGGAATCTGCGGGGTTGTGTTGCAGTCTCAACGGCCGTAAACGGAGACCTTTGGCAACACCGACACTGACGCCAATGTTTCTCCTCCTGATTGGGTCATGACGTCTCAGTCTTTGAGACTAGCTACTAACGTTACCATGGCAACTACCAGTAGCGAGGGGAGTCTCCACGCTGCCTCCTGTTTATGCCCAGTATACCAGAATGTTGATGAGATATGAGGTTTGGACGTGTTGGTTTAAATGGAGATTAGTTCTTCTACTGGAGATAAAAACACTTGTGTGCACAGAGATCACTTTTGGCTCAAAACTCTGCTTAAAAAAACAAAACGTAGCAATGTAAATGTAGCCTTAGCTACTAAATGCTAGTCAGCTAATCGCTAACCACTGGTTGCCAACATTTTAAATGAAAACAGCTTCCATCTGCATCTGGAAACCAGGTTGATGAGAGCGGTGAGACTCAACCAAAACAGTCTTCAAGTTGCGTGCCAGACAACCAAAACAGTGAGTTGAAAGACATTACAATTTAGAAATCTGCATACTGTCATTCACTACGAGTGATGCATAAAATCAAAGCACGAATGCGAGCGGGTGCAAAGCAAATGTATCATCAAAAACTGACTTATATGTTGGCTTCTGGAATCCTGATCCAGAATCCTTTTTCTTCAGACCCACTTCTTGCCTGAGCTCAAGTCCTCTGTGTTTTTCCCCAGAGAGTTTGGGACTTTTGCCAACCTGTGGGGAGTTTACATTCTACAATTTGGGTATTTCATAGGCTGATTGTATTATTTTTTGTCTCTGTATACTTACAGCAAGAAGGTTCTGGGTTCGAATCCAGGTGGTTCTGATTCTGTTACTGCATTGCCTATTTCTCACCACAAATGTTTTCAGAAACATATTTTACTGTTTTAACTGTAAAATGAGAAAGTTTGTGACCAAGTCACGCCAAACCCAAGCACCAGCCAACTGTTTTACACAGCGGCTGGGTCATAAACTCTCTCATTGTTCAACAAAACAGTCCTCTAAAATATGCTTCTGGATAGTGAACCAACACTTTAAATAAAAGGCACAACTACCACATCTCACACCAGGGTTTTCCTGCTATTATACGGCACAGCGCCTAACGTATGACCTAAAAAAACAATGTGGAGAGCATCTATAGCCTAACGGGCTGGCTACATTGCAGGCGTAACGTATGCGGAGCGGATGCTCCAACACTACGCTTCCACTATAATCAATGAAACTGGCCGGAAAGACAGCAGCGCGTTGTGGTGCGTATGCGCCGCAGAGGTGTAAAAAGTGTAAAAATATAGTCTTCTATTCATTGATCCGATACTGATTCCCAAACATGTACATACACCACTGACCTGAGGTCAGCTAGTCAAATGTTCACACTCGCGTGATGCCTTTTCAAGTGAGTTAACAAGCTTGAAGTGTAGCCAGAAACATACCCGATCATTACTGAGCAATGTCGGCACACTGTTTTCGTCTTATCGTCTAGTCTTTGTCCGTTGAAGTATTTCACTGGGAAACCGAAGTGTTCCCAAACAGGAGACCTTAATGATATGGGTGGTTCTTCAAGCTCCGGCTTGTCCATACTGTCCATGGGCTTGTCTGCATTGGCCCTGACGCTAGCTAGCGAGAGGCTGGGCTAAAGCGTGCATGTTGTTGTACAGCGCGCGGTGTGTGATTTTTATTTTTTTCCCCAAACCACTTCAGCGGAAACCCCGCCCTGCAGTGACGGCAGGTAGGTTTAGAGATCAGGGTTTGGTTTAGGCAATCTGTACAGTGATTGACATATTGACAAGACCAATGAAAACTTTAGAATCAGCTGCATTTGCGCTGTTCCGCCACTTAATATGTTCGTGTGGAAACACGAAAATTAACTTATGTTACGCACACAAAAGATTGCATTCGGTGCACATGTGCACCGTACCGAAAGCCCTGTACCGAAACGGTCCGGTACGAATACACGTACCGTTACACCCCTACTATCTGTTGATGTATTTGTCCGTGTGTATTGTCGTGTGCATGAAACAGACTGTGAAAACAAATCTCCCTCATGGGACAATAATTATCTATCTATAACCGCAATTAATTGCTAACATTAGCTAAGGTCTTAAGGCATATGACTGGTAATTGTTGATTTTGTTTAGATATGCCAAATTATGATTATATAGGTGACTATATATTTTTATTATTATTTCAATGGTTAGTTGTTGGCACTTGACCCTAAACACATTTTATGATAATAAAGAGGCGTGGTTTACTGGCTGTGTATTTGTGTTATTATATTATCTGGGTCACATGACAGTGATATAACCAAAAGATGCATCCTTTTAAAAAAGTAATACATTAATACATCTTTTGATATTTGACTAAAAGAGTTATAATATAAATTATTTCTGAGACAATTAATTGTCCAGCAAAACTTGGAATTGTTACAGCGCTAGGTACAGTTTAACCTTAATCTGCAGTTCTCAGGTGTTCAGCACACATCAGTGAACATTAACAGAGAAAACACCACGCCACCTGCTAACGCAACTTGCAGACACATATACGTGTGTGTGTGTGTGTGTGTGATGGACTGCATTTATATAGCGCTTTTGTAGTCTTAACGACTACTCAAAGCACTACACACTCACTACATGCACCATTTACACACATTCTGTCTCACACACACACACACACACACACACACACACACACACACACACACACACACACACACACACACACACACACACACACCTGCTCATTTATATACACTTCAGTTCAGTGTCTTGCCCAAGGGCACTTCCATGTTGACTGCAGGGGCCAGGGATCGAACCACCGACCGAGATGACCCCTCTACCACCTGAGCCACAGCTGTGTGTGTGCTCACTATTGATCCACTTATGCCATTTTAGAGAAAGGAAACTTAATGAGATGAGTGAATTATTAGGCTCCTGTCTGTTGACTCACGCTTGCATTAACAACCTGTGTACACGACTTGCTTTATTTGTGTACTGTGCAACACGTGTTTGTTTTAGACTCACTTGTATGCACATTGATATGAATAACCTACCGCAATCCTGGTAAAGCAAAAATAAATGTTCTCAGTCTGTCACACCACAGGAAAATGTGCTATTGAAAAAGAACATGACAAAAGAAATCAGAAGACTGACACAGAATAAAAATTTAAAAAAATTCAAGTATAATAAAATAATTATTTAATGCCTGTGTTTTATTTTTTAGTGCCAACCAAAACTAAATCTGGGCTGGGTACCAAATTCGATACTTTTTAGGAACCAACCGTATTGCCTCTAAAGTACTGAGTATCGAAAAATGCCTTGTCATTCAATACCCAATTTCAATACCTAAGTAGGGGTGGGCTGATCCGATAGTAAGGTCGGATATCGGTCCCGATATTGACAAAATAGCTAGATCGGGGATCGGAAAAATTAACAGATCCACGGGCCGATCCAGTTTTGTTAGTTTTTTTTCCCTCTGTCGCACGTGTGTCGCATGCTGGAAGAGTTGAGTGTACAAATAAATAAGAATTCAATACATTCCATCTATGTTATTTTGTCTTAGTTAGGAAAGTAATGTTTAGTTAAGAAAGTCTGGTGCCTTTAGTCTCTTCCACATGGTGGAAGGAAGGCATAAGGTGGAAGGTATACAGTGTATTATTAACAACAAAGTTCAACAACAGTATCGGATCAGTATCGGGCATCGACAGATACACAAAGTCCAGGCATCGGTATCGGGACTGAAAAAGATGGATCGGTGCATCCTTATACCTAAGGAGTAAATCTAATCAGCGTCAGTTAGCCAGCCAATCAGCATGCAGCACGCTTCTACCAAGATCTAATAATGTCTGTGATTGGCTGTCTAACGTTACACGTCGTAGAGAAACGCAGGAAAAACTCTACGTTACACAGAGACGGGGTCACGTAGTCAGAGCTGAAAAATATATTAAAAGATTTGTAGCGTTTAGGAACCGGTATCGAAGTCACAGTATTGGTCCCTGCATTGACTTTTTTTTTTTTTTTTTTTTTTTTTTTTTTTAAACTTCACCCAGCCCTGGGAGTACTTGATGCAAAATGCTTGAATTCCCTACACAGCTTACAAACGGTTGTTTTGTTGGTCATGGTTGGGCAATAAACTCAACAGGAAGACACTCACAAGGAGGCTCACGCTGTTTATTTTCACAACGTTTGGCTCAACTTGCACATGTAAGTCATCATCCTCACACATGGATGCCATTAAACCAGCAGGTGCACGGACTTCTTTGAAATAGCTTGTTCAAAAACCGCCTGACCTAATGTCACGAAAACATGGTTCAAGGCAGTTAATAAATGTAGAAGGAAGCTTGATTGTGTTTTCAGAAATAAATATGCAACAGGGAAACATTAAAGCCTGTGTTGTTAGTGTAATATTAACCGTTCCTGCTTTCGGCTTTGAGACTTTGTGGTCTGGAGGAACAGGGTAGACTTTGTTTTGCCTCCAGGGCTGAGGTTGATGTTCACTTCGCAGTCCCACTGAACATTTACTACCACTGGAGTCTCTCTCTCTCTCTCTCTCTCTCTCTCTCTCTCTCTCTCTCTCTCTCTCTCTCTCTCTCTCTCTCTCTCTCTCTCTCTCTCTCTCTCTCTCTCTCTCTCTCTCTCTCTCTCTCTCTCTCTCTCCTACGTACGGGACACACACACACAAACAAAAAGTTTAAACAATCCACCACACAAGTTCCAAAGTGATTAGGTCTGCACGACATGAGGAAAATTTGCGATTTGGGATAACGTTGTTGAATATCACGATATAACGAATATATAGCGATATTTCTGTTATTATAGTGTACTGCATTTCTGCTGCTTTCAGTACTCTACTAAAATATAACAAACTGCTTGTTAAATTTAAAACAACTGAAAGGAAATAATTTCCAACTTTCTTTCACTGAACTAATCGAACATTGAATTCAACATAAAAGGCAGCGCTAAAAAAGAATGACCGTTACATTTTAAAGTGCCGTTTTCGGCTGATATTTTCTTTCAACTAACTCAAATAATCACTGAGTGTCTTTCGCGATATGTTGCAGCTTTTCGCGACGTGTTTATTGCACCAGTTGATATCACGATGACATTAAAAACACAATATATTGTGCAGCCCTAAAAGTGATGTCTTTAAGTTGCTTGTTTTGTCCAACCAAACATTATAAAACTATGTATAGTGTTGTAAAAGACTAGAAGAAAAAGTAATACCTTAGTTTTAAGGTTACAGCAGGCCGGCTAACCATTTTAGAGATAATGTTTTTTATTAAATATTGTATAGATTTTATATATATTTCGTATTGACTTTTGAAGTGTTGAACTTAGTGCTTAGTTTAACTGAGTGCTTAAAAGGTAATTCTGAGTTTTACTATGTCAAATAAGTTCTTTATTGCATTACTTTGAGTGCTTGTAACATATGAATATAGCACACACACACACACACACACACACACACACACACACACACACACACACACACACACACACACACACACACACACACACACACACACACACACACACACACACAGAGGATGCCTCGTCTTTGTACTCCAGAACACAACGCAGAGATCACACACACTGGTTACACAGTCATGTGATGCAGTCACATGACTGTCTTGCTTGAGCATACCAAAAGCTCTATTAACATTTCTGATCTGTGTCGGAGTATAATTCAGTGTGAACAGCCTGCTGGTAATGGCATACTTTATTATTCATGAAGTAGGCAGTATGCAGTACTACTGACTTGAGTATGTAGTAGGGGTGGGGAAAAAAAAATAATAATCTGGAATCTTATGTATCACGATTTTTAAAATTTATTTTTTTTCCCTAGAATCGATATTTTTCATTTTTAAATCTCAATACCATCAAATCGCAATACTTCACCATGTATCATGAAAGAATGGAATCGGGACAAAAGCATATTCTCCCAGCCCTAGTATGTAGTAGGCAGTACGTTAGTGTGCTATTCCGAACACAGCCTATCTTGAGTTGGGTGTACAAATTCCCTGAATATCAATCCCTGCTTCCATTCACACGTGACCCCATGCAGGAAATGTTCCTGAATATTTCAGGGTTATTGGCCGATTCCACTATTTTTAGGCTGAATACATTTTGATTTGACTATTTTTAGGACAATAAATAATTTAAGACTTCCGTATTCCCAGGCCGAAACTTGACTTTTGGCCAATGGGTAGACATATTTGAAATCAAACTTTTGTAAAATATAATTAGACAGTTTCCTAAAAGGACAAATACAGACATTTAAATATAAGTTAAACATTGTATAAATTATCTATGTTTTAGTTTTGTCTGCTGAAATGTTCTTAGTTGGACTGGGGCTATGACCTCAGCTACAGTATGGCCCTGCTTTGCAGTTGTAAACTTTTTTTCCCCCTTCAATGCTCACATGTGTTCTTAGATGTGGCCTGTTACAATGAGCCATCTTCTGATCATTTTATTAGCCTGTACATTCATTTGCGTAACACTTCATTCAGTTGTGAAAACAGACCTTGTTCTGTTCCATATTTGTTTCTTAACCCAGTGATCAATCTGCTGCTGTGAAACCAGGTGTACATCATATACAGTATGAACTATATGAAACGACTGCATAAAGTGTTTAGTACAGGTGTCTTGCAAAAGAAAGACACACTATTGAAGTTGTTAAACCCTTCAGTTCATTATTTCAAGAATAGGTTGGATACATTTTGTTTGTCAAAAGATGTCATGTACAATATAAAGCTGGTTTCTAATTTATGTAATTGTATTTATGAAATGTAAGTCATTTTTAATAATGAAATGAGTGTGCTTTCAAATTCGTTTATATCATTTTCTGATTTTGTTTGTCGTACACAGTGTCTGAGTCTGGAATAGAGGATTTTAAATCCTGAAACAAAAATGTTCAATATATTTCAATATGTGCACTTAACATTTTGGTAACATTGGCTGCATCCTAAACCATCTGCCAAGCCCAGCTGTAAACATCATGAGTCAGTGTCACTACAGTTCAGTGAACCACCGAGCTGTGTCAACACAAGCAAGCGGATGTGCCCTCTTACCTCCGAACAGATGAGGCGAGAGTTGTGCGGGTAGTGACCCTATCAACAGCCGGGGACCTTCGTGCCCTCCGCCCGAGCGCTCCCTGTCCGCTTCCTCCGGGCTACTGCCGCCTGACTCATGGGAGCTGTAGGCTCCGCTGCTGTTCGGAATGGTGATACCGGACTGAGGTCTGGTCCCGGAGCCTCCGGAGCCCCCCACAGACCTGGCCCTGGCTCCAAGGTGCTGGCTGGTGCTGGACGAGGATCCGGACGCACTGTACGCATGGTACCTCACACCCCCGGCGGTAGTCCTGCTAACATTAGTGCCGTTGCTGCTGGACGTGCTGGAGGGCAGGTCCGAGCCGGAGTAGGCTCTGGTCCGTCCGTTAGCAGCTGGATTAGCAGCGGGGCTGCTCTGCTTTGACCCCATGGTAACCTCCAGTGACTCGGCTTTGCGATATTAAAGAGGCGCTCTATGAGCCACTGCGGAACAGTGCGCCAGATTTACGCCTGAGGCAGATGGCTTTACAGGGCAAACACGTAACGTTACTGGAAGGAAAGAAAAGCGAAACAAACTCTGTGTAGCTATGTTCCCGTCGACATTAGGGGAATGCCAGTTATTGAAAAGTTGAACCGGTCAGCTGTGACAAAAGCTGAAGATGAGTGTAAAACTTTGGAAGCCGCCACCATTGTATCCGGCAGGTAACGTTAACGTTTACGTGAATCCTTCCTGGTTTGAGCCGCCGCTGTGGACCCGCTGAGCTCCGGCCGTTGGCTCCTCCTCAGTGCCCGCTCCGCCATGGCTCCTTAGCAGCATGAAGGAGTGAAGAGCCAGGCTCCTCACACCTCCCTGCCTGACAACGCATTGCTCAAAGGAAGGAAGTGATGGAGGAAAAATCCCCGCACAAAACCGTTTAATCAGTGACAGCAAGGAGACTCAGGTGCTCAGGCTATCTGTCAAGCTAGCTGAGCTCATAAGTATTTCCGCTAAGACGTTTCAAAGTAAAGTCGGTGCGGTGTTTTACAGCGAGCATTCACAGTTTCCGAGTACATTATTAGGTGCACCTAATTAAAGACAGCTCTGCTCCAATAAAATTGACCTTTTGTAGTTTTCACTTTTATAGAAGTGTTGATCATTGATGTCATTTTGGAGGCCAGTACTCCAGTCATAGACATTTGCATGGGCAATCTGATGCAATCCGATGTGTTTTTTTCAATAACAATCTCCAGATTTGTTCTCTATGTCACTCTTTTTTCAGTGTCAATTGTTTTTACACTTTTTTTCAGTTTCAACTTTCTGTCACCGTTTTGGCGTGGATGGGAGATCGTCACTCTTCTAGTACCACAGCCCACGCCGAGCTACAAACAGAGCAGCATACGATTCCTGGCTCTGTTTTAAACCACTGAAGATATGTAGACTCATGACATTTTTTTATTAATGTTCAAATATGAAATTGTCCAAATGTCATTTCATGTGACTTTCAAGTAACATGAATGCACAGTAAACTACTTCATATGGTCAAAGGAACATTTTGAGCCAAAATCCTTTGCGCTTCTCGGCAAACGGTTTTATCATATTGGGACTGACTGATGAACCTTATTTAATACATGATGTGTAATATAATGTTGTTTTTATTTGGTATATAACATGCGAGAAGTGATTGCAGAGTCTTTCTTTGTCCTTTTTGGCTGCTTCAGGCACTGGTACCGTACCTGCACAAACAGACTGCTCTGGCTTTGCTGTCCATCTATGGCAACAGCTTACACAAGTTTACCTGGAACTCCCAAACCACAAGTAGGGCGAAGTCTGTTTCTCTAAGCCATTGTTTTTCACATAAACTCTAGAGCCAAATGTTAGCTATGATAGCTGACATAATTAAGTTAACTTTAGTCAATTAAGTTAAATTAACTTTCCTCTTGCTTTGCCAGCTCTATCTCCGCAGTGCTCTGGAGTAAGGTCTGGCTAGAAAAAAATGTTCTGGGTTGTTTGCATTTCTTTAAACCAATCCCAATGGTCTTGGGTGGCGCTAAGCTCCGGACGCAGCAATGGTGGCTCTGCTAAATAGTCTCAGGAAGGAACTTGTTTTGGTGGAGAATGGTAACACACATAGAGCGAAAGTGGAGGGTCACGCGCCAGATGTCAGGCAATTATCCTGGAATTGTACTTCCGTTGATCCAGACTAAGTTAACTTTAACCAGCCCGGTTCTACGTGAAAAAACAACGGCAGAGAGAAACAGACTTCACTTAACATACTTGCTGTTAGGGAGTGCAGGTGAACCGTATGCTAGCTTTGTGGTGATGCCAGGCTTCGAAGCAGCGGGCTGTGGGTCCAGAAGACTGACCTCCTCTCCTTAATATGCAGCTCATATGGACATCACGCTCTCATTGCCCCCTCCCAAGAAAACCCTCCCCTCCACACCAAATAAATGGAAAAAAAGATTGAAAAAAAAACTGTCAGCATAAAAAAAATCAGAAGATTGTAATTGAAAATACAATATATATATAGTATTCTGATGTGTTTTTCAATTACAATCTGATCCTAGAATCACTCCTTGATTGAAATGAAATCATTTTAATGCCTTTGTTAGTTTTTCAGTAGAATGTTTTTTGATGCCACATTTTATTTTCTGAATCTGCTGCTTTGTTTGTTTTATTGACAGTGTTAGCCATGTTACGGTGTACAAGATGAATTCATTTCAACTGCATCTTGCATTGCATAACAACTTCATGGCACAGTTTTCTGAAGACTGGACACTCATTTATGTTTAACCACTTGTCAAGGAGTGGGACATCTTTCCTATTGTACATCTGGATAAGGTCTGTGTTGTGGAAGAACATTTTGCAGATCATTTCAATGCATATTTTATGTAACAATTCCACTGAATAGGCCACTTGATGGTTATTCCATGCAACCCAATTCCAGGAACGGAAGTCATGCTCTTATTGTGAAATGGAAAGGGATTCTTTTTGGTCTGGTGTGTATATATGGAAACTTTGATAACTTGGACCTTCGCGTCAGTTGACGTCACCAGCAGTGTAGCAGCGTCAATAACACCAAATGGTCTCCCGCTACATGCATGGTCTTACAAAAAAAATAATACATGCATGGTCTTCTTCCTCAACTCCTCATTCTAATGGGTTAATTAAGTAACAAACAACATGCAGCATGCAAGTTGTGTTTTACTGACATGGTGTAGTGCAATTATACAATTGTTTTGCATCTTGTTTGTGCAATTACAAATACATAATGTCACCAGTTATTGCCTTCACTCCAGGACCTTTTTTGGTCCTTTTAATTTTGCTCCCTGTAGTTGGAATCTGCGGGAAAATGATTTCAAGTAGAATTCAAATGAATGCTATACTGTACAGCAGAGATCTATAACAGGTGGTCCCTCAGAATTACTGCAGGGGGACCACCAAATTATTGATTTTTTTTGTTTCAAAATTATAATCACGTCTGAAAATATACGGTAACATGATTCCAACATATTAATAGCAAAGATGAATCCGTGATTTAAAAACAATTTTTAGACCCTTTTTAGCTGGGCTCAATTAGGGGGGGCATTCTCATTAGGGGCTGAGCCCCCCTAAAGGTCTGATCCTAGAATCACTCCTGGAGTAAGGTAGTCACCAAGGTAGCCATCCACAGATACAGTTAAGCTTAAGGATTCACATGTACGTTTAACATTAAAACATGATTAACATGTTTAAATATATATGTCAGCCATTATTATTGTAATAGCTTATGTGTAAAGGCTTTAGTCCTGCCTACACGTTATTGTAGACTCAGTTTAATATGCAACTCAGTATTACATATCATAGTAGTAGGTGGTCCTCTTTCAGCTAAGGCGTCCTTGGCCTCAAAAACGGTGAAGACCCCTGCTGTAGGGAACTGATTAAGTGGCTCCAGATGTTATGGTATATCTGAAGACTCCAGATTAGATGTCGCTATGGAAGCAAAGAAATGCTGTAAATATTTCTCGTAAGCAACCGAACACATGATTGTAAAATGATGTATTTATAATCTTACAATCATGAATAGGACTACAAACCTGTGTAAATTAATTGTGGTAAGTAAGGCTACATTTACATTGCTACGTTTTGGTTTAAAAAGGACAATCTTCTGCTATGTTTCCCCCCTCTCATTCCCTCTGCTCTGGCGTTTCCGAGCCCCTAAACCGGAGACATTTGGAAACACTTCTGACCCGTTTTGGTTTGGAATCTGCGGGGTTGTGTTGCAGTCTCAACGGCCACAAACGGAGATCTTTGGCAACACCGACACTGATGTCAACGTTTCTCCTCCTGATTGGGTCTTATCGGTCACGACGTCTCGCTCTCTGAGTCTAAAGCTTCTAACGTTACCATGGCAACTACCAGCAGCAGGCGGCGTCTCCTGTTTATGCCCAGTATACCAGAATGTTGATGAGATATGAGGTTTGGACGTGTTGGTTTAAACAGAGATTAGTTATTCTACTGGAGATAAAAACACTTGGTGCACGGAGATCACTTTTGACTCAAAACTTTAACCAAAACCTAACAATGTAAATGTGGCCTAAGTCTGCAGAAAGGTTCAGTGATGACTCCCTGAGGGTTTCCAATAGCTTTGAATGACTTTCTGTCAACACCAGCAGGCCCATTATTTGGACAGCAGAGTTCACAGAGCCGGGATGAAGGTGAGTGTTTTATTTACCCTCCACTGCGTTAATCCTTCTAATCTCCTGTGTCTGGAAATAGCCCGGGTTATCTGTCGATGGATGGCCACAACATCCATCACCACCTGCATAGTGACAGGGAGGACGGACCAGCTTTGATGCAAAACCACAATCACATTAGCGTTAATAGCTTATGTTTGTTCGACTCACCATGCTGTGGTAGCATTATTTATGTGTTGGTGGTATTGGATGGCAGGAATCAGTGTAGACTTGGTCTGATAACAGATATCAGAGAACATATGGATATTATCCGTCTAATAACTCTGACCTGCTAACTCTTGGTGATTTTAGGGTGTGTAGTTGCACCCCCCAGAGATCAGAAGTAGGCAATTACATTTAAATGATTCCTATACAAACGATGAAATCACTTTGAATAATACTTTGATTCTCGACTGGACATACAACATCTGAAGCATTTGATATGTTTTAGGTTGTGTCTTGAAGCAACTCCAATTCACAACAAAAGAAAGGAGAGAACACAGAATTAAGGATGAAATGAAATGCTTGGTTGTTTAATGTCGCCCTGACACCTTGATCTACTTTTCCAAATGCTAGATACCTGCTATAATGAGGACCAGAGGTGGAAGAAGTATTCATATCCTTTAGTGGATAATTATTAGTTCGTTTTTAATACCACACTGTAAAAATACTCAACACTACTTACAAGTAAAAGTCTTGCATCGAAAATGTTTGTTTAAGTAAAAGTAAGTATCATCAGGAAAATGTACTTGTTAGTATGTATTAGTATTACAAATACAGTGTAGTACAAAGCAGAACTCTCCTCCCATTTTAGAAAGTGTAAAGGATCCAAACAAATCAGCAGGTCTAGACAACCTGGACCCCAATTTCCTAAAATTATCTGCAAATATCATCTCTTTCCCCATTACCAACCTGTCTCTTGCATCTTCAGAAATTCCCAGAGATTGGAAATCCACCACAGTCACCCCTCTCTTCAAAGGGGTAACACCCTTGACCCAAACTGCTATAGAACCATAGCAATCTTACCCTGTCTTTCGAAAGTCTTCGAAAGCTTGGTCAATAAACAGATTACCAACCACCTTGAATTCCACCGTATCCTTTCCGCTACACAATTTGGCTTCCCAGTACCACAGTCACCCTCAAGGTCATAAACGACATTACTGCCGCCATTGACAAAAAGCATTACTGTGCAGCCGTCTACATTGATCTATCCAAGGCCTTTGACTCTGTTAACCATCGTATTCTTATTGACAGACTATACAACATTGGGTTGTCTCACGACTGCCTTGCGTGGTTCAAAAATAATTTTTCCGAGAGGGTCCAGTGCGTTAAATCTGAGGGCCTGTTGACTGAACCTATGGATGTCTCTACAGGGGTGCCACAAGGTTTGATTCTCGGGCCCACTCTTTTCTCCATATACATTAATGATGTGGCTCTTGCTGTTGGGAACTCTCAAACCCACCTTTATGCAGATGATACCATCCTGTACACATCCGGCCCCTCATTGGATACTGTGCTATCAAATCTCCAGGAGAGCTTCAATGCCATTCAGCACTCCTTCCGAAACCTCCAATTATTACTAAACTCTAGCAAAACCAAGTTCATGCTTTTCAATCGATCGCTGCCCACCCCTGCCTATCCAATTAGCATTACCACTCTCGATGGGTTGGAACTAGAAAATGTAGATGTCTTGACTGATTAGACAGTTTCCTCTCCTTCCAGCAACACATAAACCACCTTCAATCTAAAGTTAAGTCTAGGATCGGTTTCCTATTCCGCACAGGGCCTCCTTCACTCACGCTGCCAAACTCGCTTTGGTGAAAATGACAATTTTACCAATTCTAGATTTCAGTGATGTCAGATACAGAACTGCCTCAAACTCTCTCCTGAAAAACTGGATGTTGTCTACCACAGTGGCATACATTTTGTGACCAGAGCCCCTTATAACTCCCACCACTGCAACCTCTATGCATTAGTTGGCTGGCCCTCGTTACACACCCAACGCCTAACTCACTGGTATCAACTCATTTACAAATCCACGCTGTACCTACGCTCACTGGTCACTATAGCTTTACCCACCCGCAGCCTTTGCTCAAGCAGTTACATCTCCTTGGTCACTCCAAAAGCCCACACCTCCTTTGGCCGCCACTCCATCCAGTTCTCAGCTGCAAATGATTGGAATGAACTACAAACCCCCCCCCCTGAAGCTCAAAACCCTTATCCCACTAACTGCCTTCAAAGCACGTCTGTCTGTGCTCCTTTCCGATCACTGTACGTGCTAACTGCTCCCCGTCTTTCATCCACTGTTTTTGCACAGCCTTACTCCATTATCTCTGTCGTGCCCTATTGCATAGTTGCACAGATGCACATCTTCACCTGCATTGCACTATCATATCTGTTTATGCTAGTTTGCACTATTCACCTGCCCTTGTATGCTCAACCGTTGTTTCTTCCCACCTTTGTTGTCACACAATTTTTTAACATCTATTGACCTACTTCCCTATCTAGACTGCAATCTGCACTAACTGTATATTGACTATATTGACTCTTTAATACATTTCAGCATTTAGATAGTCTGTCTATTCTTGTATACTGTGTTATCACTGATCTTCATCACCACCTAGACCACACTTTGCACTAATTGTACTCTGACTCTTTACTACATCTAAGCATTCATACAGACTGTCTATTCTTGCATATTGTATTATTATTACTGATATACATCACTACCTAGACCACCATTTGCACTAATTGTGTATTGACTCTTCACTACACCTCAGCATTTATCTAGACGGTCTATTCATATACATTGTGTTATAACTGATCTACCTCACTAACTAGACCACTAGACTAACTGTTTACTGACTCTTTACACCATCAACTCTTTACACCATCTCAGCAGTGATATAGACTCTCTGTTCATGTATATTGCATATCCATCGACTTACTTGCACCTCACTACGTGCCGGCATTTGTAATTGCCCACTTATTCTGCACTTTATGTAGCATATTGTATTCTGTATTCTTGTACTGTATTGAATGTGAAACTATTTGTTGTCTTGCACGCCTATGCTTGTCTTGGCCAGGTCGCTGTTGCAAATGAGAACCTGTTCTCAACGGCCTACCTGGTTAAAAAAAGGTAAAAAATAAAAAATTAAAAATCATTTCAGCTGGACTTATAGGCCGTTATATCGTTGGCTAGTTTCATTTAGAATAAAACATCAGATTTGATAAACTACATATGTTTGTGTGCAGAAATCTTAATGTGTAAAGTAACTAGTAACTAAAGCTGTCAGAAGAATGTAGTGGAGTAAAAAGTACAATATTTCTCTCTGAAATGTAGAGGCGTAGCAGTAGAAAGTGGCATGAAAAGAAAATACTCAAGTAAAGTACAAGTGCCTCACACACAGCTTATAGCTTGTTCCTCTGTCCAAAACAAACAAACAATTAATACTGCTTTAGGTATTACTTTAAGTAAGGATTAAGTACTAATCACAGTGGGTATAAATCTATCCAACCCTAATGATCCTGCGGTTGAAGTAAAATAGATTTTTTTCCCCAGGAAATGTGCTTAACAACAATATGAATGTACAGTATACTGCATGGTACAGATTACAGGCTACAATGTATGATTTGTTTATTTGAAGGGAAGAGGAGTGTTCTGTGTTGAAAGCTACATTAAGTATTAAGAAAGTATTTTGATGCTGACTACAGTGAAATTATTCTAGCAACTGACTATCACCAAACAAAACTAAATGTTAACACCTTTACAACAAAATGTCACTTTGCATAAACCAAAGGCATCATAACAGAACTGTGATGACCCCTCCCACTCTGTGGGTGGCTCATGTGAGCTGGGTAAGAGGTAGGCAGAGGTGTGGTACACCTGGTTCACATTTGCCTGATTGACTGTTCTTTAAAGAGGGCCGGAGATTCAGTTCAGGTCCTCTCTCTCTCGATCCTCACAGCCAGTACAGGGTTGGTTTTGGTTAAAAGTTAAATTTTGAGTTCTCTATCACATCAAGACTATCGCTCCACAGAGATACATATTCCGTATGTACTGGGGGACTAACCCACTGAGGGCAGTTGATGTGGATATCACTTTAAGACACACCACTACGTGGCCCATGCTCGGGCATAAAAGGCCGTAGGCCGTAGGGGAAGATAGCCACTATGGTAGCCATACAGTTAAGCTTAAGGATTTACTGTGCTTTCCACATGTATGTGTAAATTATGTATAAATAATATCCATTTATTTTCATCCATTCGGCCCAGTTTAATATGAAACTCAAATGTATACAGTATATGTAGTAGGGGGTCCCTACTCGGTCTCTCTTTCAGCTAAGGGGTCTCTGGCCCAAATAACGTTGAAGCCCCCTGCTCTAACAGATCCAGCCTGAGGATGTCAGACATGAAGCAAACAGCTGAGACAAACATTCTTGAAGCTGTGGCCATCAATAATCACACAGACAATACTACAGAGAGCAGGAAACACCTGAATGCAACTCATCTATGGTACATCCAGTGACTGTGGAGATATTTCCCCAAGGCTGTACTTGTAGTATCTAATGAGCCCATTGAAAGCAAATGTGCCTGTTTCACTCCTACACACCACTTGGTGGCAGTGTTGCCTTAAAGTAATCAATTCAGGGCCTACATGAAAAAAGAGATTAGCAGCTATGTCCATGTCTAAAAAGTGTTGCAACACACTTTTCTACACCTGGTTACAAGCATTCCTGCATATGGAGTCTTTATTTACCTGTTAATTCAGCAGCAGGTGAGTAGAGCATGTGGTGAGGCGTTAAACACTGATGTAGAAACAACTTCTATCAGTTACTCAATACACCCAACAAAGAATGAGCCTTTGTGTTGCATTGATCTTTGGCTGATAGTGTTACTGTGAATGAACTATGACAAATAAATTAATCTGAATAGATATCATGGGTACTTTAGTGCGAGTCATACACAATACAAATATAGTAGTGCACAACAGGCTGCACAGTATTCTACTTTCAGCAGTGTGACTTATAATATGCATAATTACAACATACACAAACTACACATTAATGGCAAAAAATGGAATATGGAATGGACGATACATCTTTTAATCTAATACTTTTAAAATGTTATTTTACTAATGTAGTACAACAAACGTTTTGCATGACTGCACCCTCCTTGACAATAGCGCTTCTTGGGAATCTTGTTCTTGTGTCAGACTGTGACAATGAACCCGTTTCATGTAGAGCAGCGGTCTCAAACTTAGATTACCTGAGGGCCACTGGCCAAGATGTCCTGTCTCAGTGGGGCCACGTGAACACTGAGCCTACCTCTGGAGCTGAACTCATCTCTGAGTATTTTGCCACTGGAGTCCAGGTGCAGCCTCCCCCAGAGAATGTTTTTTCGCCATAAAAGCCCAAATTTGGTGGCCTCTGGCACATTTTAATGCCACTGTTCCATCATATACACTGATCTTAATTATTTACAACTTAAATAAATAGCTATCTATGTGTGTGTGTGTGTGTGTGTGTGTGTGTGTGTGTGTGTGTGTGTGTGTGACAAGGGAAAACACTGGAGTTGGTATCTCAAAATAACAAGTTAGTATGTCAAAATGACAACATTTCTTAAAATATACTTATTCAATCAGATACTATCTTAATCTTACTTATTATTTTTACATACTAATTTCAGTCATTGTTAAATTAATCAAAACATCCAATCCAATACAGTCTAGTTTGTTGAGTAAAATGCATTGGTCAACAAGTCTCAAAAGCCTGAGAAAGATTAAGTTAATTAATACATTTATCACAAAATAGGCAGACAATTGATACATAGAATAAGTCTTTGTACAGCTGCCATGAATGACCAGTACCTTTTACAAGTACACCGTGGCTGCTCAACTTAATGCTTTCTTCTGTCTGCATGGTTTACTGACTACACCAGGCCATTGGGATGCCGTTCAAAAATTATGTAAAAAAAGGAGGGATTGATGCAGGTGCGTCAATTGTTGCTTTCAGTGCGTTTGTGCCTTCATCAGCGTGAGAAATACATGGTGTGGTGTGTGAGCGGTGAACTGGTTGAAATGCGTGTGTCTCACGGTGAATGCGTGAGGCTTGAAAGCCCTGATAATGCATTACAGTAGAGAGTTTTATAGGAGTTACCTATCTGGCTGCCAGGTTGTTAGCTTTGTTGTTTACCTTAATTCAGAGTTACTGCTGCTGTGTTTTCAATCCAAAAATGTTCCTCAGAGAAACACACAACTCTGTGAAGGTCAAAACAGGAGCTAGCTAACACCACTAACACTGGCTCTTCACTTTGATGCTAAGTAGGCTAATTATCTAAACTCACAAGCCAGCCTAGCCCTTTGGCCTAGCTAGCTAGCGGCAAGGTAGGTATCATTAGCAGCCTTGTTAAGCGAAGGCTTAAAAGCTGAAGAGGTTTAACAATAGCTACCGTGTCTGTGTTTATTTACAGCAGCCTCAGGTGGTTGATTCAGAATGACTTTGGCTCTGTTGTAGCTACCTGGCTACATTTGGTAGCAGTTGTTGCACTTGCTATCTTAAGAGAGGCACAGCATACATTATGGGTTCAAAACACCACTGTCGCGAGGGTTCAAAAACCCTATGAGTGACCGAGGAAGAGATAGAGTGGCTCTGCCCGGAGGAAGCCCGGGGCCCCCGTCTGGAGCCAGGCCCAGATGGAGGGCCAGATGGAGGGCCCGTCAGCGAGCGCCTGGTGGCCGGGTTTGCCACGCGCCCGGCTGGGCACAGCCCGAAAAAGCTACGTGGCACCTCTCTCTCCATCCCACGGGCCCACCACCTGTGGGAGGAAGCGCTGGGGTCGGGTGCGCTGCCACATGGGTGGCGGTGAAGGTCAGGGGCCTCGACGGACCAGACCCGGGCGGCAGAGGATGGCTCTGGGGACGTGGAACATTACCTCTCTGTGGGGGAAGGAGCCGGAACTTGTGCGGGAGGTGGAGCGCTACCAGTTGGATCTGGTGGGGCTTACCTCAATGCACAGTCTCGGTTCTGGAACCATACTCCTGGATAGAGGTTGGACTCTTTTCTTCTCTGGAGTTGCCCAGGGTGTGAGGCGCCGGGCGGGTGTGGGGATACTCACAAGCCCACGGCTGAGCGCCGCTACGTTGGAGTTTACCCCAGTGGATGAGAGGGTCGCCTCTCTACACCTGCGGGTTGTGGGGGGAAAACTCTGACTGTTGTTTGTGCATATGCACCAAACAAGAGTTCGGAGTATTCGGCCTTCTTGGAGACCTTGAATGGAGTCCTGTATGGGGTTCCAGTGGGGGAGATGGAGATACATGGAGAGGCGTGATTGGGAGGAACGGCCTCCCTGATCTAAACCAGAGTGGTTTTGTTGTTGGACTTCTGTGCTAGTCATGGATTGTCTATAACAAACACCATGTTCGAACATAGGGATGCTCATAAGTGTACCTGGTACCAGAGCACCCTAGGCCGAAGGTCAATGATCAATTTTATAATTGTTTCATCTGATCGTATATTTTGGACACTCTGGTGAAGAGAGGGGCAGAACTGTCAACCGATCACCATCTGGTGGTGAGTTGGGTCAGGAGGTGGGGGAAGACTCTGGACAGACCTGGTAAGCCCAAACGGGTAGTGCGGGTAAATTGGGAACATCTGGAAGAGGCCCCCGTCCGACAGACTTTCAACTCACACCTCCGGCGGAGATTTTCGTGCATCCCTGTGGAGGCTGGGGGCATTGAACCTGAGTGGACAATGTTCAAAGTTTCCATTGCTAAAGCTGTGGCGGGGAGTTGTGGTCTTAGGGTCTTAGCTGCATCAAGGGGCGGTAACCCTCGAACACCGTGGTGGACACCGGTGGTCAGGGAAGCCGTCCGACTGAAGAAGGAGTCTTTCTGGGATATGTTATCCCAGAGGACTCCGGAGGGAGTTGCAAGGTACCGAAGGGCTGCAGCCTCTGCCGTGAAAGAAGCAAAGCAGCGGTTGTGGGAAAAGTTCGGAGAAGACATGGAGAAGGACTTTCGGTCGGCACCAAGGTGCTTCTGGAAAACCGTTCGCCACCTCAGGAGGGGGAAGCGGGGAACCATCCAAGCTGTATACAGTAAGGATGGGACGCTGTTGACCTCAACTGAGGAGGTAATAGGGCGGTGGAAGGAGCACTTTGAGGAACTCCTAAATCCAGCTAATATGCCCTCTATAGTAGAGGCAGAGCTGGAGGATTGTCGTCAATTTCCCTGGTGGAAGTCACTGAGGTAGTTAAACAACTCCGCAGTGGCAAAGCACCAGGGATTGATGAGATCCATCCAGAAATACTTAAAGCTTTGGGTGTGGATGATGTGGTCCTGATGGCATCATCAGCCTGTGACCTTCAGCACTCACTGGATCGGTTCGCAGTCGAGTGTGAAGCAGCTGGGATGAGGATCAGCACCTCTAAATCTGAGGCCATGGTTCTCAGCAGGAAACCGATGGAATGCCTTCTCCAGGTAGGGAATGAGTCCTTACCCCAAGTGAAGGAATTCAAGTACCTTGGGGTCTTATTCGCGAGTGAGGGGACAATGGAGCAGGAGATTGGTCTGAGAATCGGCGCAGAGGGTGCGGTATTACATTCAATTTATCGCACCGTTGTGACGAAAAGAGAGCTGAGCCAGAAGGCAAAGCTCTCAATCTACCAGCCAGTTTTCGTTCCTACCCTCACCTATGGTCATGAAGGCTGAGTAATGACCGAAAGAATGAGATCCAATGTACAAGCGGCCGAAATGGGTTTCCTCAGGAGGGTGGCTGGCGCCTCCCTTAGGGATAGGGTGAGAAGCACAGTCATCCGTGAGGAGCTCAGAGTAGAGCCGCTGCTCCTTCACGTCGAAAGGAGTCAGTTGAGGTGGTTCGGGCATCTGGTAAGGATGCCCCCTGGGCGCCTCCCTAGGGAGGTGTTCCAGGCACGTCCAGCTGGGAGGAGGCCTCATGGAAGACCCAGAACTAGGTGGAGGGATTATATCTCCAACCTGGCCTGGGAACGCCTCGGGATCCCCCAGTCGGAGCTGGTTAATGTGGCCCGGGAAAGGGAAGTTTGGGGTCCCCTGCTGGAGCTGCTACCCCTGCGACCCGATACCGGATAAGCGGACGAAGATGGATGGATGGACTGTCGCGAGAAGTGGCATTAGGAAATAAAAACGTTTAAAAAGGGACATTTTGAAAAAGAAATCATATCCCATAAAAATGTCTCATTTTGTTTAATTTATTTCACACAAGTAATCCATGTGATTATTCTTATGTTAGTCTCACTTTGCCAGACCATTCTCCACCCGCTGCGGCGGAGGGTCTGGCTAGGCCAAATAGCATTCTGGGATGGGAGAAAAACGTACTCTGGTTTATTGGCATTTCTTTAAACCAATCACAATCGTCTTGGGCGGTGCTAAGCAACACACAGAGTAATGGTGCCTCTGCAAAATAGCCTCGGGAAGGAACTTGTTTTTGTGGAACATGTGTACGTTCAAAAGTAGTTTTAGTCGTGCAACAGAAAACTCAGATAGGACAGATAGTCTAGCTAGCTGTCTGGATTTACCCTGTAGAGATCTGAGGAGCAGTTAACCATAGTCGTCATGAATCCACCGGAGTTTAGAACGCCAACACAAAGAAAGAGTAAGGAAACGGACATCAGTGAAACGACATGCATCCGGCGGAATTTCCTGCGGCACTAGAGCAATCCCGGAAGTGGAACGTCGAGGATATAGAATGAATATACTATAGACACTAGATGTGAAATCTTTGTGTTTATGTTGACAAGTTGTGAGGTCAGGGGCAGCTTGCTTAATGTGAAATATAAAATCACGGAGAAGCTCGAAGAGTGGTGAACTGTTAGATACCACACTGCTCTTCAAATGTACCGTGGCTCAACTAATTCAGGCTAACAAGCAGATCTCAACAACACAGAACTTTCACCCAGGAGACCGGGGTTCATGTGCTGTTCTTGTCCCGCGTGTCACTGAAACGTAAATTTTGTAACCCCACCCACCATCTTTTCCTAAACCTAACTGTCCCGTTTTGTGCTGCACGTCAGTTAAACGTACGTCCCGACCCAGAGCGTCAAAAAGTGACGCCAAGAGTCCCGACCAAACACGTCTAAATATGACATTAAATGACACTTTTTGTGTCAATAACAAACTCCAAAGGCACCTGACCAAGCGTCGTTTTTTGAGACGATGAGAGTAAGAATGTGTTGGTGAAGGAAACGTGGATGCAATTTAAGGACTTGGGACGTACCCACAATCTCATTTTATGTTCCTGTATGTTTCAGGTGTATTTGGGGTATTTTGTCCCAATGTTTCCACACTTTGATCACTGTTAAACAGTTCCATGTCTCCAGTGAATGTGCTCAGACTAGAGTGATGATGGTGCATGGTTGATGAGGTTCTTCCCCCCATGTTACTTCTGTCTGTCTGTCTCTGTGTGTGTGTGTGTGTGTGTGTGTGTGTGTGTGTGTGTGTGCGTGTGTGCATCTCATAGGGGTTGATGTGAATCCTGATTCTGATGTGTAGCTGCAGTGTACAGGCACATATTATCCGATTACATGAGTGACCACTGACTGACCTCAGTAATACAGCGACTCTGCCTCTGTGTGTTCTGACTCTGGCTACGCCACTCTGCATTCCAGACAAAAACTTGAAAAGAAGAAAAAAAAAGCACTTAATTAATTGCCTGACATATTTTGCAGTCCTTCTCCCAGCCAATTTAGTGGGAGATGTCAATCAGGTGGATTAGGCTTGTTTTTCTGTAAGCCCTGTGCTGACAGTGGGAAATGATTAAAAGGGGAGATTATGTGACAGCAAATTTGTGTTGATATCATTAAACTTTCATCGTGGACTGGGTCTAAAGCTCTAAATTGCTTATTAACTCAGCTTTTTGTGGCTGTTCGCTTATCAACACTTCAAATGAGCCAGATATCAGAGCAGTCCGTCACATTCTCTGCTCCTATTCGGCTGTGGAAACATCCTTTGTGTGACTGGGATAAAAAAACAACATCTCTAGACCTTCTCTGCACTACATGAACATCCATAGTCATGCAGTAGTCACAAGTCAACCATGGAAATAGTTCATAATGTCTAAATCAAAAATAAGTGTTGTTTTTTTGGTCGTAGATCTGTTCAGCAATATTCTATAACCGCGAATAAGTATGAATATTGTATGTTGATTGCTCAGAAAGATGTATTATGGTATTTATACAGGTCAGGGAACAGCTGACTCTGTATAACTTGGACTGTCCCTGAAAAAAAATGTAGTGCTTAAAAGAAAGGTTACTATTTTTTCAAGCTACAGTACTCAGATGCCATATGTACACTGAAAGAATTATAGAGTCCACAGTCGTCATTCATGCACTGAATCCATTCAACTAAAGCTATGTGGCGGCCGGGGGGACTGTGTCCCTGTGGCAATGAACCTGGACCCCCTGTGGCACAGCTATTATTTGACTATTTGCTTTTTCAGTTTTCCCAAATGTGAATGAAACAGTGACTTTGTTTACATGAACAAATTATCCTATTTTTTGCCCTTATTCCAATGAACACAATATTCCGACTAAGCTTGTTTCCATGGCTAATGAAAGTGAATAGTCCTCTAATGTTTCTGTTTAGTTTTCCAGCGGTGGAGGACTTGTTGGACCGTGCGAACACAGCCTCCCTCTTTCATTCCTTCAAGCAGCTTTTTGAAAAGGTCGGCGTAGCGATGTTTGTGCACATCCAAAACCTCCCTATGCAAGTATTTCATAATGTTTAAAAGTAGCTGTGTTTCTTATCTTTTGAGCATGCATCGCTACGGCAGCCGGACTTCTTGAACTGTCGGCTGGTTGGTTTGTGTAGGTCTACAACAACCATAGTAACACACAGGGCTGACCGTAAGCCGTAAACAAGCCGTAAACTGCTGCAAACTGCGGTAAGAACCCTGATTGAGACACATATCCCTAATGAGCCGTATATATGTCTGAAGAATGCTTCTAAAACTTGAATAATACCGACATATTACACGTCTTTATCAGAATTTTTGTTTTGCTATATTTGGAAAAAGCCTTATTCGGAATATCCAAACATGCTGTTTACATGACCTGTATCAAAATCGGAATATTGTCATATTCGGAATAATAGTGGAACATTGGTGTGCATGTAAACGTACTCAGCGTGTGTGGATAAACACATTTGCACCCTTTCAGATGTCTACCAAAAGAAAGAGAGGTGAAGCATCATTCGATTATAAAATTATAAAATAGTATCAAACAATCGGATGGTCACTATCATGTCACTGCGTATCTGTGAATGAATGGACAAGTCTCTGAAAAAGAATCTCTGCAGTGAACCAGGAAGCCTCTGCCACACTCTGGCCTCACAACAACTGGGAGAGTAAGAGGTACCAATACCACACTGTAAAAAATACTCTGTCACAAGTAAGTAACAAGTAAGTCCAGCATTGAAAATGTTACTTCAGTAAAAGTATGTAAGTATCATCAGGAAAATGTACTTCAATGTTAAAAGTAAAAGTATACAAAGCAGAAAAACCCTAACATTTTAGAAAGTGTAAAGGATCCAAACAGTTGTGTGTTTAATGGTCTAATCATTTCAGCTGGACTTGTAGGCCGTTATATTGTTGGCTAGTTTCATTTAGAATAAAACATCAGATTTTATAAACTACATGTGTTTTGTGTGCAGAAATCTTAATGTGTAAAGTAACTAGTAACTAAAGCCTTTCCATTCGGAGTCACTTTCTCATTTCTTGATTGTTCAGACATGCTGATGTGTGATTTGTGAATGTACAGTAAGCTCTGCTGCGGAAAACTAACGAGTTCAAGTGACTGCTGTATACTGTCGGCCTTGTAGGATATTATTTGCATGCAATGCCTATTAGAGTGTGTAAGTCATTAGGGCTTGTACAATTTCCATTTTTTTTCCATCTTCGTCCGCTTATCCGGTATCGGGTCGCGGGGGTAGCAGCTCCAGCAGGGGACCCCAAACTTCCCTTTCCCGGGCCACATTAACCAGCTCCAACTGGGGGATCCCGAGGCGTTCCCAGGCCAGGTTGGAGATATAATCCCTCCACCTAGTCCTGGGTCTTCCCCGAGGCCTCCTCCCAGCTGGACGTGCCTGGAACACCTCCCTTGGGAGGTGCCCAGGGGGCATCCTTACCAGATGCCCGAACCACCTCAACTGGCTCCTTTCGACGCAAAGGAGCAGCGGCTCTACTCCGAGTTCCTCACGGATGACTGAGCTTCTCACCCTATCTCTAAGGAAGACGCCAGCCACCCTCCTGAGGAAACCCATTTCGGCCGCTTGTACCCTGGATCTTGTTCTTTCGGTCATGACCCAGCCTTCATGACCATAGGTGAGGGTAGGAAGGAAAACTGACCGGTAGATTGAGAGCTTTGCCTTCTGGCTCAGTTCTCTTTTCGTCACAACGGTGCGATAAATTGAATGCAATACCGCACCCGCTGCGCCGATTCTCCGACCAATCTCCCGCTCCATTGTCCCCTCACTCGCTTGTACAATTTGTGTTTGTCCTAATTTGATTCTTATATACAGATACATGGTTGCCGATGGATTTGGATTGCCATTTTTATTCATTGCGTTTCTAAAAGTATTGTGATAGTGCAGATTTTCTTTTCCTTCTTTAACAAAAACAAAAGTTGAATAAAACACTTCTAGAGACAATATATCATGAGACATTTCTAAAAACTGATAGTTTTCTAAGAAGAATGACATCACATGTCAGTCAGTCAGTCTGACATTTATTTACTTTGTAAAGAAGAACATAACATGGATCTTCAACCTTTGCTGCTTTCACTCCGTTTGGCTGGAAACGGACATGATGTAGTCGCCGTCAGCGGTACCGAATAAACAGAACATATTTAGGTCAAATATCAATTCTAGAGAAAAAGAATACATTTAAAAAATCGTCTAAAAACAACCCACACCCCTATAAGTCTTGTATTTGATACATGCATTGATAATATGTGAACATACACTTTTAGATCTGTGAATGTTTGTGTTGTGCAGTATTTTTAGTATTCAGTACCAATCTGTATCAGAGTGAAAGCTTTGTAAACTGTAAATATATTTCTGCTGTATGCTAAGACAGTGAGTCCCAAACTTTTTAACGTCAAGGACCCCTAAACTGATACAAATTAGACCACAGACCCCTGTTTGATAAGATTTGGTGCCAGGGTGCCCTACCTGATACAGTTTTTGCTTTTAGATGTTTTATTACAGAAAGTGAATTAAACCCGTGAGCAAAATAATCTGTCATTGTGTAAAATGGATGGAATTACAGTGAAAATAAATGTTTCCCCTTTTTGCTGGGCACCCCCTGGAACCTTCTCAAGGACCCTGTGTGGGTCCCTGGACCCCACTTTGGGAACCACTGTGCTAAGAAAAAACTGCTTTTAATGTAAGATTAATGTGTGTATTTCAGTGTGTGCATTTTTATAGTATGTGTATTATCTTAAACTTTGTAAAGTGTCTTTGAGTGTTGCAAAAAGCGCTATATAAATAAAATGCATTATTATTATTATTACTATTATTATCTGACATGTGAATTGACCACTGACCAACAAAGTGTACTGACTGAATATTAAGTGGTTTGGTTTATCACATCACAGTAGAACAACACTAGAATAACAAATCCGGCCCCTCGCATATTTTGAGCTGGCCCACATTTCAATTTATGTTCACAATATATTTTGGCCCACCTAGGTTTTGTTGCTTTTTCTGAAGTTTTGTCACTTTTGCTTTTTTTGCCGTTTTTCCGCCGTTTTTTTCCGATGTTTTTGCCGCTTTTTCCAACGTTTGTTTTGGGCACTTTGTCCTTTGATGGCTATGTTACTATTTTCCTGACATTTTTAGGGCTTTATGTTGTCCAAAACTGTAAGAGAGAAGACTTTATAAGACATGCAATAATACAGCCAAATAAATTTGACTTTTTCGATGAAATAAAAGCATGTTCAAATATTCGAAAAAGTCAAATGTCAAAGTGTGTGGCCCTTGATGTGATTCTCATTTTCCAGTGTGGCACTTGGTGAAACTGAGTTTGACACTTGAGCTTTATACTATAATTATTCAGAAGGCCTGCCAGAAACTCTCCACTGCTAACTCAGCGCTTAGTTTCTCAGTTGATCTAACATAGTCAGGCACCCCGTGAGTTAAAATTGACTAGAACCACTTTATGGACCGTTTAGTATTTATGGAATGGACCACCGGAGGAAAATAGGGGAGGGTCATGTCTTTTTATTCTTTGTTGATGGGAGGGTCATCCAATTTTTTTTGTCTAGGGGGGAGGGTCACCCAACGTTTGTATTCATGAGAAGAGCAACATTTCAAAGTGGCTTGTTTTGGACTATGGTGACATTTTATATATGTATTCAACATCCCAGTGTCTTCATGCTTTGGACACAGTGTTTCATGGAGCCTTAAGATTCATTACAAACTTAAAATCTCCTACTCATCATTGTTTGCTGTACTCTCGGGTCGAGTGGTTCTCTCTCTCAATCAGGCGTGGGATGCACTGGCATCTTTTTATTTATAAAGCAGTATTAGGACTACTTCCTCCTTATCTGAAAGCTTACATCCTCCCGAGGTCTGCAGGGACATATCACTTGCGTTCACAGGATCTGTTTTTATTGACAGTCCCTAAAGTCCGCACTGACTTTGGTAAAAAGGCTTTTCATTTTGCAGCACCATCTGCATGGAATCAGCTTCAGAATGAACTACAGTTGAAGGAATTGGTCTCATTTTATTCTTTTAAAGGCTTTGTAAAAGATCTTGCAGAAAGGCAGTCTGTCTGTCATTGTTTTTAGATCAATTTAGGACCCAGATTTTTTATGATGACATTGTTGTTTGAATATGATGAGTGAAAGTGTGTCTATGTTTTTATTTGTTATTGTCTTTGTATTTATTTGAAACCATGCTGCTGCCACTTGCCAGGACACTCTTGTAAAAGAGATCTGTAATCTCAAGGAGTTTTTTTTTATCCTGGTTAAATAAAGGTTTGAATGAAAGTTTGGTGTATATTTATCCATGTAGCTCCATGTAGCTCTCTCAGTCTCGGCCCCTATTTCTAGCAGATGGGTCCCTCCCTGTTTAGTTAGCAATTTGAACTGTAGCTTTAGAGACCGTGGGATTTCCCAAACTGAATAAATCCCGCTCGCACATATAAACACAACACTGCTTTGCTAGCTCCATCGTGTTGTAACTAAGACATCTGCTGAAAAAATAATTTTATTCATTAGCATGATTGCCGTACTGTTTAGTTCAAAAATATCCAAAACACCGTACGAAAACATAGCAGACGCAAGCTTTTATTTTGAAAAGTCGAAGCTCGCAGACTGAACCAGCCGGGAGGGCATGAGATGGGAGGTCTCCAGGCTGCAGCCATACCCAACTCAAATATCCTTTCGGTCCCGGTGATTATTTGTGAAATTGTGCAAACGACAGCCTTTTCAAGGCATTTAACAAGGAAGGAGTGGTAGCATGCAAGCTCCCAAATTGATGCTTGTCTGAGAAATGGAGTTTTGGATAATGTTCAGCTTCGGCAAGCTTACCTATGCTAAAATATACAATGACTGAGGAAGCCTAGTGATGAGTCCATAGCAACCAGTGTTGAGTTTGTTATTTCCCAGTGTCCTTTGCTGAATGGTCTCAATGTTTAATTGTTTTATTTCATGTGAATACTAGTTTACTAGATGAGTAACTTAGTATTTGAAGTAATGCAGTAAGTGTGCATTTAGTTTTCATGCTTATTGTGTTTCCACAACTGTGTTAGTGAGTAAATCTACTGAAATGGCCACCACACAATAACAGAGGACCAGTACAGAATGCATCAATACACTGTTGGGGAGGGTCATCCTTTTTTTCCATATCATTTTAGAGGGTCATTCAAAATGTATTGCTGGTGAAGGGAGGGTCAGGTCTATTTTGATTAAAAATCCCAAACTCCTCCGGTGGCCCCTGAAATAAATAACGAACAGTCCCTTAATCGGTTGCTTTAAAAAAATTTCGCCACGCTGTGCTGAGTTATACCAAACTCTGAAGCATTGAAATATCTTGAAATGTTGATCCGATCTGACTCAATGTCTTACTCTTCTGGCCTCAGCATGTCTTCAGTCATTGCTCCACTGTTGCACCATAACCTGTCTGAAGGCCAATGAGCCTCCTGGTCTATGTTACAGATAGCACAGCAGAGCACTGTTCTTGTCGGTGATGGGATGTAAAAAAAATAAATAATCTCCCCATAACTACAATTGAGAATCCAAACGGTGATGAAACATTACTGCTTCCTGTGGGAATACTGGGGTTTTTAAAAAACAAGTTAAAAGCACACCTAGTTATCCCTTTTTGTGCTAGAAGATCCTGTCAAAGTGATTTTTGAAGTTATTGTTCAAATATAATTATATAATTGAGAGGAAGAGGAAAATGTCAGTGGGGAAATGTCGGAAATGTTCCTTTTCTCTCTCAGACTCTGAGGTCTGTAAAAGACATGCAGAACAATGTAAAACATAGGCGTAGATTTCAGGGGGGATGCAGGGGATATTTCCCCCCCAATATTTAGAAGAGGTAGATTTGTATGAAGGTCAAGGGCAAGGTAACTTTACTAATACCCAAAGGTAGATTTGGTTTACAGTGGGTCAGCCTCCTTTTACACACACACACACACACACACACACACACACACACACACACACACACACACACACACACACACACACAAAATCAGCAGCAGGCTATGGGATTTAATGTGACAAAGAGACAACATTGCTCATTACTAATAAAATACAATAAATAAATAGTTCCGCAGGCCAAATAAAGAAATACAAATAAATAAGGCAGTGGACCTGTATTGCTACTATTTATTGAATTTAGCCACTGGGACAAAGCTGTTTCTGTATTGCTTAGTTTTACAGGCTGGTTACTTTATACCTGTGTCCAGACGGTAGGAGCTGAAATTCACTATGTAAAGGGTGGAAGTGGTCTTTCAAAATAGTTCTAGGTATCCTTTGTAACTGTTTAGAATACAGGGATTCTGGGTTGAGCTGTGGCTTTCCCATCAGCTTACTGGACCACGTCACCATTTGATTCAGTTTCCTATTTCCTTTGCATCGAAAGGAGCCAGTTGTGTGGGCATCTGGTAAGGATGCCCCCTGGGCGCCTCCCTAGGGAGGTGTTCCAGGCACGTCCAGCTGGAAGGAGGCCTCGGGGAAGACCCAGGACTAGATGGAGGGATTATATCTCCAACCTCGCCTGGGAATGCCTCGGGATCCCCCAGTTGTAGCCGGTTAATGTGGCTCGGGAAAGGGAAGTTTGGGGTCCCCTGCTGGAGTTGCTGCCCCCACGACCCGACCCCGAATAAGCGGACAAAGATGGCTGGATGGTACGGTGGCCCTGAAGTGCAAATCACCACAGAAATTAGAAAAACACAACAACAAATCATAAAACAAAACGGCAAATATGAAAACACTTCAACAAATCATAAAACACAACAGCAAATAGGAAAACACGACAGCAAATAGAAAAACACAACAGCAAATATGAAAACATGACAGCATTATGAAAACACTTCAACAAATCATAAAACACAACGGCAAATAGAAAAACACGACAGCAAAAATGAAAACACACAAGCTACAAGGCTACAACCAACATATGAAAAATCATAACACCACTGATAAACACCCACTAACACAGTAAAGGCAGCTAGGTGTAAGTGTGTTAAATGGTCAACAGTTGTCAGTTAAGACCATAATGAAGAAACTACACCACTACACAGTTACATGAAGTACCTTCATGTTACAGTGTGCTTAAATATACTTGTGATACAATTCTAATCTTACCAGGACAGGTTGGATAACTACTGGCCTAACCTAAAGCTTTCTCCTTCTGTCTGCAGTCTTGAAGCAATCCCATCATCGGCAGCTGTGTCTGATCGCCACTTCATGTTGAATATACTTGTGTACAGTATATAGTAATGTTTGAATAAATGTTATAATAAAGATCCACGTTTCGTTAATGTCTTTTTAGAGCTTGTATACCTCACTAGTTATTAAAACAGGTAGCATCTGGATATAATTATTCAGTTAGAAGTGTCCAGGGGTCTGTTTCACAAAACCAAGATAAGGGATTAAGCCGGGATTTCCCCGTTATCCTGGATGAATTTAGCCTTGACTCGGTTTCACGAAAGCAGAGGCACATAAATCACCATGGAGATTTATTCTGTGCAGCTAGCCTGCTCCTGACCAGGCTAACAGCTAGCCTGCTCCCGACCAGGCTAACAGCCAGGATTTATTTAATCCTGGAGCCTTTTCTGATTACCCAGCAGTGGTTTTACCCTACTGCTACCAGCCTGGATTAAAATACCACAGGTGCATATTGCTGTTCATTTAAGTACTGTTATTATTTAAAGTTGTGACCATTATTTTTTTTTTTTATAATTATTCATGTGACAGTCATTGTTACTGTTATATTGCTGTATGAAGACTGCTGTTCATTTTGTTGTTAGAAGTTTGATGAATATATTACGGCAGTTGCTGAGATAATTAGAAAAGGCTGATAAAATTTCAAATGTGTTTTAAATGAAGTCTGTTACTAAGGGCAACACATACAATGCTGTACATTTCTATAGTTGACCAATGCACCTTGAATTATTTTAGTTGATTAATTTTTTTTTAAATTCTTTAACAATAAAGGATCATGTTTGTTCCGCTTCCATATGCATTGTATTTGGCATTCTTAGCACACAATTTGTGTTGTCCAGTAAACTGGGACTATAATTTGGGAGGATTGTACAATTTAAAGAACAAATCCTAATTGTACAATCCTCCCAAATTATAGTCTTAGTTCACTGGACCAGTAACTATCTAGTGTTGTAGACTACTGTACATTCATGTAACAACAGGGAGAGGACACCTCAATGGTTTTTGACCTTATATTTTGCTGGGGGGGGGGGGGGGGGGGGGGGAATAACAGATGAATATACTCTGTTTACAGTGTGCATGGGCTTTATCACTTAATTATCTTTATAGTTTCTAGATTTTAGTCCAGTTTCTTTAGTGTCTTTATTTTCTATGTCCACAAGGGAGCAAGGCATATACTATGTAGAGAAGGAAACTCGTCCTCTATAAAAAATAAAAAATCGAGAAAAAGCGTGGCAGATAATAGCGGAAAGACTGAATGCTAGTCTAAAAATATACATTTATGAACTACTGCTCTTAACTGAAACCATTCAATGAGTCACTGTCATTTGCAAAAACGAACAGTTGTACACTTTGCATTAAAAGCGAGCAGTGGAAGTTAATTTGACTTAGGAAATGTATATTTTAGCCCATGAGAGAGAGAGAGGGAAAGAGATAGTTACGCATCATACTCATAGCGTTGTAGAAAATTGATCTTCATGGTAAATTTCCTGAGTAACATTATCTTCTGCTTACTTTTAAGGCAAAGAGTACAACTGTTAATTTGTGCAAATGATTAGTAGCCTAATCCTTGAATGGTATGATTATGACGGTTTCAATTCAGAGCAGTGGTCAGTTAATGTATATTTTTAGTCTACTTAAGCATTCAGTCGGTTCGTGATCGTCTGCTACGCTTTCTCTCGCTGTTTCATCACAGCAGCTGTTTCTTTTCGTTTTATACAAATAATGTGTTTCACGTCATCATCCTTCCACAAGAAGCTGCTGCTCCCTCTGTATAAAGTATGTACAATGCATATTCTCCATTTTGGTATCAGTAAATCTGTGATCAACCTTGCGATCTTTTGAGGAAAGCCGTGGACGCGCATCTATCTGAATTACTTCAGCCTGACTCAACCTAATCGCTCCTCCTCAGCCTGGCTTGGTCTTCGTGAAACGCACCAAGCCAGGATGCACAGATTAGACTAGGTCAAGCCTCGCTTTATCAGTTATCCTGGATCTATAAATTATGCTTTTCTGAAACAGGCCCCAGGTCATAATTTGATGGAAAAATAAACATTGAAAAACAGTTTATATTATATACACACCCAAAATCTTAGACGCAGACAAACCAGTTAATTTAATGCATTTATTTTTTGAATGGCAATCTCTAATATAGCAAATAATCTATTCAACATTTGTCTTTGGCCACTGTCTCCCTGCTTGTCTTTTGCTGTCCCTCTTCTCCTCCTCATCTCTCCCTTCTGGTGACGCTAGCGCAGCCTCCGTTTGTTACTTAGTCCCCTGTTAAAAGACAGCAAACACAAGGAAAAGATCTTTACCGTTATAAATGCTAGAACGGAACGTTATACTTGTTACATGGGAAACTACTCATACAATTCACATTGCTAGTGAAGTTAACAAGGTGCAGCTTTACTTCCCATCCTGCAGCTACAACTGATAAACACACCAATTTCTAAATCTCTGCTAACGTTACGCATATACAGTAACGGCTTATAAAAAGAGATGAAAATGCCAACGGACATTAAACTTTACGAACACAAATGGCATAAAAGACAGCAACCCAGCTAGCTAACAGCCTAATGTTAAATGATAAGTTCAGTTAGTTTAACGTTAGCTCGGGGTGTATCTACCTAATTATAATAGCAATTTGTACCAGCATTAATGCGTTAAGCTTTACATTGATGTAACACATTAACGGTGATAACAAATGAACGGCAAACACTAAATATACTTACATTTAAATGTTAATTGTGCCATCAGCGATGCCGGTCGAACTCCCACTTAGGTCAGCCATTTTTTTTTTTTTTTTAAACGAGCCATAGGATTGTGGGTGATTTGGGAGCGCGAAAGACAGTCTGTCCAATCAGGAGGGTCCGTCCTGTGCTACAGTAGATAGGCCTTACCTTTTCCGGTACACAGTTCTGTCAATGTGGGGGGAGGACAGAGGGAGGAAAGACAACCCACTCCCCAAAAAAAGTTAAAAATAACTGTTCAAGGGGCTCAAAACATGTAGTCCTACGGAAAACAAGAACTTTGTCTTCTTTGCTACATCGGGGGGGAGCGAGAAAAGTAAAGACATGATTTCAACTTTGGAGCTTCTGGCTTTAACAAGTTCTCATTCATTCATTTGTTGTTGAGATGTACATGATTCCTAAAAAATAAACATCCCGAAACACGTGTGACGTTTTGAATATACAGAAAGTTTTGAACTATACAGAGAATAATTTCCTTTACATAAAAACATTTGCACCATAACTCTTATTGTACATATTACTTATCTTTTTAATTGACTTATCTTTCTTTATGTTATTTGTACTTTATATTTTTTTATTTTTATATATTACTTTTTTATCTTTATTTGTATATATTTCTTAACTTTTGTATTATACGCGTCCTTATTGCACCGTACAAACGTATTTGCAACTGCTCTGTATGTCTGGCTCGTATTGCAGAATTGACAATAAAGTTGACTTGATGCAGAAAAAGCATAAATTGAATTCACCAGAATGCAGGAAATGTTGTGTTGTGCAGTGGACCTGTATGTTGTTGCCCAGTTGATCTGGGAAAAAAACATTGCATTTATTTTAAAAACAGAGTAACAAAGAACACATGTCAGAATACAACTAAATGGCATGTTGTAAGTATGCACACTTTTTTTTTTTTTTTACACGAAAACCTATATTCATATTTATGGTGTTTCTTCCATAGAGTCTGTGATGATGCATTCTATTTTATTCATAACAATCTCCCTGCCTACATTTTTTGTGTGTTAAAAATCTAACTGACACAAACAAATTAAATATTAATTTGTGAAACTGTCATTTAACTATCTGAACATTCCACTAAAAGCAGGAAGAAGAGAGTAAAATAGATAGGAAATACATAAAAGCTGCGTTCTCAGTGGGGTGAAAGTCATTATTATTTTACATTATAGATTGACCTGTTCATTTTATTTATTTATCTTTAGCCTATGAAATGTAAAATAGTAAATATCAGAATACAATACACATTTTCTATGCTATAGGCTCAGTCTGCCACTTTAAAAAAAAAAGATTCCAGTGCTGGTTCCATGGTATCAGAATTTTGGATAGTCACCATGGAAACATTAATTGGTCATGTGACAAGTGCTGGGAAGATTGGCAGAACAGGAAGCCAAGTGACAGTACAGATGGAAATCTGTACTGGAAATCACAATTGTCAGATTGACAGCACTCTAGCCCAATGGATTGGGGGGGGGGGGGGGGGGGGCAATCATATCTCAGGTGCCACCCCGTGCCTCCCTTCTAGCCCCGCCCCTGTCTCTGTAAATGATAGAGTGTGGTCTAGACCTACTCTATCTCTAAAGTGTCCTGACATAACTCCTGTTGTGATTTGACACTATAGTGGCCCTATTTTAACGATCTAAGTGCATGGCGTGAAGTGCCTGGCGCAGGTGCGTTTAGGGCGTGTCCAAATCCACTAGGGACGGATGGAACAATGCGCACCTTTCATTCAAAGTCAATTTCCAGTTCCATATTTTTACAAGATAGCACCTGGTATTGATAGAACACACATGTGAGTTGTTGATGACAACAACAAATTATTTTTGTCTGTAACGTTTTCTTTTAAAATGACGTATATATCTGAAAAGTATTTCAACGTCTCCACTCCCCTATTATTTCTTTAAGTAAATGCAGTTGCTAATATTGCTGTAATTATACTGAAGTCAGGATTGTTTATAGTCTTAATGTTTGGAATTGTTTTTATGACTCAATCTGAATCTTCAAATATTCATATAAGAGGATATATCTATAAGGATTTATATTTATATTGGAAAACAAGCATTCTCCTGTAATGCTGGTAAAGTATGCACATATGTGTCTTTAATCTACGAATCACATCACTTTAAGTGGAACTTTCTTTTAACTAAGACGTTATTTGTCCTTTACAGAAGTGCTTGTGGCAACTGCCTTGAGGGCTCTTCACAGCTGCTTTGTCAGTGGGCCTCAGTACACTGGAGGTAAGATAAAGTAGACAATATTTTGGAGGATATATATATATATATATATATATATATATATATAATATACACACACACACACTTACAACTTACACCTAAAATTTCCACTTAAAATAATTTCTTGCAGATGCAGTGGACCTGTAAGCAGTGTATTTTTTCTACAGACAAAAGAGGACAGTTGTTAAACACTATCGCCTAAAACATGGAGACTTTACTCTTGGTTTAGATGGACTACACCTTCCCACTGTGGAGACAGGAGATTGTGGAGGCTGAACCTCCAGTGAAAACCCTGAAGGAGCGCTGGCCAGCTCTTTTTACAGAGAGACAAGTACGTACTGATATTGATATACTTTTTTTGTATTCTCCTATGATAAAGTGTGCATTTAGGTTTCAGGACTGGTAACCAAAGGTTTTCCAAAATTCCCACACTGACTCAAGCCGTTCTACTCACTCACATTTTTTTTCTGTGTCTTGTAGGTGTTTGCTGAGTTCAACAGGATAGCTACGACAAACCTGGAGAATGACTTTTTTGGTGCTGTTGACCGCTACACACCACGGTTTGTCACAATCTTCAAGTCCAAGCAAGGAAGTGTTGGAGAGAAACTGGCTGAGATTGTACACAAATGGATTCAAGGGTCAGTCGACTACAGACCTGTTAAGTTTTAGCTGTGGATTAGATCTTCAAATAACTACTCCAATCGGCAACTGTTCTCTGCACTGTTAAGCATACACTACCGGTCAAAAGTTTGGGGTCACTTATAAATTTCCATTCCACTACATTACAGACAGAATGCCAGCTGAGATCAGTTGCATTGTTTTTGTAAGCAGCTTCTTGCATTAAAAGCTGTTGTTATTATAAGAGGTGATTGTTTTTGCATTATGTAAGCACATAATGTAATCAGGGCAGCAGTTTTCAGATTACATTATGTGCTTACATAATTGCAAAAGGGTTCTCGAATGTTGTAGACAGAAGTGGCTGAAGAAACGCTTGAAATCCATGCTTTTTGGTCTAAACGTCATACCCAAATTAAAAGTGGTACAGCTCCCATATACTTTGACACTCAGGGGTGTGCCTGATATCATTGGAAAGGTGATTGATGTGGGTGTATTTGTGTATTTGTCTGTTGTATTTTGTTTTTTGGCTTTTTTCTTTGCACTTTTCAAATGGAAATAAAAAAACGCACAGACATATCTGTAGAAAAAAATTATATAAAATCCATTTTTGAGTCTTTTGGCTTCTGGATTTTTTTCTGTAGTAAGCTGAGACATGTAGCTAATGCCCTGTGTTGTCTGTCACCTGTCAGATGTGTTTACAGCAGTGTATTCTAATAATTTTACAGATGTATGGATGGAAATAAAAAACCTCCATTCTAGCCTCTGTAACTCTGTGTCAGTAAGGCCTAGAATCACCCTGACACTTGTAACAAAAATTTCTTCAGCCACTTCTGTCTACAACAGTCGAGAACCCTTTTGCAGTTATGTAAACACATAATGTAATCTGAAAACTGCTGCCCTGATTAAAAAATCAATGCAACTGATCTCAGCTGGTATTCTGTCTGGAATAGAGTGGAATGGGCATTTCTAAGTGACCCCAAACTTTTGACCGGTAGTGTACATGGTGACACCTTTTTCATATGCGCTTTTAAAAATGGGTTTGTATTGTAACTTTTGAATGTGGCATAATCTTGAACTTTATTTGTTCTATCCACTTCTAGAAACCAGATGTGACAGCAGTGCGTACCCTTGTTCTCCAAGGCATCCCTGTTCTGCTTGGTGATGACCACAGTAACTTCTACAACAACCTCCTTTGTAAGTCCTCATATCTTAAAAGAGCACATACTGTATATCACTGTGAGTTCAGAACAAAGATGGGCTGCATGCTAACTGTGACAGTTCAGTGTATGCCAGCAGGGTGATAAAAAAGAGATAAAACAACAAAAACCCTAAACAAAGATGAAGCAGCCATTCAACTAACTCCATTTGTAGTCCATGTCACAGGGTTGCACTGTTGAGTGCAACAATGCAGAGCCCACTTGCCATGCTGCAATTGTGGGTTCTGCACAAGAGGTAGAACATTTCTCTCCCTCACATACACATAACATCTGAATACATTTTATATTAGGACAGACATCAGAGCTTAATTTCATTCATGTTATTTAGTGGATGTCTGTAAGCTGGGTGTAAAGTGAAAACTTAGGCTGGAGGGAAGTGTTCGCAGGACAGATGACTTGATGACAATTGATAATGCCAATCAACATTTACCTGTTGTAATGTTTGTGTTTGGTTGTATACAGGATTCTGACAGTGATGAGGCCTGGGCCCAGGTATCTGTTGGGTTGCTGAGTGTCATCAGTGAAGATGCGCCTCACTCTCCAAATCATCTCCATCTTGACCCAGTGTCTACTGCCATCATTCTTGAAGGAGGTATTGTAATGGCCAATCTCCAGAACCTACCTCAAGCACTTTGCCTCTTGTTTGGGTTGTCCTATGCACCACACTCGGACTACCCTAAAGCCATGAAAAACACATTCAACGTCATTCAACGAGTGGTGCTTGGCCTGGGAGAGAACAAACTCTCCCCCAAACTTCAAACTCTTAAAAATCTCCTGTTGAGTTAGAATGGTAAAAACCAAGAGTGACATTTGGCATACAATCTTATTTGTTTATAAAAGTGGGTCCAGTTGCTTTTAATTGTTAACTAAATTAAGGCAGTCCTTTCATATTGTTTTATATCAGCCACTGGGTTCATCAGCAAGTTACATTTAGAGGCTGCAGGTGTATGGTCATTCATACATGTGTGAGATCTGTTGCCATAGTCATTATTGTACACTAACTGGATGTCACTTGTACTTGTCAGCAGGTTGATTCTGTCAGCCGTTTGGTCTTTAAACTTTATTGTTTTTTCAAAAGTAAAGCAGTTGTTCAGGATTATGTTAAATTAAAGGTCAGGGTTGGACTTTTCTTTCCACAAATGACAAATTTATGTCTTTTTATAAAGCCAAATACATTGGCTGCCAATTATTACTGGAAGATTATTGAAGAACAATTTTGTTACCGATGTATATGGGCAGATAGGCAAACATTCAGTCCAACAGAGTCCGTTGTTCACACCCCTTGGTGTTGCTTTCACTCTGTACTTTTGAAGAATGTTTTTATTTTTATATTTTATTTTACCTTGACATTGATCATTTTAGTCTGAATGTTGTCTGCAAGTGGTACTGATCACTTATAGTAATGACTAACATTTTAATCTCCTCGAAACCAATTAGTTTCTCTATCAGCTGTCTAAGGTGCAAATTCGACTGTTTTCCCACTAAACATCTCTTTACCGGATACACTCATAAAATCAAGTATATTACCCCAAAATTCATACTCCTATAAATAATATAAATAATTATAAATAAAATTACTTATCAGCCAAGTCAAGAATTCAAAATCGTGAAATCCTGTGCCAAAATTTGATTGATTGAAATAACAAGGTTTATCTGGGCCAAGCACACATAATAATTTTTAAGATGATAAAATACAATCAGAATAAAATTACAAATGTCAAGGTAATGCATACTTTATACCAGATTCAAAGGGTTTTAAGACTTTGATTTTAACATTGTAAACTAAATAACAATGGTTGAGGTTCAAGGAATAAACCTGTTTCAACTATAATGTAGTTGTGAGTTAAATATTTATATTTTATGATAATTTATGCTTCTCTCTGGTACATTTATGTAACAAGTGTGTAGTGAGTTGGCAGAAAAGAGTTAACATATAGGTGAGCTTTTGGTGTTTGAGATTGTTATTCTTCAGAATAACAATCTCAATGTCTAATTGATTACTGTAAAAGGAATAAGGTAAAATGAATGTCCAAAGTACTTAATTTACACAAGTAACAGTTACTTGGTCTTTTCAAGGCAATCGGTTTGCATGGTTTAAACAAGTAAATCAGAATTGCTCTTTAAGTAACTAAAAACGAGAAATTCTAAGTTGCAGGAATTGTCACATTAGTTAGCCCAACTTAAATAATTGTGTTAAGAGTTCACACAAAGTAAAGTTCACATGACATTACTTAGTTGTTTGAAATAGTAATTCTGAGTAGTCTATACTAAGTCAGGAATACATCTAAAATAAATTGTCAAGTACACCACACAAATTGTTTTTAGTTACTTAAACTCAAGAGTAAGTACACTATACTAAACAGGGATTTGTTAATACAACACGCAATACCTATTCCACTGTACTTAGTTTTTTAAGTGCAATCGGTTTGCATGCTATTTTTAAGTAAGGTTAACTACTCGGATTTTGCAGTGTAGGTTAACTATAATTTCAAACAATAATTATAATGAAATAAATCCACTCAGAGGCAGAGGTATCTTTCTTCATCTGTCCATTGTTCACAGTGAATCTTCCATTCTTTCTCAAACACACATGGCTAATTATTATGCAAAATGATGTAATCTGAGTGATACACTGTAAAAACATTCAAGGTAGTTTAACTTAGAAATGCAAGCTCACCTGCTGCCTTGAAAATTGAAGTTCACTCAACTTGAAGACTGCCTTTGTTTCAACTTAGAAATTAAAGTTAATGAGGTTGATGTAACTACAGTGTTCTAGTTTTGTTAAAGTTGTTCTTTTAGTTGATTTAACTTTTTATTACTTGTTTTAACTTAATACTTTAAGTTCAAACAAATAATTTATTTTCTTTAATAATGCAAGAAACCTTCCTTGCCTAGTATAACAGACCCACATTTGTGGGTGCTTATTTTTATTTTTACCTTTATTTAACCAGGAAGAGACTCATTGAGATTAAAAATCTCTTTTTCAAGAGTGTCCTGGCCAAGACAGGCAGCAGTACAACCACACATACAGTACATAAAACACAAAATACGCAAAAACACCAAAAACATAAAACAACTGACAGCAAATCTTTCAAAGTCAACCACAATCCTAAACACATCAGGCAAAACATCTGCAGCCAGATGTGGCTGCCTCCAAGTTAATCAACATCCTCTTAAAAACGACCAATGAGATCAGCTCAGTAAGTTTCATGGATTTCTGTAATTTGTTCCAGGCAAAGGGAGCAGCAAACTTAAAGGCCTTTTTTTCCCAGCTCAGTTCTAACCTTTGGAACAGACAGAAGGAAAAGATCCTGGGAACGAAGATTGTAAGTTCCAGTACTATTTACACTGATGTAGGTCAGAAGGTAGAATGGAAGGAGACCTAAAATAGCCTTTGGGTGCAGCCGCCTAGGAGCCCCATACAAAATAGGGGCCTCTCTAAAGCCGCTGATCTTGTGTCACTTGACATAAAACAGCCCGCTAGTGAAGTGACACACCACAACTTAATGGCTGAAGAAAGCCTATTACTGCTCAAAGTCTAACACTCCAATACTCCAGCTCTTCTTATCAAATGTAACAGTCACTTAACTCATGGTTACAAATGTAAACCAGCACAACAATGACAATTACCAGGCAACAAAACACTACATTCTAAGCAGACACGTTTAATAAACGGAATTCATGAAGTTACATTTGTATTTCGAACAAACTGCAAACTTTTCAGCAAATTTTAACTTTATTTACCACCTTGCATCATGGGAATTGACCAGCCAATGAACCAATTGCACCTGACTGCAGTATGCAGATTGGGGTTGGGCTAAATGTGGGCGGAGCTAAACGTTTGACTTTTGAAAAGTACGTTCCATTTTCCTTTTGAGAAGAGTGAAATGCCAAATTCACAATTCACAAGTTGTTGACAGGTACTCCCTCTGCCGGTGGCAATAGTGCTTCCTTGTTTGCCACAACACGTGTGATATTTTAGTTGAAATTTGAATAGGCTACATCACTTATCTGCGGTGTATAATTAATTTATTGTGTCCATGCTTTAACTTTGCCGTGAAAGAAGACTCGAAAGGCAACTCTTTTTTTGTTGCCTCACACACACACGCTTTTTTTTCAACTGATAACTTACATACCCAAGTTCAATCAACACATACATATCTGACAAAAAATTTAAATAGTCGACCCAATGAATAAATGCAAGTTTAACTTTCAAAAACTCATAAAGTTGAGTTCAAAACCCACAACTTGTATAAGCTTGTTCAGTTAAAAATAAGAAATAAGTGGACATAACTAAATGGGTCTATAATGTTAGAGGAGTGTAGGAGTCACTGGGACAAAATATTTCCATTAAGAAATCTTTAAAAATACTTCACAGACTGTATCCATGTAGCCTGTAACTGTCAGACAAATATAGTTACCTGTAGTAAACAATCAAGCTTATAACGATCAGTAATTTAATAACAATACTGAAAATGTACAATGTGTATTTATCAGGGCAAATTACAGTTGGAATGAATATTGAGCTTTCATTGATGTAATTCTAACTCGGCTAACTTGCAATTAGCGGTGGCTGCTGTGTATGGGAACACTCAGTGTGTGTGTGTGAGAGACGTCTTCTGCCTGCAGGCCAGCATCTTACACCATGGGAACATCTTTTCACCTTTGTTTAGTCACCTCATCATGTCATCATTTACTTAAGACAAGAGTACATTGCATCAGACACACACACACACACACACACACACACACACACACACACACCCCTTCAGGATGTATTGTATACAGATACAATGTTACACGAGATCGGAAACAGCGCTCCTGTTTTTAAAGAGCCATTCTAGTTGCTTGAAACATGAGGAAGAGCAACAAAGAGCTTTTGTGACACAGCACCCTGGTGACCACGCCAACAGTGCAGGGCTTTGGGCTCACTGTAACAACCGATCGCATTTCTACATGTGCAACTTGGCTGAGTAGGATTTCTGTGCCTTATTTGAAACTAATATTGATAAAAGCTGTTGTTCATCACTTTGGATTTACTCCTATCTGTCTGTTTATAAAACATAAATGTGACAGGAAACAGCACACAAATAAAAGCATACAATGTATCGCTTTGGCCTGGACAAAATGAATCAAACTACAGATGTAAAAGCAAGCTGATTATTAAAAGTGGCTCAACTCTAAGTAGAAAGTTGGGCTAAAGCCGACTTGTACAGTCTAAAACTGATGTATGGTTCATCTAGCCTAGAAATCTAGCGGCAGCAAATGTAATTTGCAGCCAGGGTCAGTCTAGCAACTCTCCGTTGGCTTGCGAGCTGGAAAAACCAAACTCTAGTCAGGCCAATCACATCGTAGATGTAAAGTCGGTGGGCGGGCTTAACATAATGACGGCAGAGTTGCGACAGTTCCGCGTGAATTCCCTGCTACTTGAAAACAAAGAAGATGGCTGCTGCTGCTGCTGGCGAACAGCGGTCTTTGGAATTGGCTTTGGCTGTGACTCTGGAAGATTTGGAGTTAAGCTTTTCTTTGAGAAAAGAACAAAGAACGGCACTGAAGTCGTTCTTAAAAAAGGAAGATGTGTTCAGAGTTTTGCCGACCGGATACAGCAAAAGTTTAATCTATCAACTAGCGTTGCTCTGGTTGGTTGGAGCGCCATCCTATTGCGTACTGAGGGAATTTGAAAGACAACCGTTTATCCCGCCCCTCGGATTGAGCCCTGCTAATGGTGAGTTCCCAGACCCAACATCTTGATGTGGGTCTGGCTTGTCAGGCTATGGTTCATCCACATGCTGGTAACAAGCTGTAATATAGATGAGATATGACAGCAGGCTACTGAAAATAAAACCCAGAGGAAAACTTGCTGAAAGAGAAAGCTTCTTGCATTAAAAGCTGTTGTTATTATAAGAGGTGATTGTAGATTTTTGGGCTTTAATGCATCAATATTCCAACAATAAAAAAGCCAAATACAAACCTGTTTGATTCATGTTTCAACACACAGTACACAGTCTGAACTTACATGGATCTACATGGATAGAAATGGTTAGATGTCACAGCGCATTACAGAAATGGAATAATACTACATTTTCTGGCTGCCTGGCAGTTCTGCAACATATTATGGATGCAGTGAGAACACCTGTTGAAGGTGATATGTGTATGTGTGTTTGTGTTTCGGTGTATGCGATCAGTGGGAGAAAAGTGAGCACTGCTTTCCCTGTGTCAGAGACCAGCTGAGGGCAGGAACTCTGCCAAGTGTACCCTGTCTCATTTGCATGCATAGATGGCATAGCATTAGCATAGTAATAGTGCGAGAGAAAAAAAGAGCAGAGAACTAACAGGAGATATTTGGCAGCTGATACTCAGGGCCCAATTACAAGCGTTCGCCTGCATTCTCCTTTACTCAGGGGCTTTCTCATCTCACAGCCCTCTGCTCGGCTCGGCTCAGCACAGTGGGCCTATCTTCAAACTGTCAGCCTGTTTAGAGCTAGAGATTGTGTGTGTGTGTGTGTGTGTGTGTGTGTGTGTGTGTGTAGCTCTGCACTAATGAGGATAGGGACAGAGACAGCTAGAATCCTCTCTACTGCTTCGCCTCTGCAGCTCTTCCCGCAGGATGGAGGAATGTAAATGAACTTTTCATATTCTTACTGAAGGGGCAGGCTGATGAGCTGGAAGGTGTTCCAGGGAGGAGGCTAAGGAAAGATTAACTCATTGTGAGAAGCCTGACTTCAGTGAACCTAATATTTTAAACTGTTTTACTACTCAGCGCTGGCAAAGAAACTCCCACACACTGTCTAACGTGCAAAAGGTAATACATTTAATAGTAGGCAACGTTGCAGTACTAGACCATCATCTTGCAAATGGTGTTACATCTTGGTTAAATGCTTATTCAAAGACCTGGAAATCCACAAGACATGCAGATAGACGGTGCTGAGCCGCTAACAATATGTACAGTGTTTATATAGCTGAGCATCCATTATTGACCATGGAAAGAGTAGTTTGACCCCCAAAAAAGAAATAAGTAAAACATAACTCAAGATACACTTGCAAGCTTTTTCTGGGGCTTTCAAATACATTTCATGGTCTTAGTCCGACATCCGCTTCAAACAATACCCAGCCGTGGTAACACAACCTTTCTTAGCCAAAGGCAACATATTGACTAGAGATGGTCCGATACCATTTTTTGCTTCCCGATACCAATTCCGATACCTGAACTTGCTTATTTGCCGATACTGAGTACCGATCTGATATGTGTGTCATATATTGTATTATGTTTTAACAGCTGCATACTACTATACCTGTATAGATGTGATATGATTTATATATTTACTGTTGGTCTGGCTCAGGTTAAATCTTTTGTGAAACATGAACAAACACAATAAACATATAGAACTTTATTTCATTATCCAGTTTGACAGTCAGTTATAACGGAAAAAGAACATAAATAAACTACTTTAAAGTAGATTTTCTTCGGGTCTAAATTATGTAGAATCGGATCATTGCATAAACTCCAGTACTCGCCGATAGCAGCCTTTTAGGCCATATCAGACGCTTTTCTGATACTGGTATCGGTATCGGAACATCTCTAATATTGACCTACTCTAAGTTTGATATGAGACTCCACCAATTACACAAACAAAGCCATGTTCCACGCCATCTCCCTGGCACCTGGCTCTTTACATGTCTCTGGTTGTTGTAGATGGTGTGGCTACATGAGAAGAACCCGAATCAGCAGGGTGGTCTTTTTCAACATATGACTCTGCTGTGGGGTAAGTCAGAATCAACTCTTCTGGGCCGAATCACATGCAGCATCTTCCCCATCCCCATTTCAACAACAGTAACAGATCCCGCAGCTCCAGTGAGAAGAGAAATGATGAATCACCTGGGATCTCAGTAAAGAACAAAGAGCGAATCTCCCGCAGGGCTGCGGGTCAATACCAAACAGACAACTGCTCCTATTTACACACCATCACCCGTAAGCAACAACAAGCTGACCTAAAAAGAGAAAGCTGGAACAAAAGACTGAAGAAAAAATATTGAGTAGTATTCAGACTTGCGGCTCTGTTTTAATAAAACTGGGAATGCAAAGGCAAGTGCAAGCTCATGGCGCAATACATTTTTACAGTCTTGGTGGCCAGAGGCCAGAGTGCAGCTGTGGCTTAGAAAGGAGCTGCTCACCCATTCTGCACCTCTCACCTAGCATCACTATCATCAGCTCAAAGTTAACTAAGCTGTTCATCATTAATGAACAGCTTAGTTAACTTAATATTCATTAAATGAATATGATTTTAATATGATTTATGACCACATACCTGCAAAACTAATGAGTTTCCCATTAGCCTCAGCTGTACTTTGTATTAAGTGCTAATTGGAAAGCTAACACGCTTAACTAACATGGTCAACATGGTGAACTATATGCTATAGCTCAAGGCACCACTGTGTCTATGTACAGCCTCACAGAGCTGCAAGCAAGGCTGTATACTCTTATTCCTGTTTGTTCTTTTCTTTTCAGGAAGCTTCACTTCAATTCATGAAAAGCTGTAAGCCGAGTAGCTTTAACTCTACCTACAGTCCGATTTCTGTTATTTTGGCAGGAGCAGGTGAGATTGTAATAAATACAATACTTTCAGTATTATTCAGTTTTGATATGTTTGAAATGGTAAAATTAAAATGACTTGTTTCATTATGTGGTGAAATGTTATTTGAAAATGTACAGTAAAAAAGATGTAAATGAACAGATCTTGTGGCATTCCCCAAGGCACACCTCTGGGAACCATTATGTTAGGGGATGTCTGCTTTTGTTTGGAGATAAATATTTCTGTTCTGCAATCTACAGAAGGAAATAAATGAACAAATGCCATGCCAGGTCATATTTTATGTCAATAAACAAATACGTACATTTGTGACAAGCCATTCCTTTGAAATATAATAAATAAATACATAAATAATAAATAATTTCTCCTTTGGCCTGTCCCACATGCAAACATGTAAATGATATGAACAACAAGATATTTGGTCTTCCATTGCTGTTTCGAGATTGCTGCATGATTAGGAACAAATCATATTTTTATGTAATGCTGGGCTTTGGCATCTGAGTGTCACATATGTTCACAATTAACCAGAGACGAAGGTCCGGCTGCGGTGAGCCTGTGGAGAGGGAAATCATGAGTTCATGACCTGTAAGGGATTAAAGTTGCATCTTGAGAGAACTGTGTGTGTGTGTGTTCTCGTTTAACTACATTCGTGGGGTCCAAAAACCGCGAGTCCAGTGTACTTGTGGGGTCCCGACAGCTTTGTGGGGCCAAAAAGCTGGACCCAACAAGTTTAGAGGGCTGTTTGAGGGTTAAGACTTGGTTTTAGGATTAGGGTTAGAATTAGGTTATGGTTAGGGTGAGGGTAAGGGTTAAGGTTAGGAATTTAGTTGTGATGGTTAAGGTTAGGGTAAGGGACTAGGGAATGCATTATGTCAATGACGGGTCCCCACAAAGATAGTGAAATGCACTGTGTGTGTGTGTGTGTGTGTGTGTGTGTGTGTGTGTGTGTGTGTGTGTGTGTGTGTGTGTGTGTGTGTGTGTGTTTGTGTGTGTCTGTGAGTGAGACAAGGGAGGGGTCGTCTGTCTATCAGTGTATCAGAAAGTCTCCTTTGTTTTCCTGACGTCTCTTAGTCTATGTTGCACATCATCACAGCATGCTGTAATTGCAATATGGGTTGCAACTGCAGATCTATTTTTTCACTTTGTTGTAATCTTTCGTACATGTGTACAATATATACATATTGAGTGTATGGATTACACAATTACAGTATGTGCTGGATGTAACATTTATTGTAATATTTACCAGTGTGCTCATATGGGAGCCATCTGGGTAATATGGTCACCAAGTAGGCTGACTTTAATGGACAAATTGTGAGAGCCCTTAAGGGCTAAAAATGGATTTGGGCTGGGAACACCGTGTCAGACCCCTAGTGTATATTATTGTAATCCCTCATGGCCAGCCCATGTGGGCTGCCTCTATGGACCCCCTTATGTGTTTCTTGTTAAAGGGTCCCCTTTATTAGTTTATTGGTAGTCTGGTTCAAAAGATACATTGCTGGGATAAAGCCTGACATCTGGCAAGTCTCTCACGTGCTGGATGTCCCCCCCCTTCCACTATCTCCGTTGTCTATTTTGCGAAGGCACCGTTAATGCATTCAGGGCTTATCATCGCTCAGGATGGTTGTGATCGATTTATAGAAATACAAACAAGCCAGAGCGTTTATTTCCCCCTTCTATCTCAGAATAGATAAGCGGTGTAGCCACACCATACTCAAGCGCTGACACAGCGCTGTGCAGATAGGTGTGCGAGACTAGTCGGGGAGTAAATTAGACTGATCATATGAACGTAACAGTTTTCCTTTGTAAAGATAGCACACAAAAACAGCAAAAAAACGGGATCCAGCAAAGAACCAGAAGCCCGAATGAGTTAGCAATGGGCTGGCGCCCCATTTGAGCACTTAATTCTCGTTTCCTCCCATACTGCAATGAACAACCTACAAAATGACCCATTTGTGCTTAAACAGAGCCCAAATATGAGCCCAAGGCTAAATACAGTAACAAACCTGGGTATGTCCCTGATCCTACTGCAGATTAGATTTCCTCATGTCAGGATTTGCGTGAACATACTGCACAAATAAAATGAATAATGCTTTACACATGCAACTTGTATTTAAATGGGTAAAGAAGATATTGAATTTCCTACAGAAGGGGATGACTGAAATGCATCCTGCGTATGTTTGTGACAAGGAGCGGGTTGGGCTATGCATTGTTGAGTCAAAACATATGGAAAAAATGTAACCTCCTTTTTATAGTGCCCTCGATGCTAACTAAGGTTGGTTTGTGTTGCAACCCTGAAGGTCCCGAGTTACACAAAGCCAAAGCTGAAAGTGACACTCAGAAGACAGAGAAACGCCCTGAGGGATGCAGTCATCTGGGATTACTGGGCTGGAGAGTCTGCAAATCATATTACCATTTCCTTGTATTTTACTTCTTACTCCTGTCAAAGGAGAGCTGCTTCAACTGGATGTGCTGAGGCTATACCCATATCTGTTTCAGCTCAATGTCAGAAAACTGAAATTTCATATGAGAAAAGTTAGATTCAGTGGTTTCTTTAGTCATGCAATTTCGCTCTTTAGATTGCTCTAAAACTGCTTGCAAAGACTCACATTAAGAATAATTTAAACCAACTCAAAGGTTTGAGTTTGAAGGATTGTGACTCCTTTAAAGTCAGTAAAGACACTTGAGAAAGTAGAAGTAACAAAAGCCAGTAAACATTTTTATGAAGCGCTGCCTAATGTAGCAAATTGTTATGTTTAATATTAAGTTATAGCCATAATATAAATTGAGTATAATTTCAGAAAACCAAGCAGCTACCAGGAGCTAAAGCTCCCATTTCCTGGCAAGTGAAATCTAACCTCACAGAATTATCTGAGAAGCCGTTATTGGAAACTGTTTGGGAAAGGGTAGGCCTGGCAGGTGACTGGATGAACAATCTGTCCATAACCGTCTTTCACGGCTAACTTCTACCAATCAGATCAACAATCCATATGAAAGTATGCAATTATATAATGCAAAACTTTAAAATATTGACTTACTATCTCAAAATAATGATTTAGTATCTCAAAATAATGAGAAAGTAACTCAAAGAAACTTTCTCAAAATATTGAATTACTATCTCAAAATGAGAAACTTTAAAATATTGACTTAGTACCTCAAAATATTGACTTAGTATCGCAAAATAATGAGAAAGTATCACAAAATGTTGAATTAGTATCTCAAAATATTGACTTAGTATCGCAAAATAATGCGTATCACAAAATATTGACTTAGAACAGCAAAATAATGATAAAGTATCAAAAAATATTAACTTAGTATCTCAAAATATTGACTTAGTACCTTAAAATATTGACTTAGTATCTCAAAATAATGAGAAACTTTAAAATATTGACTTAGGATCTTAAAATAATGAGAAAGTATCTCAAAATATTGACTTAATATCTCAAAATAATGGGAAACTTTAAAATATTGACTTAGTATCTCAAAATATTGACTTAGTATCTCAAAATAATGAGAAACTTTAAAATATTGACTTAGTATCTCAACATATTGACTTAGTTTCTCAAAATATAGACTCAATATTTGAAAATAATGAGAAAGATTCTCAACATATTGACTTAGTATCTCAAAATAATAAGAAACTCAAAATATTGAATTAGTATTTCACTATAATGACAAACTTTCTCAAAATATTGACTTAGTATCTCAAAATAATGAGGAACTTTAAAATATTGACTTAGTAACTCAAAATATTGGGTGCTAATGTTATATGTACGCCAAAAGTCTGTAAATCAGTCTGTAAATCAGGTGTGGTTGCATCTTACGTATATGAGCTACTGTATACTTTCTTCTTTTTTCTTCTAGCCCATCAGTTTGACTTTTACTTCTGTAATGCAGGACTTCCATTTCAGTAATGACGTTTTTAGACTGTGTTCAGTGAGCTTCCAGCTTTCTCGGGCAGAAAGAAGCAGAGCTAGGGCTCAGTTCACCTTGACAGCCGAGCCCCAGAGACAGGATCTGGGTTCAGAGAGCTGGAGAGGCGAACGCTACAGAGGCGTGGAAGACACTGGGCCAACAGGGTGAAAGAGCTGGAGAGGAGGGGTAGTGAAGCTTTGGCTTGCATTTGACAGCTGGCAAGCTGAAGAGAAACACAATACACCAATGGAAAGACCACAGAGGGAAAGAACCGAGTAAATGCACTAATAGAGTATGGGTGTGAAACGCACTTTAAGGAGAGTTTTGTATTTTGTGGCCGAGTGTTTGTTAGAACAAAGCCTTTAAAAATTGTATGCAAGTGTAAAAAAGAATTATGCATGTTGAAGAAGCTAGACTGATAACGAGATAGCTTGATAGATTCTTGTCATGAAATTTACATGGCCACACAGAGCTGGCATCTACACTCTGCTGGTGGAGCACTGCCTGCCCCGACACACACCTTTGAAGTCTGAGCTCAGCTTTTTCCTCACCACTGGAAAATCTCACAGTCTCTCTCTCTCTCTCTCTCTCTCTCTCTCTCTCTCTCACACACACACACACACACACACACACACACACACACACACACAGGTTTGTGGCACTATCTTTGTGGGGACCCGTCATTGACATAATGACATAATGCATTCCCTAGCCCCTTACCCTAACCTTAACCATCACAACTAAATGCCTAACCTTAACCCTTACCCTCACCCTAACCATAACCTAATTCTAACCCTAATCCTAAAACCAAGTCTTAACCCTCAAACAGCCCTTTAAACTTGTGGGGTCCAGCTTTTTGGCCCGACAAAGCACACACATACACACACACACACACACACACACACAACTGTGCCCCTGCGCAGGCCTCACCAGGCAGAGTGGGAAGTAAAACAGTGATGATGAGTGTTGCTGTGCACATGTGAGACGTATTAATCCTGCAGCAGCCCAGGTTGCTGTGCATGTGTAATCATTGCATATTATTATCTATCTTCAGTGGCGTCTCCAGTCAGAGCACCAGCAATGCTCCGTTTATCTGTGGTTATTTTGTGGCATTTTTCTAGATTTAATTCAGACCAAATGAGGAACCCTGTGTAACCTCAGTATACAGGCTCCTGGGGATACTTGACAGATGCAGCCTCACTCTTGGACAAAATTATAAAGGTTTTTTTTTATGTTCTCAAGGTTTTGATTCACATAAAATGTACTTGTATATTTTGTGGTACTGTGCAGCCTTTGTGGAGTTAGTGCGGTGCTGAGGGGGCTGCAGCCGCCATGTTGGCCAGAAAGAAACACAGGGAAATATAATTTTACCTTTTAGAATAATCTGATAAAAAAAATGTTTTACTATGTCTCTTTAAGTGCTTGTTGATGAATTATTATTTTGTGTTCAGGCATGAAAATGTGAAGGATGAACATGTAATATTAACACTGTTAATCTAGAGTTAAGGTCCTTTTTTTAAAGGAGTCTCTGTGTCCTCTTCTGCGTACAGAACAGCAATTAACATGTTAATTAAAACATCACACAATAAGTAGCAATCAGCCGTTACGTGTTAAGCCTGTTGGCCCGTGTTTAACATTTTGCTTCTCAGTTTTGCTGTTTTGAGCAAGTCAGCAGCAGCAGCTGAGGTTTAAATATCTTTGATCGTATGGATTATATTGTTTATTCTGCTGTCATATTATTTCCACACAAGTTTCAGATTTGATTACAGAAAACATGTAAGACACACACACATGATTTGTGCTAATTAAAAGACCACAGCACACACTTTCACACACCATGTTTTATCTGTCTATCAAAGATTAGTAAATGCATGTAAAGGTGTGTTTTATGATTTTTGTGCTATTGGTATATATCCTGTAATAAGAATGCTGTGTAGGACAGCATGTGATATTTTGTAGATAAAGATCAACCTGTGCTACTCGGTCATAACCCTTCCAATGAAACTGACTCATTATTATAAAGTTGTACTCCCATAAACAACACTATTAACACTATAACAACAGTTATCTGTAGTATTACATACAATATAATATTGCAGTTGTAACACATCAAGGCTTGCTACCCACTTTTATCAAAGACTCGTAGAGGAGCTATGGAAACCCCCCTGGGAATTTGCAGCATAGTGTGAAGAGCCCACTGAACCTCCTGCCCGTCTAATAGATGGTATACATTGAACCACTTTTGCACAGCTGCAGCATCAGAGTTGGAGCCTGCACATCTAACACAGTGTTGAGATGACATGCCCCTCACTCTCTGGAGGTATTGCCATGTGTTTGAAGTTGAGCAGCTCCAAATTGTAATTCTGTTCTACTGGAGAAAATCCTTGTCCCTGACACATCTTTATTTTCTTTTACAATTCACAGCATGATAAGTGAGCCATGTGCCTGCATCTCTCCCTCTTACCTACAAAATACGTCCTGTAATTTATCTGCTTTCTACACATATGCCCACCTTTTAACCTTTACGAGCGCTACCACTATTAGTCATTACTCAAGACATGCGATGCCTCTCCCTGCCTCCCCACCCCAACCCACCCACCTCCACGTTTAGCCCTGGGGCTGGATATCTATAATTCATCTTTTATCTGGCACTCACAGTCCTGCATGCTGTTCCACGCAGCCGTTGCCCACTTCACAGGGTGAAGCCGCTAGCTTTAATACAAATCTCACAGGGCACCTAGAAATTGATTGTAATCCAAGGTAAACAGCCTGGTTTGCATAATCACGCGTTTCACAAGTGAGCATCACAGCAACTGAGGCTGCAGCTCTAAGGCTTTGGTTTCAGGGTAATATGGCGTGCCAAACTGGCACCAGCACCACTGCTTTATAGGGTCTTAATAGCAACAGGGGGCCTGACCCCGAATCATATCAAAGGAAAACATTTTGTTAAAGGGAAAAACTGTGAAAACGTGCATTTGTGTGTGGTAGTTAAGAGCTGGAACAAGAAGAAGCACAAGGCTTGACCTCCCTGCGTGCTGCACTTTATGACTTTTTCCAGCTCAGGGTGCATGCAGTGTGCTGAACACAGCCAAACTCGCAAATCTATACGGGGTCAGCCTGTGTGCTGTGGATCTCCATCATGATGTAGACAGAAATGAAGGATGAAATGTGAAGAATAAATCTGCAACACTAACTGACTTGCTGGAAGAGACTATACTTTATTTGCCTGTGTTGAAACAGGGATTTCTTCTAGAAAGTACATAGAGTACAGAGCAGTGACAAGCTGCTGATTCTTACACTGTAAAATGTCACGCTCAGTGTTTTGGTCACAATTTAAAGAGAAAGAAAATGAAAACAAATCTAAAAAAACGGTTGTTTATGTTAAAAACCATTAATATCGTCCCTTATCGATCGCTATCATTGTCAATACATTTATAACTTTCACCCTTGGACTGTCCAACATTCTCTCTCCCATCGCGTCAAAAAGCAATGCTATGTCAGGTGCCTTTGGCTTTTGTTATTGATGCAAAAAGTCTCCTTTAGAGACATATTTTAACGCGATGGTCGGGACTCTTGGCGTCACTTTTTGACGCTCTGGGTCGGGATGTACGTCTAACTGACATGCGGGACAAGAACGGGACAGTTAGGTTTTGGAAAAAATGGTGGGTGGGGTTACAAAATGTACATTTTAGTGACATGCGGGACAAGTACGGGACATGAACCCCGGTCTTCTGGGTGAAAGTCCTGTGTTGTTTGACCCATCCACCCCCCCAAACCAACCTCCTTATGAGGATTTTCGGTCCTTCATACTACCCTCTACCGTTGTCTCTCTTAATACTACGTCATCTTACAGCGAAGTCAAGCTGCTGCTCTGCCTGGTACGTTCCATACAGACGCTAAAGGGAGATTTGTGCATCGGTATCTGACACTGACAGACACTGACCAAGCATCCATCCTCTTTGTCTTCCTGTCTATCTTTAACGCCTTAAAACTCACTATTACAACCTGTTAGACAACTGCAACAGACCTGCTGCCTCTCTTGTGTCTCATGGCAGCAGTTGGGATGAATATTCTGCCACAAATTATTTCTACATTTAATATGCTCCTGGTGTTTCTCAATCTCACTGATTGCTGGACAGTGCCTTTTTATAACTTTACTGACAGAGAATAATGGCTGTATCAGTATCCATTTCAAAGAAATCCAAACAGCAGGGGATCTGTCTGGCCATGATTCCTCCATGTACTGTATTTCACAACAGCTGCTAAACATGATCAAATGACTAGTTTGGTTACAGAGGAGCTTTTCTTATTAGTATATATGTTTACATTTATATATTTAATATGGCCTCTGTTTTATTAGGAATGCCAATAGTAGTACTAATTGTATTGATATAGATATACAGTGGGGCAAAAAAGTATTTAGTCAGCCACCAATTGTGCAAGTTCTCCCACTTAAAAATATGAGAGAGGCCTGTAATTTTCATCATAGGTACACTTCAACTATGAGAGACAAATGAGAAAAAAAAATCCAGAAAATCACATTGTAGGATTTTTAATGAATTTATTGGTAAATTCCTCGGTAAAATAAGTATTTGGTCACCAACAAACAAGCAAGATTTCTGGCTCTCACAGACCTGTAACTTCTTCTTTAAGAGGCTCCTCTGTCCTCCACTCGTTACCTGTATTAATGGCACCTGTTTGAACTTGTTATCAGTATAAAAGACACCTGTCCACAACCTCAAACAGTCACACTCCAAACTCCACTATGGCCAAGACCAAAGAGCTGTCAAAGGACACCAGAAACAAAATTATAGACCTGCACCAGGCTGGGAAAACTGAATCTGCAATAGGTAAGCAGCTTGGTGTGAATAAATCAACTGTGGGAGCAATTATAAGAAAATGGAAGACATACAAGACCACTGATAATCTCCCTCGATCCAGGGCTCCACGCAAGATCTCACCCCGTGGGGTCAAAATGATCACAAGAATGGTGAGCAAAAATCCCAGAACCACACGGGGGGACCTAGTGAATGACCTGCAGAGAGCTGGGACCAAAGTAACAAAGGCTACCATCAGTAACACACTATGCCGCCAGGGACTCAAATCCTGCAGTGCCAGACGTGTCCCCCTGCTTAAGCCAGTACATGTCCAGGCCCTTCTGAGGTTTGCTAGAGAGCATTTGGATGATCCAAAAGAGGATTGGGAGAATGTCATATGGTCAGATGAAACCAAAATAGAACTTTTTGGTAAAAACTCAACTCGTCGTGTTTGGAGGAGATTGTATCCAAAGAACACCATACCTACTGTGAAGCATGGGGGTGGAAACATCATGCTTTGGGGCTGTTTTTCTGCAAAGGGACCAGGACAACTGATCAGTGTAAAAGAAAGAATGAATGGGGCCATGTATCGTGAGATTTTGAGTGAAAACCTCCTTCCATCAGCAAGGGTATTGAAGATGAAACGTGGCTGACAATGATCCCAAACACACCGCCCGGGCAACAAAGGAGTGGCTTCGTAAGAAGCATTTCAAGGTCCTGGAGTGGCCTAGCCAGTCTCCAGATCTCAACCCCATAGAAAATCTTTGGAGGGAGTTGAAAGTCTGTGTTGCCCAGCGACAGCCCCAAAACATCACTGCTCTAGAGGAGATCTGCATGGAGGAATGGGCCAAAATACCAGCAACAGTGTGTGAAAACTTTGTGAAGACTTACAGAAAACGACCTCTGTCATTGCTAACAAAGGGTATATAACAAAGTATTGAGATGAACTTTTGTTATTGACCAAATACTTATTTTCCACCATAATTTACCAATAAATTCATTAAAAATCCTACAATGTGATTTTCTGGATTTTTTTTCTCATTTTGTCTCTCATAGTTGAAGTGTACCTATGATGAAAATTACAGGTCTCTCTCATCTTTTTAAGTGGGAGAACTTCAACAATTGGTGGCTGACTAAATACTTGTTTGCCCCATTGTATATAGCCATGGAGAATACGGAGGATTAAAAAAACATGATGGACTCTTCAGAAGAGGTAATTATCGTCACTCGAGTTTCTGTGTGCAAAAGTCACCGGACGCCACAATCTTCTGAACATAGCCATACTGAGAAATACAGAGAGGGTTGTGTGTCTCTGATAGTCTTAATTAGCTTTGTAGCAACTCATTTGGCAATGGCGAATGTAACGGACGTTCATTAATCAGGCTTTCTGCAGGTTTCACGAAAGTCCAATTTAAGACTTTTTAAGACCTTTTAAAGACAAGTATAAATGAAATTTAAGACCTATATCATGACATCAAAAAACAAAGTAAATGTCAGAATCCGGAAAACAAGCCCTTAATTCAGTTTTCTCAAGCCAAGTATCGCTAAACCTGCACTTCCCCATAGCTGAAGAATAAAATTAATTTTATGTCTGTGGTACAATCCGAAGAGACTTGAGCCAATAAAAAGAAAGCTGATTGGCTGCCATCTGAGTAGCATGATGGTCTCATTTGTGGTTGTAATACAGTGAAATTATATTGGGACTAGCGAAAGAAAGAACTACAACATCACGGAATAATAAAAAGAGCATTAGAGGTAGAGTTGAATGGACGTAGGAAAATTAAGACCTGTTTAAAATCATTTAACAACTAGAACACAATACTTAAAATACAATACTATTTTTCAGCGAATTTAAGACTTTTTAAGCCCTTACATTTTGATTTTTTTGAATCCACGGACACCCTGATTAATAGTTTACACTATAGCTTTAAGGACAAAGTGCTTTCCAGACTAAAATATTTACAATAGAAACTCCACTGTCCTAACAATCCCAGTAAAGTTCCCAACTGGCTCATGTGTTCCAATGACCACACTTACGTGTGCTGTTGTTTTCGTCCTTCTTCAATTTATTTTAGTGACTCTCCAAACCGCTCTTCGAACATTTTCATGACATCATCAGGCCAGAATGTACACTTGACCAATACTGTGGTACACTAAAACATGCCTTGAAAACCTCCCATGCCATTTGTTGTCATTTGTTGCCATGACCTTTATGGTCCACAGCAAAAGTTGTAAACAAATACATTATTCTGATATACACAGATAACGCACTCTGTACTAGGGCTGGGCGATACGGAGAAAATCAAATATCACAATATTCGTGACCAAATACCTTTTTGTCAATATTGCGGCAATATTGTAGGGTTGAGCATTGGTGCTTTCACAAAATATTAACACAATGAGATTTGTGATAAATTATCATCAGTAATGTAGATATAATGAAAGGCAGTTCAGAAAATGACATCACTTTACTGTAATGCAGCCTGTAAAACCAGGAAAAGACAACACTAATGTCATATTATGATATCCCAAATCTAAGATGATATCTAGTCTCATATTACGATATCAATTTATATTGATACATTGACCAGCCCTAATCTGTACCAGGGGTGTTGAAGTTAATCATTGCATCTATGCGTCGTGTTGCGGACCTGGACGATTCTGCATCGATGTTAACGAACTGTTAACAGGAAAATCGTAATCAAATTAAATTGTGAGACCAATGAAGATTCACACCCCTAATCTGTACACATACAAACAGCAGCATTTTGCATTAGCATTCATCTGAATCGCTTCCCACTGCATGCACAATCTCATTGTTTCCCATCTATTAAAAACTCAGTTTCCATTTTTACTATTCTACATAGAATTACTGTGTGTAGGAATAGGGCAACACCTACAAATGCACCCTGCAATCATTATGCATACTACCAGAAAGTAAAATCCTTCTCCTGACCTACAAAGCTCTTAATGGTCAAGCACCATCATATCTTAAAGAGCTCATAGTGCCTTATTGTCCCACTAGAGCACTGCGCTCCCAGAATGCAGAGTTACTTCTCAAAACAGAGCCTCTAAAAGTAGAATGGGAGCCAGAGCCTTTAGCTACCAGGCTCCTCTCCTGTGGAACCAGCTCCCAGTCTGGGTTCGGGAGGCAGACACCGTCTCCACATTTAAGAGTAATCTTACAACTCTCCTCTTTGATAAAGCTTATAGTTAGGGAATGAGGAGTTGCAGCGTTCGCCTAGACCAGCGGGGAAGGGTGTATAGCTTCAGACACGGCCCCCCTTCTCTTCTCTGCTTCTCTTCATAGTCGTCAGATTCATCTACCAACCCTTATAGAACTGGCTCAAGTTTGCCTTGGACCAACTCTCAGTTATGCTGTTATAGTTTTAGACTTCCGGGGGACTTCCTTTGACACACTGAGCTCCTCTCTCTTTCCATCTGTGTGCATCCATGTCCCAGAAATGCATGTTACTAACTTAGCTCTGGGAAGCTTATTCCTTGGAGCTTGTTTTTTTGCCCTGCAGTTTTCCTTGGATTAGGGTGGCACCTAAATCATGGTTGCAGCTGTCGCCGTGGTCCTGCTCAGCGCCCTGCCATGTCCTGCTATGCCCTGCTACACCATGCCACGCCCTGTTGCCCCCTGCAGTGCCCTGCTATGTTCTGCTATGCCCTGCTACACCATGCCATGCCCTGTTGCCCCCTGCAGTGCCCTGCTATGTCCTGCTATGCCCTGCTACACCATGCCACGCCCTGTTGCCCCCTGCAGTGCCCTGCTATGCCCTGCAGTGCCCTGCTATGCCATGAACTACTACAACTACTATTTCTAGTCATAGTACTATTATCTTTATTGTGACTATAATCAGCACACCCCCAACCGGCACAGTCAGACAAGCCTACCAAGAGCCTGGGTCTGTCCGAGGTTTCTCACTAAAAGGAAGTTTTCCTCGCCACCCGAGGGTTCTGACTAAAAGGGAGCTTTTCCTCGCCAGTGTCGCACTAAATACTTGCTCTTGGGGGAATTACTGGAACTGTTGGGTCTTTTGTAAAGGTCTAGACATGATCTATCTGTAAAGTGTCTTCAGATAACTCTTGTTATGACTTGATACTATAAATAAAATTGAATTGAATTTAATTTAATTTAATATCGGGAACACAGTAACATGCTGTTTGCGAAGTACAAATACAGTAATTTTAAGTGGTATAGGGATGAGGAAGGGTTGGTGGGAGGAATGTAGATATTTGGGTTGTACATATTAGCACGGGGATAGTTGTTTGATTTATTGGCTATTTATGATAAATGTAATGGTTTGAGTAATGGAGAAGGGGTGGGACTAGATAAAGTAAAAAACCTCTTCCTACTCCTTTTTGGACATGTAATATTCATTTAAGAATGTTGTTTATGATAATTTATATATTGAGTTTGCTATATGTGTACTGTTTTACCGTGTCACCCCCATTTTTAAAGGTGGATTTCAAATACAATTCCTTCTTTATTATTTGATTAATTTAGGTCAAATACATGGTCAAATATGTTCTTTAGTATGCAGCTAAAATCATTATATACAGATGAGGAGTGGGAAAACAAATCTTAGCCATAGTGCAGTTGCCAATCACAGATATTAAATACACTTTAATAGAAAAATCACTGCCATTTACAGTAATGCATTTTGAGTTTTTGCAGAATTAACCAATATCCACTTTTCGTTTGGTAAGTTGGTTGTATAATAATGACCTCATTTTTCTCTACCCCGACCCTGAGAACGACATCTTTTTAGCTCCACTACTGCTAAGGTTTGAAAAATCTGAATATCATCAGTATGCTACTCTCCACACTTAGATACTTTGTGTATACTGTAATGAGTATTCACAGCCTCTGGGGGCAGCTGGCTCTCAGCTGACGGACTGGGCCATAAACTGTGTGTCACCCTGCTGTCTGCTAATCCCTGTGTGTGCGTGCGTGCGTGCGTGTGTGAGAAACTGTTGCTTCACTATATCTCACATCATCACTCAGGAACCACAGCCGACATCAAAGAGAAGTCTCCACTGACCAAGCGCTCTACTGCCCAGTATACAACTCAAAACTTATGGAAAAAGAAACCGATAGACTAATGAGAATCCAGGGTACTGTAGGTTTGGAATCAAGGTTATAATAGATTTCAATATTCAATTAATTATTTTATTTTAGTTTTTAGTGTGTTTGCTAGTTTGAGTTTAGTTTCAGTTTTTCAGAAAGGTTTAGTCTTAGGCTGCATCTACATTGCTACGTTTTAGTTTAAAAATGAACATCTTCTGCGTTTGCCCCTCTCATTCCCCCTGCTCTGGCGTTTCCCCCTCTCATTCCCCGTGCTCTGGCGTTTCCCCCTCTCATTCCCCCTGCTCTGGCATTTCCCCCTCTCATTCCCCCTGCTCTGGTGTTTCCCCCTCTCATTCCCCCTGCTCTGGCGTTTCCCCTTCTCATTCCCCCTGCTCTGGCGTTTCCCCCTCTCATTCCCCCTGCTCTGGTGTTTCCGAGCCCCTAAACCGGAGACATTTGGAAACCCTTCTGACCCGTTTTGGTTTGGAATCTGCGGGGTTGTGTTGCAGTCTCAACGGCCGCAAACGGAGCCCTTTGACAACAACGACAGTGTGTCCGAGTGCACGGAGATCGCTTTTGGCTCAAAATCTGCTTGAAAACCAAAATGTAGCCTTAGTTTTAAAGTAGTTTCAGTTTGTTTTGTTATGGCCATGTGTAATGTCTCAGAAGTATGTAGCTATATAAAGAGTATGTTTAATGTTTGCACTACTTTAGTGTCCTATATGAAGCAGTTACAGCACAGCACCATCTCATGTCAAGTCTGTTCAATTTCTGTGGTTCAATGACACGAGAGTTGACGAAAATTCATGATCATTATTTTCAGTAGTGAAATATTATAGATAAAAATAATTTCTCAATTTCTTTCAGTTTAGTTTAAGTTTTTGTTGAAGGTTTTAGTTTTTATTTAGCTTCAGTTTACTAAAAATATTAATCACTGCTTATTTTCCTTTTGGTTTTAGTTTCCTATAATAACCCTGTTTATAATTCCAAACAGCATGAAGGTGTCAGGTTGGGGAACAGAACTCAAACGCAGAAGCTGGAGTAGTGGAAACAAAAAATATTTATTTTCAACAAAAAAACTCTGGGTTGGTGAGGAACTGGTCCGTAGTGATTGGAAACTGGTAGTTGTGAACGGTGAGGTGATCGAGGTTTGAAGAAGCTGGAGACTGGAGTGGAGCTGACTGGGTCCGAGATCTGGTGATGACTGAAGGTGAGTATTTTTCTTCTAGGACACGGAAAACAGACAGGTTAGATTGAAGCAAATATTCAAAACTGGAGATCATCAACGAGCACAGCAAGAAACTCATCCTCTGGGTAAGTAACAATCCAGCATCAAGCAGAAAGTCACACTGCTATTTAAAGGAGGCTGATGAGCTGATGAGTAGCAGGTGAGTTGATAGCGAATAGGAAAAGGTGTGGGAAGAGGGCAGCAGGAGGAGGCGAGTCCACACACTGTGGAAAATGAAGGTAAGGCAGGAGAGAAACAAAAACACACCAACCACACTACAAGCAACCAAACAAGAAAAATAAAACAAAAACACAGTCACACCAGACCAGAGAGTCACCGGGTCGTGACAGAAGGATTCTACTACACAAGATGAGGACACACAATGGTTCCTTGTTTTGTGTATGTAGCTATGTATGACGTATGTTGTACATTTGAAAATCTTTTTCCTCCATTGTATAACTGGTGGGTATTAGTTCTAGCGTTAGGGGAGATTATAGAGGTTTGAAGGCAGAAATAAAGCCCCGTAGCAGCCCAGAAGCCGTGACATTGGGTGGGCTAAATTGGTTTCCGTTGGCCTGCTTTGTAGCAGGGATTGAGTCCCTCTGAACCTGTGCCAGATCAGTTTGGCACCCTAACCCCTTCACTGACTCTGTTTTTGTCCTTCTGCTGCCCTGCAAAGGGCAGATGAATTAGCACATACCTTTCAGCTCCATTAGGGGAATGAGTCATGGCATCGGTGCTATTTCAGTACTATGCATTGCTGCCATTGTTACACGGACGCTTTTAAGATCTGGAGCACACACTGGGACAAGACACTGGAAATATCAAAACTATCACACATAACATTTCAGTGTTTCCCCTAGGTTTGTGGAAGACTTAGGTGCGCATATTTGGCATGGGTTTAGACAGACAGACAGACAGACAGATTTTATTAATCCCAAACTGGGAAATTACTCAGTTACAGCAGCAAGTGGCAGGGCATACACACATACTCACTCACACACATACAGAAAATATTCTAGATATAATAAGATAAAAAATAAGATAAAATAAGATAGCAAAGATAAAATGCCAGAATAACTACTGAACAAAATATACATATATATACAAAAATATACAAAATATATATAAGGAATGTACATGTATATAATAAAAAGGCACAACTTACATACATAGTATGTATAACAAAGTCAATTATAGCTGCTCCGCAGCGATGGTTGGGGCAGAGCATTTTAAACTTGCAGGGAAGGTGTCCAAAGCATAAATTGGTGATTTTGTGTAAGATGCGGCATTGCAACCATTGAACTCGCAATCTTCTGGTCCAAAGACAAACACTGACCTCAGTGAGCTATTGTCCAGGTGACAATTTCTTGAGCTATTTAGACTATATATTATTGAGTCAGTCTGGGTTGACTCAATAACATGACTTTCCTTAACTGGAACTGGACTGATTGTTAATCAGAATCATGTGTGTTAATGCAGACACATTTTTAAAATATGCAGGGCAGCTGTCCACAGCACAATGCCTGATTAGATATGATCATCTTGCAACATCATGTGCTCGAACTCCATTGAGGCCTTCGGCAGGTTCTGATCTCAGGGAGAGGTTATCTGGGTGATGTCACAACTGGCATCGCAACACCTAGTAGACAAGGAGCAGGTTTGCGTGAAAATGCGGAATTTAAAGCTGCTGTAAAAATAAAAATAATAATAATAAAAAAATATATATATATATATATATATTTTTTTTTTTATTAGAAAATTCTAAGAATGTGTGTACTTGGTTGAAACAACATAGAGATGCCTGTAATTTATTTTCAAAAAGGTCAAACGCCAAACTGCTGTTTAAAGTCTCTCTCTCTCTCTCTCTCTCTCTCTCTCTCTCTCTATATATATATATATATATATATATATATATATATATATATATATATATATATATATATATATATATATAAAAATGCGTAGATGGGGACCCGATACAATTTCATTTTTAGTTTCTCAATTGCACAATTTCTAAAACCTTGCTCAATTTTCTGAAAACATTAAACACAAAACCTCATCTTCAAGCACTATTTAGAAAACCTCTGACTCAAAACAGTTTTTACCTGTGTTCAAAATCAAACACTGTTCTCAAATCATAAACAAAGTGATATACACCATCAAGCAGTCAGTAAACAATACACCGAAAAAATAGAAAAAAAAAAATGTTCAAAACATATAGTTCTCAGGGAGTACATTTTTAATCTCAAAACATTTCATATTTTTCCCCTCATTGTCTTTAGATGAACGAAAACATGTTCTAGAGTAGAGCCTGCGGCTTAATTTGACTCAACACGGGAAACCTCACCCGGCCCGGACACGGAAAGGATTGACAGATTGATAGCTCAAAATTGATCAGAAATTACTACTCTGCTTTGCTCTTTGCAATTTTTTTAGTTCTTCTTCCTCTTCCTTGTACCCCTATTTTTATAGTACTGTACCCTGCATCTCACAAACATGTCCTTTGTCTCTGTGTTACTGTAATTCTTGTTCTTTGTTGATATGAACCTGCAACCAGTCAAAATCTATTGAGCAGTCAGTACTGTTACAGTTTTTCTCAATTGCTAAAACACTAAAACCCATTGGCTGAACAAAGTTCTCAGTTGCCTTAACTCATTTAGCTAATCGTGCAGTCTGAAAGCACAATGTTCAGGGCCATACCATTTGTTCATTGTACAGTATACAGCCTACAATGCCCTGTACAGGACAAAAATCAAAGGAGTAAACATGTGATCAATGTGCTTCTTCTTGTCTTTGGGCTGGGTCAGGCCAGAGCACTTCGTTGACATCACAAGCAATATTGTCCCTCCTGAGGCAACGAGGGAAGAAGCCTCTTGTGTGCCATATCCAGCCCTAACACCTCACATACGCACTCACCTTGTCCTCTCACATTGTTTCTTCTAAACATTCTCAGACTTTCTCCTTCCCACCTTCAACAACCTGTTTGATCTCTGAACTGGCTTATATTGGTTGTGTCACATCATTTGAAACAAGTGAAATCAATTTTGAGTGGTTCTGTTCAATCAATGACATGTGTTCTCTATTTGTATTTGATTGTTGCCACTTGTGTTTACCAGTATGGATGACATGTGCATTAGAGTGCAGAATGTGTTTTGAGAATGATGTGTTTAGAGTTTTGCTGAAAAGTCTAAGTGAGATCTACAAATTGTGTTTTACCATGTGAAATAGGTTAAGGTATTGACAACAGACTGCACAATTAGCTAAATGAGTTCAGGCAACTGAGAACGTTGTTCAGCCAATGGGTTTTAGTGTTTTAACAATTGAGAAAAACTGTAAAATTAACTTTTTTAGATAAAATTCAGAAACTTTGCACACCAAATCTACAGTGATCTTTGAATGTTGTGATTTTTTTCCATAAACATCAAAGATTCAGTTTGGAAGAAATTGCAGGATTAGATAACAGTACTGTATGCAGTAAAACGTTTTAATGCACTGTGGGCTCAATTTTTGATATATCAATAATCTGAGTGGTAAATTTGTGGAGGACAGTCAGGAAATGAAGTTCACCAAATTCAGAGTCAATTGAAACAAAAATGTGGGAGGAGATAGCTTTAAGAATCTATTAGAGAAACAGTCTTTGACACAAAACCTGCAGTGATTCCCCATTAAGGGGTATCTCTGCTGTTGCTAGTGGGTACTTGGAAAGATTGTGGAGCAGCTCAACTAATCAAAATAATAATTGAAATTATGATTAATTTAAAACAATATATTAGCTTTAACAGCTGAACACAGATGTTTAAACATATAGCAAAGTTATCAATGGTAGAAATAAATAGCTAAAAGTAGGCTAACTTAACAGTTCAAATGATTAGCTAAAAGTAATGGATGACTGTTGAAACATGAACCACACTTTAAGTAGTAGGCCTAGCTAGTAGAATTTCTGACCAAACCAACCTAAATGTTTACAGTTCAATTGCATGAAAATGTAAGAATATTCACTTTAATATGATAAATAGTGTGAACACATTGGGAATTGATAGGGTGGGGTATGTGAGTTAATATGACAGGGCTGTGGAGGAACCTCAGACCAGAAAGGTTGGAAAGCACTGATCTACAGTATTTTATATTATTGACCTACTGGTATATTACAGACATGCCTTAACAGTTGTGTTAATCACCATACTGTTGTGTTGTTTGAATTACAATAACATATCTACGTGTGTGACCAACGTCATCCTTCACAAGCAATCTAACGTTAGCCCAGCATGGATAAAGTCTATGCATCCAACATGTAAGTCGAACACACCTACAATGTCACAATACAGCCACTTGTAAGACGTTTGTAATACTGGTTACATAGTTATTGTGTTTGCCAAGGCTATATTTTATTGGCTTGCAAAGTAGCTATCCGTTGCTAACGTTAACGTTAGCTAATTTATGTCAAAAAGCAGTAGCTAACTTTACTGCCAAGATATAGTTTTATTTTAAGACAGTGCAAACACATGACAACACTTGACAAGTCTCACAACACCTCTCTGGTCTCAAGTGAAACCATATCTTGGCGGTAGTTAGCTAACGTTTCTGCTTTTTGAGATAAATTAGCGTTAGCAATGGATGGCTCCTTTGCAAGTCTCGCATTGCAAGACCTAATTTAGCTACAGTGCTGCAAGGCCTGTACAGATGACATGTCGGCTGCAGTGTGCTAAATTAGCTAGATTGCTTGTGAAGGACGAGTCAAACTAACGTTAGTCACACAAGGAGATATGAGTCAAACAAAACAACGGCATTATAGTACACACAAATATTAAGACATTTCTGTGATATAAGTCAATAATACAAAATACTGACCAAAATGTGTTTTAATCCAGTAACGTTAGTTGAACAGCTCCACTGTAGTCAGTATTTGCTGTACCAATAATTCTGACCAACAGGTGTTGACTGAAAAAGATTGTTCCTGCTAGATTTTTGTTTCCTGCTATTTGCAATCAAATTGGAGACGAACAGCCAATCAGAATTGACCTTTAATTCTCCGATTAGTTGGTTTTGTGGCACAATTGTAACGCTGTGAAAATTTGAGCAAGTGTGTCAAGAGTTGAGTATGCAGAGTGAAGAGGTCGAGAGCGAAGGAGACACAAGGGGGTAAGCTTCTCCTCGGAACGCGTTGCTCCTATGGCGCCATTTTGATGCTAACAAGCCATCACCTCCCGTTAGCATTCCATTGACTGCCATTCATTTTGGCGCCACTTTGACAGCGAATAACTTTACATCTGAAGCGTTTAAAGACTCCATTTGTCCATTGTTTATTTCTAAAGAAATACGACAATGTATAAAAGGCTCCATTACCTTGTACCTCACGTTATGGCTCCGTAACAGGCGTTTTTGTAAAAATAAGCTAACGATTGTGTCATAACCACACGACTTACTGACGCATAGTAGAGAAATTACCGTACAGTACAGGAGAAGCTCGCAGGCAGTTTGGACTTACGTTAGCTGTTTGTTTAATTACTAATGTTAACTAGCATTTTAGTTAGCAATAATTACCCTGTGCCTATGTTATCTCCTTACATATACCTACGCTCTCCGTCTCTGCAAGATTGGGAATGATTGAGATTTCTCTTGGCACAGCTACCAGAAGACTTACATTTAGACTTACACTATTACTTTCAGACAGGTTGCTCACGTCACATTTACGTCGTCTCTCTCAGTTGGAGGCTGTGCAGTAACGCTCAGCCATCACTGGAAAAGTGCTTCTAATATCCTTTACTGGTCTCCGTCCAGAGCAACCGGATCTGTTGGTCCATTTTATATATGTCAATGGGGGGACATGACCGGAGCGCAGCAGCGTCTACCTGTGAGAAAAGAGAAAGACATGCAAATACATTTATTGTGCACGGAATAGGTTTTTGTTTACTCAAACTAAATTATTTTTTGCGAGTGTTAATTTCTGTTCAAAATGCAATGTAATGTGCTTGCAAAATATAGTTCTCTGTGCTCAAAACATACAATTACTTGCTCAGGAATGAGACACATATGTAACGCCATACTTTTGAAAGTTTTCAAAACAAACTCACTAACTATCCTTTTAGTTTATATTTCTTTACACAAAGAAAAGAGAAGATATTTAAAATTTCAGTTTTTCTCTTTAAACTACCAGTTTCTAGTCCAAGCTTTTCAGTGTATTTATCCTTTAAGACTACAAAGACCCGTGTGTACTACTGTTGACTGATCTGCTTCAGTTCAACCTTACATGAACTAATGGTCACTGACAAGTTGAATGAAACTAATGAGGCCTGAGCTGAACTAACTGGTAAATAAATCATGGTGCTCAGGTGTGCGGCACAGCATTGTCCAAGCTCTCTATTTCATAGACTTCTGTGTGAATTAACATTTACCTCTTGAACTGAGACAAAACTGTCATTACAGATAAATAATCTGTCAATAAATAAATAATAAATAATCAAAGTATAATACAAGTAAATACAAGTTGCTGTGATAAAGATCCAATCTAAAAAGATTACTGTAATGAGAAATGATACCTGATATATGGTGTATGTACTGAGGTTACCCAAGCGAGTTCACAACCTGCCTGATAAAATCTCATGAGCATGTGATTCTTTTTGGAGTTGCTGATAAGGAAATAACAATAGAATGTCTCTTAATGAAATGACTGGCACGCCCTGCCAGACTTCATATAGAAGGCATGCAGATGGTGCATTCAAGAAAACACAGAAAACTGTGTTAATATAAAAGAGAGATGAAAAGAAATGATGTAAATGTGATTTTAGAAATCATCTCCTTGCAGATGGAATTAAGTGGGGTTTGACTGCTCGTGTACACTGAAAACCATAAACACGTTGGACTTCAGTTCTGTCTTAAGTATGTAGCTAAAGAAATAATAAAAGCACAGGGTTACCCCCGTGTATTGCAAGCCTGGTGGCTCACTGGGCCTAAATTGCCCCCCACCAGGCCTAATCCACTGGGGAAAAAATGTTGAATGTATTTTTAAGACGTTTTTTAAACTAGTTATGGTGGGGTGGCTCGGTTGAAACTAAGACGTAGTCATATTTTCAAATATCCAGTTAGCTTTTAGCACTGACTTAATGTTGGGCCCTATGGAATCTGTTTCATAGCTTTTTTAAATTATCAATTTCTCGTTTGGTCCATGATTGAGTTGTCACAGAAACTACTGGGCTCTACATTAATGCTGCCATCAGTCTGTGACTGGCCCTTGCCGGGCCCCTCGTCAAAAAAGAGACACTTGCCACCGGGCTAAACAACTTTTCTGGGGGAAACCCTGAAGCAACTACATACAATGCTTGTAATGCAGATGTAGAATGAATAAGAGTGCTTACACCAAGTTTGCATATAGAGCTTATCATGTGGAGTCTGTTTGAGGCTTATTGCTGCATTAGAGCCCAAAGGATGCTTTCAAATTGAATGCAACATACATTTCTGCCTTACTTTATTCATGTGTTTGTGCAGTTTATGTTGATTGAAAACAAACAGCAAGGACAAGCATGTACAATACAAGCTGTAGCTTACTAGCATTACGCATGTTTTTATTGACCATTGAGATGAGATAGATAAAACCAATAGTTACGGAAATAAAAACCAAGTCGTAATTAACTGCAATTGTCCTTTCAGCACCAACCATGTGCTGTTTGTGTGACATCTCAGACCATCTCCACTGACTTTATATGCAAACACACACCTCTATTATTTGCTTTACATTCATTCTAAGCACCATCTACGTATGATGAGGTCATTCTATTGGTCTGTGCATCCATGTTTGGTCCAGAGAAAAATATAGCCTGAGTGGATGATTCTGAAATTATTTTGGTGACCACTAACCTTTTGTGAAGTGACACCGTCAGCTTTGACTGACACTTATTACATAACAAGGTATCTCTAAAAATAATGGTTGGATTTCCACAAAGTCTTTTTTGGTGTCGCCATGCCCTTTTCCCCTAACCAAACCATTAGACCAGCATTTCCACCAAACTTAATTTAAGAAATAATGGTAATGGGCAGATTGCTTAGAATTTTACTATGCATGTACACTGTAAATCCGATTTTAGTACAGTATGGTAACATTAAAGTTTTGAGTACACTAAACATAAAATAAATGTATCACATGAGTGTTATCTGAAAGGAAATTTATGTCAGTTTAACATAATTTTAATTAAATAATAAATTAAAATAATTAGTGTTTTCTTAACATATAATTCTACGTTATATTAACATAGAATGATCAGGTTGCTTAATGTGTATTTTTATGTTTATTAAACACAAAAAGTTATGTGTCATAACTTGTTAATTTTATGTTCAAACAACAATTAAAACAACATAACCACATCTATAGCAGAGATAGCATGAGTGTTTGGGTGTGGCCGCCAAAGGGCCCCACGCAAAATAGGGGCGTCTCTAAAGCCGCTGATCTTGCATCACTTTACACAATAGGACCACTAGTGAAGTGACACACCACAGATTAATTGCTGACGGAAACCTATTACTGCTCAAAACCTAAAGCTGCAATACTCCAAGCTCTTATCAAACGTAACAGTCACTTAACTCATGGTTACAAATGTAAATCAGCACAACAATGACAAGTACCAGGCAACAAAAATTCTAAGCAGACACGTTTAATAAACGGAATTCATAAAGTTACATTTGTATTTCGAACAAACTGCAAACTTTTCAGCAAATTTTAACACAACTCTATTTACCGCCTTGCATCATAGGAATTGACCAGCCAATGAACCAATTGCACCTGACTGCAGTACCCAGATCGGGGTTGGGCTAAATGTGGGCGGAGCTAAACGTTTGACTTTTGAAAAGTACTTTCCATTTCAATTTGAGAAGAGTGAAATGCCAAATTCACAATTCACAAGTCGTTGCTTCTATTTTTGCACCACGCCGGAGAGTTCCGCAGAAATTCAGCACAATTCAGATTGTGCGGGACAGGAAGTCGAGCACAGAAGCAAAATAAAACATCCGGTTAATTTTCAAAATAAAATACACCGTGCTCACACCAGATCATATTTCCCTGCACTACACCTTGAAAACACAGCACAGAGATGTTTCCCCTCTACTCCTCTGGATGGAAACAAACTGTTGTTGGTTTTGTGGTTCTATTCTACGTGAATTCGCAAAATCTCGTGGGTCCTCGTGCCTTCAGCTGTCAGTCATGGCCGCAGCCGTACCGCAACAAATCCGGACCTGGTGGGTATCGACGGACGGCAGAGCACAGAGCCGTTCTGCAGCCGTTCCGCAACCGGTGGAAATGAGGAGTAACAGTATTTTTCACTAATAATGCCAGTCTATAGTGTCTCTGGCAGAAGGTGACCCATGCATATGTAAGACAAGGTTAAAGCCGAGTGACAGCCAAGATTGACATCCATAATGATCTAGGGTTGAAATGTATGCTCACTGCATACAATCACCTGTCATATATACACTTTCTCATCTCACAGTCCCAATTATGGTCTTATTGGACATTTCCTTCCTGTCCAATGTTGAGGTCATGTGTCCATTATAGCCCTGGTGTGTAAGCTCTGGAGCTGCTTCCAGATGTACTGGTGCATATGTCCATACTGAATGAGAAAGGCACAAAAGTGGAGAGGGAAGCCAGCATGTCATCTATCCAAGTCAAAGTAACAGCTGAACTAATAGATCTGCTGCCAGAGAGACAGGAAGGCTGGATCAGTAATTCAGCATTGTCTTTACATATGCAGCTGGGCCTGGGACTCAGGAGTAAATGCTTCCTTTTGTTGGTCAGTTTTATCAAAGGGACACATGATACACATTGGAGCGTATACAATTCACATCCTCAAACCATTTTTCAAATGTTGGTTCATGTGTTCAGATTTCCAAAATGGAATCCATTACAGGTAAACACACATTCAGCTGCTTAGAGATCAAAAGATATTTGATTTGGACCAATGGAGGATGTAATGAGGCTTAATTTGTCCAGTAACATAGTGCACATGCACTGGCATGATGTCATTATAGGATCATCATGTGTGTGTTAGACAGGGAATCATTGGTGAGAATGTCACTTTAAATAATGTTAAAAGGGTATTATTCAACCACTAGTCTATATCAACAACATTTCATTTCCCAGGATTGCTCCTGTGCCGCCAGAAATTTGGCCGGATATCCCTCATTTTCGGCCGGATGTCCGTCACCTTCCTCTTTCTTTGTGTTGGTGTTCTAAACTCTGGTGGATTTATGAGGACTATGGTTAACTGCTCCTCAGATCTCTGCAGGGTAAATCCAGACAGCTAGCTAGACTATCTGTCCAATCGGAGTTTTCTGTTTTCTGTATACATGTTCCACCAAAACAAGTTCTTTCCCAAGGCTATTTTGCAGAGATACCGTTGCTCCATCCGGCACTTTGCACCGCCCAAGACGACTGTGATTGGTTTAAAGAAATGCCAATAAAACAGAGCACGTTTTTCTCCCATCCAGGAATGCTGTGTGGACTAGCCAGACCCTCCTCTGCAGCGCTGTGGAGGAAGGTCTGGCTATGTGAGACTATCCAAACTTATTCCCCTTACAAAAGCATTGTTTTCCCATACTCTGATCTGTTCACTGTTAGACTGGACATTGTGTGCTAGTAACATGTGTCACACATGTCAACATGTTGTGGAGATGCCTATGAATTATAGAATAGTAGCTTAAACCTCACACAGTGATTCATTGTTTTGTCATTATTAGTGGGAACCATGAGAACATAAACACACATAAGTGCACATACACACACCCATACACACATACACCCCATCTATGTACATGAACATATGTTCTTTGACACTACACAGAACAGACATTTTTTTTTTGCACATCTACAATGTCAGATAGGTGTGTAGGAGGGGGACAAGCAGGTCAAAAGTTGCAAAGAAACTCCTGCACGCTGTCTAACTTGTAAAGAATATAAAGTTTAATAGTAGGAAACGTTTTGGTACTATACCATCTTCAGGCAAATGGTGTTAAATCCGGAGAAGCTATTACACTACACAAAAGTGAACTCCAATAGGGAATTGATTGTTCACTAAGCCCAACGTCCTTACTTACTGTGGCAACAGCCAGTGGCGGAGTAAGGGTGTATGAGGGGCATGGGTGGAAAAAAGGAGGCACCAGCTGCATGCGGTGGGGCACCAGTGCAGAACATTTTCTAGCATGTAGGACAGCTTGTATGGCACTGAATCACGTTTTCTCCACTAGAAGGTCACCCTAAAGCATGGTTTTATTTCAGTTAGCCTAATAGCTGGTTTGATTTGCATTGAGAGATGATCTTATAGAAAGTACCCCATGCCAATCTCTAGGTATGGTGAAGGGTATGTGATGATGTGGGGCTATTTTAAAGGCCAAGGGAACTTTATCAGGATGCATAGTATCCTGGATCCATGAAATAACTGGCCTTTAAAATTAAAAATCTGCCTGCCTCTTTGGAAATTTAACATAGGGGTGTGTATACTTATGCCCCCTGTATTTTTAAAGGAAGAACATTTATTTATTCACGATACATTATTCATTCACAAAGAAAATTGGTGTCCTTAAAGATTAGATTTTTCCTATTTTTTTAATTAAGGCATTATGATCAATTTCCAAAAGATGATTTTTTATTCCTCTTTTTAGTCAACTTTAGCATGGGTGTGTAAACGTATGCAAGCCACTTTACACTGTAAATTATTTCACTGGAATTTACTGTAAAATTTTACGGGTTTTTTCAGTTTTTTCTACATTAAGTGTTAATGTCATAAAAATACAGAAAAATACTTTTGTTTAAAAAAAACAAACATTAAATAAAGGTTGTAGTATGTAAATTGATATAATAACATGTTCTGTATTTTTACAGTCCAACTATTGTAGAATTAAAAAGAATTGTAATCATAAAACATATTTAGAATGTTAAATGCATAAATCTGTATAAATACTGAAAAATATTGCAAATAACATAATTTAAATGAAAACTGCTGTTTTCATACTGTTTTCTTTGGTAAATTCACAAGATTATCCAATCCATCCACAAGAACTCCCTGTCAAAGTACAGATTTCTGGATGTAAAACACACAAAAATCATGTCAAATTAATTTAAATTACCCTCTTTGACTACCATTAATATTATCTTAAAAGCTTTAGGCATTTATTTTATATGATTATCCAATCTATTTACAGTAAATTCCTGTTTAATACTGGTTTTCTACTGTAGAAAAAAGCAACTATATAATATATCTACATACTTAAACCATTAATATATCAGGTTTACTTTATATAAACAATACCTTATAGTGATTAAACACAACTATTCAATATATCTACAGACTTATCCCATTAATGACATTTGACAGTATTTACAACTAACTAGACATATTGATATAATGTATAGGGGTCCATTTTAGCTTATTCAATGTGGTCTCATACCTACTGTGTGTTAGTGTTTTAATCGCTGTCAAACATCATCCTGGCCAGTATCTCTTAATGCAAGTCTACTAAAGGGGTTAACAGAGGTACTGAGACAGGTAGGACCAGCCATACCTGTTTAATGCATTGAATGAGGCTGACATGAACCCTCACTGCATGGCCTCAACCACTCCACAGCACAAACCCACAAGCAATTGCTCTCAAGTATAGTTGGATCAATGTAATTATATTAGAAACTACAATACTGTAATATTTTGTAAGCATAATTATGGTAATACAAACAGTAAAACAACTTGGCAGCACACAAGCTTAAAAAAACAGCTAAAGCTGTACTGCACCAAATCACCACTAGGGCCTATGCAGACAAAGATGCTGTATTTAGATCTTTCTTTGTAAAAATAAACATTCTTTCACCTAAATATTTGTGGAAACAAAGCCATAGCTTCAGTTAAGGGAATGCATAAGAGACAAGAGTCAACCTAAACTACAAGCCTTGGATGTACATGATGTCTGTTTTAGTCCAAGTCTGTGATATGCTCATCACTATATAATCATGTTTTGGTCTGGCGATTGAGTTGACAAAAGAATCGTGCAGCCACAGTTCACATCAAATAGGCCCTCAACCCTATAGGCCTACAGGATGATGATACAGTACACAGAGAGCCAGGTAGGGGCATCTGATGTTCTTGTCTCATTTCACTGCCATGTGAGGCTATTTCAGATTCATGGCCCAACATCTTTTTCCATTGACTGCTTACTTTTCTGATGTCTGCTGTGATGTCTTATACTGTGTCCACTCTGGCTTCTGATGTTTGTTCCTGTCTATATGCAAACAGCTCAGAGCATGAGCTTCCCTCTTATGTGGGGTAGAATGAATATTCATGCATGTCCAATACCTCAAATGCCTCACCAGCACCTGACAAGACCTCTGTGATCTGACCCACCTCTGCCTCTGAAATTACACTGCAATTTACATATACTTGCAATTGTTACACAGGCATTGATGTACATATGGCCTAGGCAATGTGTGTTTCATTTAGGTGTAACATTAATACGTTAAATGGATTGCCTATGCCACAGCTATGCTACACTTTTATAAGGGATGGAAAATCAATATTCATGCACACCAGTACCTCAAATACGTACCTGCTTGCCTAACTTGCACACCACCTAACCTAACGAGTTCCACTAGTTCCAACCCTCATACAGTTTAATTCAACCCTGCGTTGATACGCCACAACAGACACGACAGAGCCATACGTGTAATGTCAGATGTTGCTTGATAGTGTCATATACCTGTAATTTTATGTAACAATAAAGGAATCTTGAATTGTGTGCGGCTGCCCTTCCTATGAAAGTCATGCCTACTGACAAACAGTATGGACATCTGCAATATTATGCTTATTTGAGAAATTATCCTTTTATCCTTTCCTTTAATAAAAGGCTGTTAATCCACTTTGAAAACATTGGCGGCTGTCTTCCAATACAATATGTTAGACTCAAAGTTTGAAAGTGGGAGACAGGCCTCCTTAAGAAGCAAACTGTTTTAGGGGAGGCTCGTGAATGTAAATGAAAATTAAGAATTCAGAAATACAATAGTTTGGGGAAGTTTTTACAGTTTTTTTCCACTTTCCCACAGTCGGAAACTAATAAATGCATGCGGGGCAGACCTCTTTTTTATGTATTTGGTGTACTTGAAATAATATATGTAGCATGCATGTTCTTTTCCTTATGAAGGTGCATGATATATTTGTTACATTTTTTTCTCTTAATATTAAAACCCAAAGTGAGTCACAGTGTTCAACTAAATTCCAGGTCCCTGTGCAGTCCTATTGCTCCCTGGGGGCTAATATGTTCTAATGTCAAGATCATTTCAATGGCACAGAGACACTGTGGAGTAGGCCTGGCAAACTCGATTCTTTTTAAGGATTCGGATTATTCTGATTCACTCACTAAACTGATCCGGGTTGTACGAGTCATTTGAGTCACTTGAGTCAGTATTGTATGCTACATCGACTCGAGCCAAGGCAAGCTTTTGATTTGGATAAATGCCATGTTTTCATTTTGAATCTTTAAATTTTATTTGGAAAATGTTATAATGGACTGAAAGAAAACCGAAAATTCAACAATTTAAAAATGACATGAAATTATATTTTGAAACTTTAAAAGGACTGACAAATAAGAAAAGAAATCCGGACTCTGAACATTGACAATGCCTTACAACCTTTTTAATGTAAATCCCATGCACCCCTTTTTCATGTATGTATGTATACATTTAATATTTGCAATGTGTATGTGTATCTGTACTTGAATAATAAAGTTTTTTAAAGACAACAAAAAATAAAATGAGTTGTCGGCGAACTTGCAATGTTTCGGACTGTCTGCTCAACCTTTAACATACTACATTTATACACCAAACCTACAGTAGGCCTAGCTAGGCTACATGCAGAACATTGGATGTTATTTCAGAAGTGAAAGAATGGCTTTTGTTGTTGATTTGCTTTACCCTGTGTCACGAATGACGACTGGAGAGGAAACACCACCAAAACATACTCAAACCAAAATACAAAAACAGAATATTAAACTGAGGAAAAAAACAGCAAACAAACAAAACAGTCACCTCACAGCAAACTGCTAAACTTCCGCCTTCTTCTACTGAAGCCCTTTTTAACTCAGCTTCCCCTAATTAGAACCTACCACCTACAAATAAATAAAAGATTATGAATTATAATTCTGTTAATGATGGTGCTGCAGCCTCAGTGGGATTAATAGGCCTAGGAGTTTTTCGCCCGCAGGATTGCACCTAAATGAAATAGATTATAGGTTCAATACCATTTCACCAGTAATATTATACTTATGATTAAATATGATATTAATACACTATATTGGAATACACGCATTTACTCTAGCAACAATTTTCTCCGACGCAAATTCTCTCTCTTTTGCAGCAGCTGCTGTGTTGCTTTTTAAAAAAACTAAATACATGTTCAAACTCGCTCTCTGTGCGCATGAGTATTTCCGCCGATCTGTTTGTTTGTGGTTGTTACCATGGTGAATCGTAGTATCATGGCTCCATTCATGCTGCCTGAAACCGAAAACTCAGAGTTTCCCATCTCAGGGTAAATCAACTCAGAGTTCAGGGTTAGACTCAGAGTTTGTTAAACCTTCCTCAAACGGGCCCCTGCAGTGTTAATGGTTGCTTTACCTGGTCTGTGCTTGTAAACAAAACAAAAACAACCGAGGTCTGAACCGAACGTGGATTTGTAACATTGTTACACCCCTTTTTGTTGGTACAGCCTTACTTGAGTCTAAACACAGTGACTCGGGACTTGTTCAAGGTGAAGGTTAAGACTTGTGACTTGCACATGTGTGACTTAAGACCGTTACACACCGGGGGCGTGTTGAATAAGCGAAGCCAATATGCAAAATAATCGACTGTGAATATCTCACATCAAAACTATTCACACCAGCAGCGATGCAAATTTGCGACAGTTTTCAATAAAAGTTTTGGATATTCGCGCCAGCTCATCTACCACGTCAGTAGGACAGGTGCTGAAGAGAGAGAGAAAGTGACGGAAGATATGGTGTGAGCGGACGAGAAAGAGAGAGCAGTTGGAGTAGAGGAGAGTTAATGTTTAGTGGTGAAGATATGAAGTGATTGTCAGCAGCTAGATTCCACAATTTGAGAACAAATAAATGCAGCAGCTCCTCAAAAGCACTAGAGGTGTCCTGTCTTGTTTCCAAGCTGCTGAGTGGAGGGACGGGGGTTAGCTACGGATACGTCCCAGGAAAAGCTGTAACATTAAGCTACTGTAAGCTATTTATTGAGTTTCCTCCAACTCTAATTGAGTATACAGATAATACTCAATTTAATTCCCTCTGAAAAACAGTGCAGCATATGTCTAGGGCTTATTGTGAAAAGTAAAAACGGAAAGAATGTTTCTGGCATACGCTGCCTTTGTAAAGGTTGAAAGGAGTAACGAAGTTTGCCGACTGTACAGTCTGTAGTTCAGACAGCAGCCTCCGTTTTGTTGTTTGGTGATCCTCATAAGTAAACACTACTTGGGACAAAAACAACAGTTTGAAAAAAAAATATATTGACATGCGAAATAATCGCATGGAAAAACATCCCTGGTGTGCAACGGTCTTCAATCTCACCTCTGATATTTGTGAGTAAGAGCTACTCTCTCGCAAAGCCACAAACCAGAGATGTAAGACTCAAACTATGATCTCATCAGGTTACTAAGTTGCTTCATAGACTTTTTTTCTTTTGGAAATTGATCTTAATGCCTTAATTAAAAAAATTAGGAACAATCCAACATTTAAAGACACCAATTTTGTTTGTGAATGAATAATGTATCGTAAATAAATAAATATTCTTCCTTAAAATACAGGGGGCATAAGTAAGTACACCGCTATGTTAAATTCCCATAGAGGGAGGCAGATTATTATTTTTAAAGGCCAGTTATTTCATGGATCCAGGATACTATGCATCCTGACAAAGTTCCCTTGGTCTTTGGAATTAAAATAGCCCCACATCATCACATACCCTTCACCTACCTAGAGATTGGCATGGTTTTATTTCAGTTAGCCTAATAGCTGGTTTGATTTTCATTGAGAGATGATTTTATGGAAAGTAACCCATGCCAATCTCTAGGTATTATATTAATAGTAAAGGTATGTAGGAGAGTTGCTTCTAAATTACTATAAAACTGTTTATACAAAGTAAACACCATACAATAATGGTAAAAGTATGTTTATATATATATATATATATATATATATATATATATATATATATATATATATATATATATATATATATATATATATATATAGGATAGTTGCTTGTAATTACTATAAAGAACAGTTTATATAAAGTAAACCCCCATACAATGAAGTACAGTCTGTAGATTTATTGGATAGTTGAAGTTGCTTGTTATTACTGTCAAATAATGTTTATATAAAGTGAACACCCATTCAATAATGGTAAAACTATGTGTATATATTGGATAGTTGCCTTTCATAACTAAAAAAGAATGTTTATATAAAGTAAAACTCATATATTAATGGTAAAGGTATGTAAATATATTGGATATTTGCTTCTAAATTACTATGAAACAATGTTTATTTAAAGTAAACAACATACCTTAATGGTGAAAGTATGTAGATATATTGGAGAGTTGCTTGTAAATACTCTCAAATATTGTTTATATAAAGTAATGACTATTATGTTTCTGCAAGGTATTATCCCATTATCTAGTAAAAAACAGTATTTAACAGGAATTTACCGTAAATAGATTGGATAATCATAAAATAAATGCCTAAAGGAGGGTATTTGAAAGTCAGTTTACATCTTTTTTGTGTTTTACATCCAGAAATCTGTACTTTGACAGGGAGTCATTGTGGATGAATTGGATAATCTTGTGAATTTACCAAAGAAAACCGTATAAAAACAGCAGTTTTCATTTAAATTATGTAATTTTAAGGTATTTCTGCAATATTTCTTAGTTTTGATAAATATTTATACATTTGTTTCACGTTCTAGAAATGTTGTATAACAAGAATTGTTTTTAATTCTACAATATTTAGACTGTAAAAATATAGAAAATATTTACAGGATATATCTGTATTTCAAAAAAAGAATTTTCTTGTTTCCTTGGATTGAGGTGGCACCTAAATCATGGTTGCAGCTGTCGCCGTGGTCCTGATGCACGCCCTGCTATGCTCTCTTACACCCTGCTACGCTCTGCAGTGCCCTGCTACGTCCTGCTACGCCCTGCAATGCTCTGCTGTGCCCTGCTACGTCCTGTAATGCCCTGCAGTGCCCTGCTACGTCCTGTAATGCCCTGCAGTGCCCTGCTACGTCCTGTAATGCCCTGCTACGTCCTGTAATTCCATGCTACGTCCTGTAATGCTCTGCTGTGCCCTGCTACGTCCTGTAATGCCCTGCTACGTCCGGCTATGTCCTGCTACATTCTGCTACGCCCTGCTATGCTCTGCTATGCCCTGCTACGTCCTGTAACGCCCTGCAGTGCCTTGCTATGCCGTGAATTACTACAACTACTATTTCTAGTCATAGTTCTATTATCTTTATTGTGACTATAATTGCCACTGTTCATCACACCCTCAACCGGCACCTTCAGACACCGCCTACCAAGAGCCTGGGTCTGTCCGAGGTTTCTTCCTAAAAGGGAGTTCTTCCTTGCCACTGTTGAACTAAATGCTTGCTGTTGGGGGAATTACTAGAATTGTTGGGTCTTTGTATATTATAGTGTGGTCTAGACCTATTCTATCTGTAAAGTGTCTTGAGATAACTCTTGTTATGATTTGATACTATAAATAAAATTGAATTGAATTAAAATAATGTAATGTTTTTTACTGTCATTTGACGGTAAGTGTTTAGCAACTTTGCTGCCAGACTTTTTACCGTTTTTTTACGATTTTTTTTTTTTTTTTACAGTGTACCAGGCTTTGATGCACACACACAACGCATTCTCATGGGTCCGTATGATATTGTACAAAATGTTATGCACACCAAAACGCATGATATCCTACGAAACTAGGAGACAGTTGGTTGGTCACGTGACAACAGAGGCTTTGAAAAGGATCCAGTCCATATGCAGGAAAAGTCTGAGAGTTGGCCAAAGGTAGTAGGCAGGCCAGATCAATTCCTCATGTTCCATCCTGGTGGTCGTTATGAACAGTTCATGTACGTTTACTAACAGTACACAAGTCAGAACCAGATGGCCGGGTCAAGACAGCTCTCCGAGGTTGGATAAGATTTATCTTAAAACACTAAAGACTTTGGTATTGTGGTTGAAGTGTCTCCTCAGTGTTGCAGGAATTTCAACAGTCGACAGTCCTTTGTTTGACAAGTTTAGAACACCACACATTATTGTGGCAAAATATAATAAAGTAAAATAATTAAAAATTTAAAAAAAGACTGATTTCATTGTGACTTAAAAAGCCACACTGAGTGATTTGTAAGTGATTAATAAATCTCCAGGACACAGTGTATCTTGCCTAGTTAGAACAAAATAATTTGGCTGAGTGGCAGGGTGTCTTCGGATCTGATAACAATCTGAGCAGGCTGGAATTCCCAGGAATTCCAGTTAAGGAGACACCGAGGAGCCATGTCTCACTGGGCAGGTTTCTCTGTCTCACTGTCACGGACTAGCTGTGCTGACAGATCCCGTCAACACTCTCAACCCTGCTCTGCTTTACACATCCACACACACACACACACACACACACACACACACACACACACACACACACACACACACACACACACACACACACACACACACACACACACACACAAACACACACACACACACACACACACGCTTACATACGCTCACACTCAATCACTCACCATCCTCTGACTGCTATTTGGTCTTAACTCACACATGTAGTCATTAGGAAAATCCGTGTGTAGTAAGAAATATTAACATGCATGTGAAAAAGCATATGAGCATTACATTTAGAAGTGCTAAGCTCAAATGTGTGAGACAGAGCGGCTGTAATGCGAAACGCTTGTATGTGTTGTTTGTGCCAAATCTGAAACTCCTGTGTGTTTTCTAACACCCTTGGGTTGGTCCTCTCAGTGTACTGTATCTTTTTTTTTTCTTATCACTGAATTCCTATCAGGTCAGCCAAACATGTCAGAGTACAGTGATCTAAGACATTTCTCTGCTACTCTGCTCAGCGGGGCTGGAAGAATGCAGCCCTGCCATTACAATATGCCAGTGTGTACTGTATGTGTATCAACCCTTCACTTCCTGTCAAAGTAAAGTAGCTCAGACAGGACCAAATTACATTAGCTGAGCTTAATCCCTACTAAGAACTACCACTAAGAACACTACTGTCTGAAAATCTCACACTGACATTGGGCCTCATTCACCAATATCTTCCTAAGTTTGCTCTTAAATATTTTCTTAAGAAAAGTCTACGTCTGATTCATGACGTGTTCTTAAACAGTGGAATTGTTCGCAGGTGTGTTCTTAGAATGACAAATCTCAATGTCTTCATAAATTGAAAGCTCATGCCCGTTGCTCCTATTTAGCATAGGTAAAAGTCCCGTTAATTCCCATAAAAGGGCATGAGATGGCAGGGCTGTGTGCACACTTAGAGAAATGTCCAAAAGACGTGGCAAAGAAGGTGAAAAAGAAAAAAGAAAAACTTTAATAATTCTGAAGTGGAGGTACTGCTGCAAGAAGTTAATGAAAAACGAGACATCATATTTAGTAGAGTCACAGTTACTCATGCAGTGAACGCTGTATCCAGAGAAGGGTGCAGAACCGATGAAGTAGAAAAAGGAATACTTTGATCTGAAATCTGAGGCAAATTTTTTTTTAATTTAAAAACATAGAAGATACTCTTGGCGTATAAATAGAGTGATCAATCACTTATTGGATGGCAGGGTTCCCGGTTAACATAATTAATGTGAATTGAAGGCAAAGCAAGGCAAGTTTATTTATATAGGCCTAGCACAATTCATACGCAATGGCAATTCACAGTGTTTTACAAATGAACAGTAGTGTGTATTTATTAAAACAAACGTATAATTATGTGTAAAATAATGAAAATAATTAGTTACAAAATGGAGAGAAATATTAAATTTGAAATTAGAACGGACGAAAATGGTAGAGCTACTTGTTATGTGCAAACATGTCAGCTCTCAGTTGTGCGTAAGAGTGCTCTTGAGTGTGCGTAGATTCTGTTCTTGCCTAAGAACAAATCCCAAATAAGAAAACATTGGTGAATGCCAGAATCTTCATGAAAACTGCATAAGTTGAGTTTAAGAACACATTTGTTCTTAAGAACGTTCGGTGAATTGAGGCCCATTGATGTTTCAGACAAAAAGGTCAAAACATCTAGCCTGGATGCCAGCCGAACTTAGCCCCGCCCACAACATTCGAGGTCGGGAAGCTCGGTCTGGACTTGATCTGTTGTGGAGCAATTATGCTCGAACAAGAGCTGTTTGGACCAATCAAATTATGAGGGCGGGCTTTATACGATGATGGACAAATACAGTAACGAACAGTAATGTCTCTCTCACATACACACGCACGCACACACACACACACACACACACACACACACACACACACACACACACACACACAGCTGCGACTCAGCTGTTCAAGTCGCAGAGGCTGGTTTTAGACCGTAAGAGACTTCACCTGTTTCAACGGCCAATAGAGAAGTCAGCTGGTAAAGTCAGCTAAAAACTATAGAAATAAAATTATCAATAATCAATTTTATTTCTATGTTACAAACAGCTTTACAAAATGAGTTTCAGAGAAATTAAATGTGTTTTCACCGATTCATCACTAGAAGTGTAATTGTAGCAAGCATCTCACTATCATTTACGTTATCCATATTCATATTTAGACCCAACAAATGATACATCCAGCTTAAAAAAAAGTCTAAAAGTCGGAAGTTAGGACCAAGGGGGTAAGCTTCTCCTCGGACCGCGAAGACCCTATGGCGCCATTTCTATGCTACAAAGCCATCACCTCCCGTTAGCATTCCATTGACTGCCATTCATTTTGAGCCACTTTGACAGCGAATAACTTTACATCTGAAGCGTTTAAAGACTCTATTTGTCCACTGTTTATTTCTAAAGAAACACGACAATGTATAAAAGGCTCCATTACCTTGTACCTCACGTTATGGCTCCATAGTTATGGCTATTTTTGAAAAAATAGGCTAACGATTGTGTCATAACCACGCAACTTACTGTCGCATAGTAGAGAACTTACCGTATAGTACAGGAGAAGCGTGCAGGCAGTTTCGTCTCACATTAGCTGTTTAAGTGTAATTACTAATGTTAACTAGCATTTTAGTTAGCAATAATTAGCCTCTGCCTATGTTATCTCCTTAAATATACCTACGCTCTCCGTCTCTGCAATGTTCAAAATGATTGAGATTTCTCTTTGCACAGCTACCAGAAGACTTACAACTTTCAGACACGTTGCTCACAGCACATTTACGTCGTCTCTCTCAGTTGGAGGCTGAGCAGTAACGCTAGCTATCACCGGAAAAGTGCTTCTAATGGCCTTCACTGGTCTACGTCCAGAGCAACGGGATCTGTTGGTCCATTATATATATATATATGTCAATGGTTAGGACGGAAGTGCGTTGTGCATAGAGTGGTTGCTATGGAGACAAAACACTGTCTCGTCTGTTGCATAGACAGTATACAATGGACCAACAGATCCCGTTGCTCTGGACGGAGACCAGTGAAGGATATAGAGCTCAACAGTCCTCTACTATGTGACAGTCCAGCCCCTCCTCTGAGAGACCTTGGGTTCCGGAAGTAAATTTCCCATTCATTTCTCCCATTGACGTCTGGAAAAATCCATACATAAAGAGTTTTAGACCATGCCTTAGGTTAACCAGCTACGACGTGACTCATAAGCATACAACATATAATTTAGACTGAAAAAACGAACAGAAAATCAAAAAAAAAGTCAACGGTACAAGACTGTGTACATAGTTTCATTATCGAGCGAAGGAACTACTCATCCCATAAACCACCACGCACCACTGAAGAAAGGAAGCTACGTTAGTTTAGCGAACAGCTAATTTGGCTAACTGCTAGCTGAGACAGCATGTAATAACTTTAAAAGACCCTCAAAATAAAACCTGAAAATAACCGTTAAACTATATAACAGCTGTAGCCTGCTTTATCCAGTGTTTAGTTGTTTAGCTGTTAGCTAAACTAACGTTGGCTTCCCGGTGGAGGCTAACGTCAGAAGCGTGGAACCGATCATGTTTCGCGCAGTGTCGTCAATCCTCGTAAAACAGGATTATCATTTTGGGCATGCGCATGGCGGATCATGCAGGCAGCTCCCGGCAGCTCCCCCTCCTCACCAGCATGAGTTCCACCAATCAGAGGCATCACTGTGGGATTGTTCAGGATTATGGGTAATGGAGTACTTATCCAAGACATTGCGAATAAAAGACATTTATCTCAAAACAAGGTTGGTGCCCCATGAACTTTTGGCATCTATATGAGCATATACAATCATGTCATAGCTGGTTTTAAGTATACCATCAACGGTTACCATTTAATGGCTTGTACTCCAATTTGTCAATGGAGAGCATTGTATTTTTACTTCCGGAACCCGCTGTGGGCGGGACTGTTGAGCTCTATTAGAAGCACTTTTCCAGTAAACCGCTTACTGTTACTGTGCAGCCTCCAACTGAGAGAGACAACGTAAATGTGACGTGAGCAACCTGTCTGAAAGTTGGAAGTCTTCTGGTAGCTGTGCCAAGAGAAATCTCAATCATTCCCAATCTTGCAGAGACGGAGAGCGTAGGCATATGTAAGAGGATAACATGGTCTACAGGCTAATTATTGCTAACTAAAATGCTAGTTAACATAAGTAATTAAACTTAAACAGCTAATGTGAGTCGAAACTGCCTGCAAGCTTCTTCTGACTATATGGTAATTCCTCTACTATGTGACAGTAAGTCGCGTGGTTATGACACAATCGTTAGCCTATTTTTACAAAAATGTCGCCAAAATGAATGCCAGTCAATGGAATGTTAATGGCGGGTGAGTGCTTGTTAGCATCAAAATGGCACCATAGGAGCTATGCGTTGTGAGGAGAGGCTTACCCCCTTGGGCTGTTGACAGTGGAGTTGAGTTCCGTTGCTCTGATTGGTTGTAGGTCTATCCAGTGAGTGCAGAGAAATTTTCTTTCCTGGTTCGGTTGAAACACGCCCCACAATCACAGCCCACTGGAGATGTTTCAGACTCACATTCTGACTAGAATCTGAGTATGACGATGTCAGGCTACAAAACATTACTAAAGAGTAGTAAAATGATTCCTCTCTGTCAGCTCCACCAAAAGAATGCTGAATTGATTATTTTACAAATATTAGTTGTGCTTTATGCGATTGATGTTGGCATGTGGCTGGGAGTCCCTCATCTGGATCGGGATAATCTGCATCGATGACGAGTCATTTATGGGATAGTTCCGGTGACGCCGGAAGATCAGCCGGATGTCCCTCATTTCCGGCTCGATGTCCGTCACCTTCCACTTTCTTTGTGTTGGTGTTCTAAACTCTGGTGGATTTCTGAGGACTATGGTTAACTGCTCCTTAGATCTCTACAGGGTAAATCCAGACAGCTAGCTAGACTATCTGTCCCATCTGAGTTTTCTGTTGCACGACTAAAACAACCTTTGAACCACCAAAATAAGTTCCTTCCTGAGGGTATTTTGCAGCGGCATCGTTGCTCCGTCCGGCGGTTAGCGCTGCCCAAGATGATTGTGATTGGTTCAGACAAATCCAGACAGCTAGCTAGACTATCTGTCCAATCTGAGTTTTCTGTTGCACGACTAAAACTACTTTTGAACCAAAACAAGGCCCGAGGCTATTTTGCAGAGGCAACGTTGCTCCGTCCGGTGATTGTGATTGGTTTAAAGAAATGCCAATAAACCAGAGCACGTTTTTCTCTCATCCCAGAATGCTGTGTGGACTAGCCAGACCCTCCTCTGCAGTGCTGTGGAGAAAAAGGTCTAGCAACGCGAGACTAGGATCGGGAAATCAACCTGTCGGTTTCCTGCTAACCTCCCGCAAAGTCTGCTAGCCTGGGTTAGCTAGCCAGCTGGTTCAAGCTTTTAAATGTAACCATCAGAGTAAACAAGGGAAAAGGGTTTAATAGATAAGATCAAGCTAGCAAGACCCTCCCTGCGGCCATCTCATGACTATGAGTCGCTTATCAGGATAGGAAATCAACTCCGCAGTCTCCTGCTGACTCTGCTAGCCTGGCCGCTCAACGTTTTCAAATGTAAACATCAGAGGAACAACAGAGGAAAAGATGACGATGTCTATCAGCTACGTCCTATGACTATGATGCCGACTACATGCACAAATAAGACCATCTCTGAGTTCATCTCCAACTCTACATCAGAGGGGGCACCGAGGCAAGCGTGGAGGAATTGAACACCGGCTGCAACGTCTCTTCTGGGCATGCTGGCCGGTGTGCAGGCATCAGACAGGGAGACGGGTGGCCTCCGTGCCTCTGTGGGTTTCCAGCGGGATGGTCAGGAGCTGTGATGTCCTTTTTGTCTGAGACTTGGCTGGATCCTGGAGCGCTGGTGCTGTTCAACCGGGTGACTCTTTTTCTGTGTGCCGATCTGACGGCCACATTCTGTGTTATGATGAATCATGCACAAGTTGATGAATCATGCACAAGTTGATGGGAAAACATTCCCTGGAATTGTACCTAGTACGATATAATGTGACTAGATCGATAGATGGATGGATGGGTGTAAACACGAGTGTCATACAGTAAATATAATAAATCAGTCCATAACAATGTGTGAGTAATGCTATGCTAAATAAAATGCTTTTAATGTATAAACACAATGTGAGTTTGTCATTGTAAAGTAAAATAATGAATATTGTGATACCATTGGATCTGGTTGAAGTTCATTTCTTTAACTTGTATTGTAGCTTTAGTGATATGTTCTCTCGACGTCATGACTGGTTGTTCATAGCGTATGCAAATTTGTTTTTTTTTCTTCTTTTGTCTTCTCTGCATTGTTTAACTGGTTTTCTTTGATTTACAACATGACAACACTTCACTCTATGTGTGTTTTTGGAAGTTTGTAAGGCAACCACCCTGCAACCACCAACAATTGTATGTGGTGACATAAAAATGGCACTGTGCAGAGGTTTAAAGTTTTAATCCAGGCTTCCGGCCTCAGAGTCATTAAGTCAAAGTAATTAGAGGGTTGTGTCAGCAGCACTTCCAGATTGAGTAACACACTATAATTCTGGTCAGAGTTAATTTCTCCCTACTCTCACATGGTATTTGCCACACACAAAGCTGCACACACTCTCACACACATGCACACACAAACTCCTGTGCTTCCTCCAAAAGTAACCTGTGTGATGAGGGACATAAGAGTGAATTTAAAGCCCAGATTATCCCTGACCATGCAGACAGAGGACGATATCTTAAGACAAGAAAAAGAAAAGAAAAAAAAAGAGTCATATTATTGTAAAAGTCTCCGACAGTGCTCATCCCGTCTGGCTCTGGCAGTTGGACCACAGACTGACAGTAATCACGCTTTGATTACAGCAGTGATGACGCCAGAGGAATCATTCATAACATTGAAGCTGCATTTTTCAATCTTTTGATATTAACAATGAATCAAATGACTATGTGTAATGTAAAAGGTGATCCTGATAGTTACAAACCCACAGAGAGTTATTGCACGACTCTGCAACTCATTGTTTAGCTTTTTCAGCCCGCCATAGGTGTAGATTTCAGGGGGGGGGGGTACAGGGGATATGTCCCCCCCAGTTGTCCCCCTCAAGAATTATGAAAGACAACCCACTCCCCAAAAACTGTTCAGGGGCCTCAAAACATGTAGAGAAAACAAGAACTGTGTCTACTTTGCTACATCAGGGGGATAAAGAACACAATAGGAGCGAGAAAAATAAAAAAATTTTTTTGGAGATTTAAACTTTGCAGCTTCTGGCTTTAACAAGGTCTCATTCTCTAACAGATTGGTTGTTGAGATGTACAAGATTCCTAAAAAAGACATCCCAAGACACGTGATGTTTTGAATATGCAGAAAGTTTTGAACAATACAGGAGAAAAATAATTTATTTTACATAAATAAAGACATTTAAACCATAAATGGATGCAGAAATATGCACCAGAAGGCAGGAAATAAAGTTTTGACGCCCAAAATTGTGGTTATGAAGTGTGTGCCCCCCCCCCCGAATGTTGAAAGAAAACCTACGCCCTTCCAGCTTGCAGTTCTACTGTTACGGTCCACTCTCACAGCTCTCACTGGACCTGGATTCCAGCTGCAGCAGGCAGCTGTTTTCAGCAAAAAACGATCTGATAAACCAACTGTACACGGCACAAAAACACCCGATTTGTTTGGTTTGGTTGTAACAAACTCAGCGTGTTTGCCTGCTTAGTTGGACTGGTGTGAAAGCTATCAACTATGACTCATTTGAATTTATCTTGTTCTTGTAAGCCCATGTGGGCTGGGCGTAGTTGTCGTTCATTTGTTCATTCTGAAGCGACCAAACAAGAAAAACAAAGACTGCCTGGTTCAAAGCAGACTAGTTTGTTGTGTGAAAGCAAAGCAGAGTAATCAGAGTTTTGTAATAGTGGAGAAAGTGGTTGTATTATTAATTCAAAATCTAAACTACTATTACATCCATTTGCTGATCCTAAACTGTTAAAAAAGCGATACAGACCCACATCAGACCCAGCCCACTGTTCAGCTCATTCTCTGTAACCGATGCATGCTTTTGACGAACCTCGCCCCTGATCAGCAGCACTGATGATGCAGGATGAGAGTTGCCACAACTGTCCCATGGAGCGACCTGTCAATCCACATGGCTTCATACTTTCAGCTATTGCTTAAATTGTAATAAGTCATTGTGAAAACTAAGCGCACAATGTATCATGCATCAGATATCTCTTTCAGGAGTTGAAAACAAACCAGAGCTAAAACAAGTTTGAATATTGGACTTCAGGGTTTCCCCCACGTTATTTAAACTACAGTTACAGTGGGGCGGCTTGGTTGGAAAGTTAGACAGTCATATTTTTTAATCTCCAGTTTGCTTTTTGCACTGACTTAATGTAGGGACCTATGGAATCTTTGTTACGTGATTCCTTCGATGATACTGTTATCACAGAAACTATTGGGCTCTACATTAATCTGCCATCAGTCTGTGACTGGCCCCAGCTGGGCCCTCGTCGAAAAAAAGACACTTGCCACCGGTCTAAAACGACTTTTCTGAGAGAATCCCCAGACTTATATTCATCAGGTGGAGGAAAAAAAACACAACTCCAAAAGCATGCAGATGTGGCTTTGTGTCTGCTGGATGCGTTAACTGTTTGCCAACACATTTGCCATAACAACGTAATGGCAAAAATATCTGAACTATTCCTTTAAACCAAAATGAAAAAAAAGCCTGAATCCTCACAGTGACAGTTCTTATAAGCTTCCTGGGGGAATGGCATCATCTATTCATGCAGGTGTTGCCACTCTGTCATCGCATTCCTGTGTAAGACTCATGTCAAGAAGCGGATATTCTCTAACAAAGAAGAAGAGAGAGCTCTACATACACAGGTGGGAACAAACAAGTATATTTTTTTAGAAGTGGAAACAAAAGATAAAGAAAGGTAGCATTCCTGCCAGATAGCATTAATCTAATATTAGAGCAGGTTGAGCGATTTTTATTATTGCATGACATTGCCAGTAAATAACACTTTCATGAAGTCCATTTAAACAATGCACAATATAAACATAATATCTCATCAGTTTAACTAAAATTTGCCTTTAAAAAGAAGTTGCTTATCTTTTTTTCTGTTCCAATATTGTTTTATCATTTATTGTTCATGTTGGGTTATTTTATGTTGTATCAAACACAAAGTGTAAAAGTCGGGATAATCAAAGCAGGCACAGTTCAAACACTTCTTAGGCCCTGTTTACATGTACATGGTTATTTTGAAAAACTGAGACATTTCCCTTCGTTTGTGCCCTTCGTTTACACGCAAACGGAGAATTCGCCTCTGAAAACGATTCTTTCTAAAAACTCCGGCCAGAGTGGAGATTTGGGAAAACTTTGTTTGCACGTTTGCATGTAAACTGAGACAAACGGAGGTTTAGGCAGCTGAAGAAGTGAGGAAGAGAAGAGAGAGGAAGTGATTCGTTGCTGTTGTTGCTATTGTCTGTCAGCCCTCTTTGATCCAAAAGGTCATATCACTGACAGGATTGGACCCTAGCTGCTTGGATAAACTTACTTTGAAAGTAGTGTAAATCGACTACGTTTCATTTACGGGATAGTTCCGGTGCTGCTGGAGGTTCCGCCGGATGTCCGTTACCTTCCGCTTTCTTTGTGATGGCATTGTAAACTCCGGTTGATGTGGCAAACATCCTCCGAGCTAGAACCAATAATAACATTTTATTTATCTTTTTTCTTGGAGTAAAATTCTCATCACACACTCGAAAGCCATTTTGATTCCAGAGCTCTCCTTGTGCCGCAAAACAAGTTCCTTTCTGAGGCTATTTTGCAGAGACACGGTGTCTCCATCCGCTGTATAGCACCGCCCACGACGATTGTGATTGGTTTAAAGAAATGGCAATAAACCAGAGCAGGCTTTTCTCCCATCTTGGAATGCTGTGTGGACTAGCCAGACCCTCCTCCAAAGCGCTGTGCAAGAAGGTCTGGCAATGCGAGACTACTTTTAATGTAATCAATTATAATTGTAACTTAAGCGCTGCCATTTTAATTCATCGCGTTGTGTGTTTCTGTTTGTAGTTCACTGTTATCGTCGGGCAGAAAAGAAGGGGCTAAGAACCAACGATATACCATGACATCTGCTCCACGTCTTTCGGTGTTTGGTGTTTTAAGCCCCCAACGTCGTCTTCCAGGCAGCGCTGCCTGGAAGGCACTAGGATTAGGCAATGGCTAGGGTTAAGGTTAGGGTTAGGTGCCTTGAAGTCAACGTTGTGGGCTTAAAACACCATCCCCTGCTCTTTCTTAGGTTTTATAAAGTTTTCCTTTCCAAATTGAGGGTTCAAGGATAGGGGGGTATCATATGTTGGACATAGAGTAAAGTCCCCCAAAACTAAATGGATCAACGAATTGAATCAACATGCCACGACCATACCCTTATACTCCCTGTTATTCTTTCATTTCAACTTCCATCTTCTCCAGCCCCACCTGTCCCTGATAAGGGAACAAACACTCTCCTCTATCAATCGTAGCCAAACTTAGAGTCCAAGTGAAGTCCAAATCAAGACCAAGTCAAGATGTAGACAAAGAAAACATCCTCATTCAATGTTCTTCATATGTTCTTTACAGAAAAGAGTATTATAATTTAATCTAATCAAATACTGCATACATTGAGCACATATAAAGTAATGTACCTCAGCGAGATAAGTGGTTGCTTCTTCAGAAAAGCCAACCGCATTTCGACTTAATTCGACTACATTTTTGCTCAAATTATGATTATTACTCTAACTCTATTATCAAATTGATAAAAATGTATCATTTGTTAAAAGCACAATATGTTTGCACAAAGTTAAAACAACCTTGACAGAATATTTCTCCTATAGAGGAAGACTGTACAGCTGTATGCTGGTGGCTCTGTTAGCACCGCCGTGCTTTGAGCTAAATGCAAATATCTGCATGTTAACATTCTCACAGTGACATATCTAACATGCTGATGCTGAGCAGGTTTTTTGTTAACCATGTTCACCATCTGTATTTAGCATGTTAGCATGCTAACATTTGCTAACTAGCAACAACACAAAATACAGCTGAGGAAGTTGTGCAGGAATTTGGTTTTAAATACTCCAAGCAAAGTCTTAATAACAATGTGACCTGATGATTGTGCTAGATGTAAATCTAAGGGATCACTAAAACCATTGGGGATTTTAGGCCCTTTTTAGGGGGGCTCAAGGCCCTCTAAATTTCATCTCTGCCCCCCTAAAAATTATAATAATAAAATCCTAGAATCGCCCAACTAAAACAATTACAAGTTATCTTGAGGGGAACATAAATGTTTGTACAATATGTAATGTTAATCCACGCAAGAGAATGAAAGAAGTCTTTTGGATGAGAGATGAAACGTCTTTGAGAACCATAACCAAATCCAGATTTCAACTTTACTTCAATCAACCAATTAAGACACTTGATTAGGGCTACAACAAACCATTATTTTCATTATTAATTAACCTGTTGTTATTTTCTCGATTAATTGGTAAATTGTTTTTTCTATAGATTGTGAAAAATGTCCCAGAGCCGAAGGTGATTTACTGAAATTACTATTTGTATAAGATCTTAATATTCTTATGCGATCAATAGTACAAAAGCCAAAGATATTCTGTCTGTAACAAAAACACATCATATTTGAAGGAGAATGTTATGATTATTTTCTGTATATGTCTGAAAATCGTTTAAGCTCCACACGTGATCATCTAACACAGTGGTTCCCAACCTGGGGTCCGCGCACCCCTCAGGGGGGGGGCCAAAGAGCACAGGGGGTGTGCAAGTCTTTATCTGGTTTGAGGTTGAGGTAAAAAAGAAATATTTGCACATGTTAAAAAATTATGGTAATACACCAGAATAGATAATGTATACAAAAGTCTATATAAAAACTATATTTTTTGTTCCTTCTTAAAATTGTAGGCAGGCTACTTAGTAGGTCAAACCTCTGGGACCTCTTAACCTGTGACCCTTGCTGTCATCAGGTCAGCTGCTAGCTGCTATCATCCTCGTTTTTCCTGCCGCCACGGCATCACTATTTTATGAACGAAACATGTCGGAGAAACGTAAAAGTGCTGATGACTCCTCTGTATCAAAAAAGAAAGTAAGGCTATATCTTGAGAGTTACCTCAACTTTGGTTTTATTGAAGGACAGGACAAGTTTCGGCCAGAATGTGTCATTTGTGGCGAGAAGCTCGCTAATGACAGCATGAAGCCAAGCAAAATGAAACGACACCAAGAAACAAAACACCAGGAGACTGTTGGTGAAGGCCAGGACTTTTTTGAGAGGAAAAAGCAACATGCACTATCACAAAGATCAACGGACATCAGAAAAGCATTTGAAAGAGCCGGCAGTGATTTACACAGAGCCACGGAGGCGTCATTTGAGTGTTCGCTATTAATTGCCGAGGCTAAAAAGCAATGTAAGAAAACTTTTTTGCACACCTCTTTTGTCGGGCAGGTGCGTAGGATATGATCAAAAGTAGCAGATCAAAAGCTTAGAGAAGAGTCCCGCACACTGACCATTACGCAAGCAATAATTTATTTAGAAAAATACAACGTTTCGGTCACAGACCTTCATCAGGTAAAGGCTAAAAAGCCACACACTATTGGAGAGCAGCTAATCAAACCCGCCTGCCTGAAAATTGTAGAGAGACTGTGTGGCCCACAGGTGGTGGATAAAGTGAAAACCGTCCCACTCTCCAACAACACTGTCAAAGACAGAATTGATAAAATGGCTGGAGATTGTCAAAACCAGCTGCACAAGACATTTGTGAAATGTTCCCTTTGCCATTCAGTTGGATGAAACGACAACAGTGTCAGACGAGTCTGTGCTCATCGTTTATGTGCAATATATTCACGGTGAGGACTTGAAACAAGACATTCTTATGCCTACCAATCTAACCACAACAACAACAGGACAAGATATTTTTATGGCTGTTGACTCTTACCTCTCATCAAACAACCTGCTCTACAAGAATCTTGTTGCATGCTGCACTGATGGCGCTGCAGCGATGATGGGAAAAAACAAGGGATTTAACAGCCGATTGAAGGAAAAAGCCCCGGGATGCGCAATTTTTCACTGTATGTTACATCGCCAAGCCTTAGCCAGTAAAAAACTTTCAGAAGACCTCAGTGACACCCTGGCAACTGTTGTTAAAGTTGTAAACTTCATCAAATCTCGCACTACGAACAAGAGACTGTTTGCCCAGCTGTGTGAGGATGAAGCGCATCAAACACTGCTGTTACACACAGAGGTACGTTGGTTGTCACGTGGACAAGTGCTTGTGCGTTTTATGGAACTGAAGGAAAAAATAAAGGAATTCTTGCAAGATCACAATCGACAACTGTGCGAACAGCTGACTGACGCATTCTGGATCAAAACAGCATAACTAGCAGACATATTTGCTCTCTATAATGAGACAAACAAGCAGATGCAAGGCCCCGAATCAAACGTCATGCAGTGCAAAGACGCTCTCAGCGCTTTTGTGCGCAAAATGGAATACAGAGTTGGGAAAATGTCAAAAGGAGAGCTGCAATAATTTCCACTGCTGATGAAACAGTCTGGTGGCACTGTGCGTGCGTCTTTACGCACTGAGTTTATCCGACACATGAACTTGCTCCAGGAGGAAATTAAGTCCCGTTTTGCTGATGTTGACGAGTACTTATCAAAAGAGTCGTGGGTGATGGACCCCTACATTTCCAGCATGGAGGAAGTGGAATATATTGGCTATGAAGATGACCTTGCTGAACTTCAAGCTGATTCTGCGTCAAATAAATATTTCCAGGAGAACGGATACAAAAAGTTTTGGATCGTCAAAGGACATGCTGTTGCACCAAGACTGACCAAACACGCAATTACAAGGATTATTCTCCCATTCAGCACCACGCATCTGTCTGAGACGGCCTTCAGCGCCCATGTAACAATAAAAACAAAGTAACAGGTAACAGGCTCGATGTACAGCAGGACTTTAGGCTGGCTGTCACTAACCTCACACCGGACATTCCATCCTTAGTCAGAGGTATGCAAGCCCAAGGTGGCCATTAGTTCATGAATGAACAGGATGACACAGAGTAAAACATGTTCATAAAAGATTAATAAGTTATTGATTATTAGTGTTACATTGGAGCCAAATTAACACATATTGTGCTGTAGCTGTGTTAAAACAGGTTTATCATGATGTACATTTGCATAAAAACATAAGAAAGACTGATTGTTATTGTTACTGAGCCAAATTCATTCTTTATAGGTTTGTCAAAACCACATGAAGTGCATGTGCATTTCGAAACTGCCCCTGTTTCAGTTATATGTTCTGAGGGAGATCTTGGACAGATGTGCTGATTAATCACTTAGCCACTATTCCCATAATGACTTATTATTATTATTTTGGTAAGGATGTGTGTGTGAAAAGGCATCCTGTGTTGAGTTGTTAAAAGATAGAAATTAAAAAGGAGACATTTACCAAAGGTTAAGGGCCTAAGAATGGAAACAATCATAATTGTTTTTTTGTTTATAGTAATTGTGTAGTAAAAGTGTTTGAAGTAATTACTTAATTTCTGTGTGTGTGTGTGTGTGTGTGTGTGTGTGTGTGTTCCGGCAGTTGGGGGGGGCTCAGCTTTTCATAGACATAAGTAGGGGGTGCGCAAAGGAAAAGAGGTTGGGAACAACTGATCTAACACAATAGAAACAATGTTGAGACTGCTACTACTATTTGTTTAGTCCCTTTTTTCTTAGTTATGGTTCCATGTGGCGTGGATGACCTTAAGTGTGATTTAGTTCAAGACGTGTTTGTTCTTTGTTTTCTGCTTGGGTTGCCTCATGGACACATTCAGAGAGGAAAGATGTAGGACGAGCAAACAATTCAAAACCCTCATATGTGTTCTGCAGTTTTACTTTAGTCATCACTCCAGTGTATAACATAGCGTTCAGTAGGGTTTGATGTTGAGTTCCTGTCTTTGAGCCTTCAAACTCAGATATTCTCTGAACATGTATTTGTGATGTAAAACAATCATTTACTCACGCATCAGGTTCATACTGGATCAGGAATGTCAGGGATCCAAAAACACTGTCATGAGCCTGGAGAGCACATGGCATAAATAATTAAACATACCATTCCACGTTTGTATTACACCTGATGATGAACTTCAAACATGTCACAGTATGCTGTTCATCTTCAAAGTGGTGCCTAGTTTTTACTTTATTATGGCCATCCAGAGACCTGAAGGAGAGAACATTGGACATCAATAAATCATAACCAGACAATAGTCTTTACACTGAGGAGACACGCAGGCTCTATTGATATTTACACTGAAGTTCGAACAGGAGACAAACGTCACATGATTAGGTACAAGGAAAGAAAGAAACAAACTATTGGTGGAATATATGCAGTAGGTGTAGCGGCAAACTGAGTTACCAAAGGCAGTCTATATCCACGACACACACACACACACACACACACAGTAGTGCTGACCTTATGTATGTGTACATGATGCTGCAGCGGCAGTCCACAGTGAATTGAGAGAGGACATCAAGAGAAACAAAACGCTGGGATAAATCTAGGACAAGCCTTTCCCACAGGAGGCTACCGTGAATGATACCATTCAACAACGTACAGACTACACTCAACTCTTCCACTTATTCCTCCACTACGCTCATATACAGTACTGCACTTATAAAGAGTTCTAAAATACAGTGTTGAATTATAAAATACAACTGCAAATTTTCTGCCATGGGTATTGTAAAATAGATTTTACAACATTTAGGCTGACAAAATATGTAGAATGTGAATTCATACTGTACAAAGTATAGTAACACTACATCACTAACAGGCCTTTAAAGTTAATTTCATTTCATGATCATTTCAATGTATTACTATTTTAGATCTCTTCTAGTCTTACTTGCCCTAACATGTCATTATTTCTCTGCTGGAACCAGAACCCGACTACTCTGCTTTAGCGGCGTTTTCATCCCTATAGTTTGTTTGCTCTGGTCCGAATCAGTTAATGAGTTTGTAAACTTGGAGCGGTTTCCCCTTGGTTCAGTATATCATAATCCAAGCAAACCAAAATTGTGATGGTACAAACCACGCAAGAATGTTCACTTCGCTTATTGGTCCAATGTGTCTGGGGCGGGAGAAAGAAAGTAAATACAGGAACTAGTCCTGTGGTTTGGACTAATCAATATTTCTTCCATCTCTATGTTCAAACAAGCTCATTTCATTTAAGTAATCAGACATTGTCACTGAGAATTCGCTCTGCTGTGCCTGTCTGTCTCCAACTTTAGCAGAGTCTGTTTCTGTGAGAGAAACACTGCAAGCTGCTACAATTTGCTGCTCTGCCGCATCGGAGATAGCAAAGGGACATTAGACATTAGATATGACTTGTGGAGTACACAGTTGGGGCGGTTCGAGGTCGGCTCACATTCTCGCCAGCAAACGAACCGCTCCTGAGTTTGTACCCAGACCACCTTTTCAAGGAGGTCTCGGTTCGCTTGTTTGGTCGCTTTTGGTGCGCGTTCAGATTTCACACCTGCCCATACAAACCACACCAACGGGGGAAAACAAACTCAACCGAACTAAATGAGGAACGTGTAAAAGCACCCTAAGAGGCCCAGGGGAAGGGCAAGGAAATAGAAAAGAGAATAATATAGAGGTGTAAAATTGAAGAGGAGGGGATGGAAGATATTCAGGCAGCTTTGTGTTTGATTATGGATGACCATTTTTAGGATAGTCCATGTGTCCAAGTCTCTGGTATTGGTCACTTCTGGCCTAGTCTCGCATTGCCAGACCTTCCTCCACAGCTCTGCGGAGAAAGGTCTGGCTAGTCAACACAGAGGAAAACGTGCTCTGGTTTATTGGCATTTCTTTAAACCAATCACAAAGCGCCAGACGGAGCAACGGTGCTTTCTCAGTCAACACAGACAGCACAAATAATGCATGATACAAACATAGAGTGCATGTGTTATGTAGTCAGAAGAACAGGTTTGGAAGTTGGTCTTGGTAGATAGAGGATTAAGTCTTTTGGCTGCGTCTCAACTTTTGACAGGATGATGGATTGTTGCGTTGTAACATGGAGGGTTGGGCCCTCGGGGCTAGCACCACAACAGAGCTGAATAAATCACTGGCAGGGAAAGATCATAGCTACCTTAGACACTGATCTGCTACAGAAAGACAAACTTCCTCACTTCTAGTATTCCTTCAGTTTGCTGCTGTCCTCTCCAGGTCAGCAGTAGAGCCTCACATGTAACCTTATGAAGGGACATGTAATTACGCATGTTAACAGACACATAGAGTGCAGTGTAATTAGAGTGCAATTACAGTAGTGGAAGCCAGTTATCCTCAGCCTACAGCTATGAGCTCTTCACACAACATCCTGCCTGTGGTCTCATCTCCGGAGCCATGAGGGTGCTGAGGGATATTCATGCCTTTACACACACACACACACACACACACACACACACACACACACACACACACACACACACACACACACACACACACACACACACACACATACCGGCACACGGAAGCCTTTTCCTCTAGTGTGCTGAAACATCCGGTGCCTTGCTATGTGATAGGGATACTTGTCATTGTAACGAGGCCAGAGTGGCAGGATGAAAGATAACCAGGAATCCAAAAGTCCCGCAGGTTACTGCCAGAGGCCTGAACAGAGGAAGGAGAGGCGTGAGAAAAAGGCCAGAGCGGGGTGGGAGACGAGTGCAGAGTTGTTACATTTCTGCAGTACGCTTGCTGCAGTAGTGATGCAACAGCTGCGAGCAGACAGGCTGCCTTCTCTGAATGCAACTGGAGGGATTTAACCCTGATAGCCCACTGATGGTCATTGCCCACCTGTTCATGCTCTTAAACAAACATTCCTTTTGATCAGGGCATTCAGGTCTCATAAGGGTCTTTGGAGGGGGCTCAACATGTTTTAGCAGTATTCTAGTTTCAGAGATTCCACGAGTCTCATTAGGGGCTGCAAGAATAAGGTTTTCTAGAAAACATCTCTTAGCGGGCCTCCGCTGCTCCTCTCCTGTTTAGGGCATTTCCTCTCTAACTGAGACATTTTGGGACCGATTGGTGGGATTGCTGTGGACGAAGTACAAACGGAGATACACTGGTAAGAGCTAACAAGGTTTAACCATGTATCAGATAATTCAAATAGCTCACGTTACCATATTGTGTCAACAGGTAACTTCATTTAATATTGTATGTGGCGTTTTCTTTTGTGGGGTGCAAATGTTCCACCAAAACAAGTTCCTTCCAGAGAATATTTTGCAGAGCCACCGTCGCTGCGTCTGGAGCTTAGCGCTGTCCAAGACGATTGTGATTGGTTTAAAGAAATGCAAACAAGCCAAGGAGTTTTTTCTCCTACCCAGAATGCATCTGTGGTGTAGCCAGACCTTACTGAACAGCGCTGTGGAGATAGAGCTGGCAATGTAAGACTACTGCAAATGAAAACTTAACAGTATGGTGTTCTCCTAATTTCACCGCATCAACATCAACAATGTCATAAATCTTTAGGCAGACCACCTATAAAAGACCTGGCCTCCTCACTTCCTAATCCAGCTCCAAGCCAGTCATTTGTCTTGTGTTGAATGGCTGACTGAAAGCGCAGCATGTTCTTGGGTCCTGTGAGATCCAATCAAAATGTGTGCTTCTGCTTATACGGAGCGAAGATTGAGGAGATTGATGATGAAAGCCTAACCACTGTGGTCAGGGAATGTCAGATTGCAGCACAGTGAATTGCTGGTGTCTGATCTCCCTTCCACCTACAATCCCTATTATTCCTCCCCTCCCCATGTAGCCATAGTAAAGAGGCTGTAACCTGAGTCTGGGCAGCTGCACTCTGTGCTTTATAGTGAATTGAAGGACTTTGAACATATCACTGCTTCACTCTGAGGAAGAGAGAGATAAAGCGAGTGCAATACTTGTGGCTTCATTGTGGTATAAACTGTATGAAGACAATGCCAAAGAAATGTATATTCCCAATCTCAAATCAAACTGTAATCATTAAAAACCTTTACCTAATCTCACAGAAAAGTCACATCCAGGTATACTGCACTTACATAACATCTTCTTTTTGTCACTTTGTCTACAACATTTGTGAATTGTGTGGGGGGTCTTTTAGATAAAGTACAACTATTACTAAAACTTCACCTGAACCAATATTCCTTAACCCAACCAGGACCAAACACAGGCTCAATGCACCTGTTGCGCCCTTTGCAGGGTGCACTGCATCTAATATTTAAACTCACAATTGTTTCTCAGGCTGGAAATATGATTGATTTCAGTCAGGATCAGGATTCGAGAAAATAGAAAATATGTTTTACTTACATTTAAGACAATACGGGGAAATGTATGTGATGACAACAGAAATTTCTAATATTGTAATAAAAAAAGACCGGGGTGCATTTACTTTGGATTCTCTGCCTTAGTTCAGCACCACAACACAAGACAAACGACAACTGTCCATTGGCTTTAGCTTTATGTTGCTTGTGGTCCCTCATGCTTGTTTTTCCTGACTTTTAATTGACTCAGTAGCTCCAATCCAGTGCCATGATTGAAGCAGGCAGTAATAGTTATTAAGTAGGCTGTGATCTTATCTGTTTACAGAAATAAATAATCCAGTCTAGTCATAGGAGTTTAAATGTTTGACCAAAAATCTCCCACACTGATTTGTTGTAGCATATTTAATTTGTGATCTTTTTGTTCAACCTACTTCCCCACAGCAGCAAGATTCTCACAATATCACAAGATCACCCGAACATCCATCTTGTCAGGCTTCAGTAACACATTTGTGTCGGTTTGGAACATTCAGAGCCCTATGAGAAACTACTGGCAGCTATGGCCATGGTTTAGGTGTATGTAGTCTGGTTCATTTACCCGCCGGATGCCCCTGACCTTCCGCTTTCTTTGTGGTCTATGTGAAACTCCTATCGCATCAAGCAACATCATCCGAAATCTCTGAGCAACGTTACACGCTGAAAAAGTTTGGATAGTACAGCAAGGCAGGCCTGCTTGGTTCTTTCGGATAATGATTGCAAAGATTTACAAAGAATATATTTACGGCATTTCCTCTCTAACTTGGACGTTTTGGGAGCGATTGGTGAGATTGCTGTGGACGAAGTACACACGGAGGAACACTGGTAAGGGCTAATGTATCATAACTAATAATATATCATAAATAGATCACGTCACTGTATTGTGTCAACAGTTGACTTCATCTAATATTGTATGTGGCGTTTTCTTTTGTGGGGTGCAAATGTTCCCCCAAAACATTTGCACCAGAGACTACTGTATTTAGCAGAGCCAACGTTGCTGCGTCCGGAGCTTAGCTCTGCCCAAGGGTTTTGTGATTGGTTTAAAGAAATGCAAACAACCTATGGCCGTTTTTTTCTCCCACGCAGGAGTGTATGCTCATGTTGCCAGACCTTTCTCCGCAGCGCTGTCAAGATATACAATCAGTTCTATCAGAACCGGAGAATATGTCTTCATTGAAAGAAGAGTAAAGAATGGTACTGAAGATTTTTCTCCATTGAAAAGACTGTCATATGTGCAGACAACCAAATAACTTATTAAATATTGCCGTAAGTTCCGCACAAATGATAAAATACAGAGACCTTCAATTTTGACTGGAAGGGAAATGTATTCAACGGTTTGCACGGTTTTGATATGGTTTCTAGGTTGACAATGGACTTTAAGGTACGTTTTCTCTCGTTTGGTAGGTGGTCTTTCGTTTAGTGGCTGTGTCACAGGTGATATCCAATCATCAGAGACGTGTCTGTTAACTGGTTATCAAAAAGGCTATAGAGCTCAACAGTCCCCGCGCACAGCGGGTTCCGGAAGTAAAAATACAATGCAATTTCTCCATTGACAAATTGGAGTACAAGCCATAAAATCTTAATCGTCGATGGTAGACTTAAAACCAGCTACAACATGACTAAGCGATTGTATATTCTCATATAGATGCCAAAAGTTCACGGGGCACCAACCTTGTTTTGAGATAAATGTCTTTTATTCACAATGTCTTGGATAAGTACTCTATTACCCACAATCCTGAACAATCCCACAGTGATGCCTCTGATTGGTGGAACTCATGCTGGTGAGGAGGGGGAGCTGCCGGGAGCTGCCTGCACGATCCGTCATGCGCATGCCCAAAATGATAATCCTGTTTTACGAGGATTGACGACACTGCGCGAAACATGATCGGTTCCACGCTCCTGCCATTAGCCTCCACCGGGAAGCTAACGTTAGTTTAGCTAACAGCTAATTCGGCTAACCGCTAGCTGACAGCTTGATTCAGTCTAAAATAACGTTAACTCAAACTAAACACTGGGTAAAGCAGGCTACAGCTGACGTAAAAGCTGTTATATATTTTAACTAGGGCTGTCAAACGATTACATTTTCTTAATCGTGATTAATCATTGAATTTCTATAGTTATTCGCGATTAATCGCATGTTTTATCACATGATTGAAATTCTATTATTTTGCATATCAGAACTGTTTTTAAGTACATATTAACAATGGAAAGCCATTCTTACAAGTGTATCTTGACTTGGAATCAAATGAATGCAAAGAAAATTACTTTATGAACTTGATTTTAAGATTTGTATTTGTTTATTATATATTTAATCTAGTCACACATATGAATTTAACGACAACTTTGAATGCACCACAAAGCTGTAAATTACCAGTTTCATTGAACGCACCGCCTGTGTTTTTCTGACAACAGCAGCTGCAGATTGTTACATCCCGGTGTTGAATCCTGTACAGTGAAATACAGTCACACTTTACACCGTGTAGCGTTAGCAGTCAGCATTGTAACCGTGTTTAATCCAGCTACTAGCTAGCGGTAGCTGCTGTTGAGTATAGTGTTAACTAGCGTCACGTGCAGCGATGTTTCTGTTTCCTGTAACGTCTGTTTCAGAGCATCAGAGAGAAGTGCAGACATATCATTGGCACCAGAATGAGGCACCGAAATCCGCGTTGCTATTCCTGCAGCAGCAGGATGTGTTACGAGGAAGTACGGCAAAATAGTAGCCTGTTAGGCACGACGCAAAGCCGAGTAAAGTGAAAATAAATTAATAAATGGCGGCATGCGATTAACACATTAATGCTGACAGCCCTAATTTTAACGCTTATTTTCAGGTTTTATTTTGAGGGTCTTTTAAAGTTATTACATGCTGTCTCAGCTAGCGGTTAGCCTAATTAGCTGTTAGCTAAAATAACGTAGTTTCCTTTATTCAGTGGTGCGTGGTGGTTTATGGGATGAGTAGTTCCTTCGCTCGATAATGAAACTATGTACACAGTCTTGTACCTTTGACTTTTTTTGGATTTTCTGTTCGTTTTTTCAGTCTAAATTATATGTTGTATGCTTATGAGTCAGGTCGTAGCTTGTTAGCCTAAGGCATGGTCTAAAACTCTTTATGTACGGATTTTTCCAGATGTCAATGGGAGAAATAAATGGGAAATTTACTTCCGAACTCAAGGTCTCTCGGAGGAGGGGCGGGACTGTTGAGCTCTATGCACTTGCGCACACAGCAGGGTTTTCTACGCAGCCCAGTTTAAATAAACATGTTGCTAGGTTATGTCGGGCTGAACGTGGCCTATGTGGTTCTGTGTAAGAAACCATCTGGTGCGTCCGGTCACTACATCAGACAGCGTTCTTCTTGCAAGATGAATACAAACTTGCAGTTCGCCAGCTGTCTTTATTCCCTTCAGACAATATTTAGTTCAGCCAATGGAAAGCACATTTTTTGCCCTCCATGGTGTAGAATAATGTTCTTACTATTTGCAGATAAATATATATAAGAGACCAAGTGTGTTTTGGTGTATGCTTATTGCACAGAGTTGTGTGCTGTCATAGAGACGGTGGTTCCCCGAACAAAGGAAACTCTGACGCACAGAAGGTTTAGCTTCAGCCATAACTATAGAGTAGTTAAAGGTCTCGAGAAAAGTACATTAAGTGATAATAACAAGTGAAACAGGAACAGAATGTACCGCTTCACGTGAGAGCAAATGAGGACGAGACATAATATAAAAAAATGCGGAGTTTTTTTGTGATTGTTGCAGGCAAAAATCCTTGATTATGCGGCACTTTTTCTTAAAAAATGCGATGGAATATGTGGGATATTTCTGCAAATTTATGCAATGAAATTGCGGGAACTTGCAAAAACTATGGTTTCATCATGGCTTCATTGCGGGGTTTGCAGCTTTTCGATGACGTTCACGTCGCGTAATTACGTCACTTCATAATATTCCCATGGCAACAGGGGAAAATGGCTGCTCTTGTGTGAAGTAAACGCAACATTTTTCAACTTTCTGCTTAGATATATGTGACTTATTTTGCTACGAAAATGCGGGGATTATGAAATCATGCAAGCCCCGCATATTTTGCACGGAAAATGGAAATTTATGCTGCGAAAGTGCGGCGTATTTGAAAGAAATACGTCCCTGCATAAATATGCAGACTTTGGCTGATTATGCATTAAATTATGCGATCACATAATTGCGTTTTTCTGGCTGTGTTATGAGAAGATAACCAAGAAAGAAAGATGAGGGGAAGAATAGATTGGGGCTCACGAGATCTGAGATACGTGGACCGGCTCCAGATTTGTGTCTGTTGCTAGGGAAACTTAGTCACTGCGTGCTTTGTGATCCCACAGATCTGTGTATTGAAACTCAGATGCTTGACTGATTACAGTTTTTCTCAATTGTTAAAACACTAAAACCCATTGGCTGAACAACGTTCTCAGTTGCCTGAACTCATTTAGCTAATTGTGCAGTATGTTGTCAATACCTATTTAACCTATTTCACATGGTAAAACACAATTTTCAGATCTCACTTAGACTTTTCAGCAAAACTCTAAACACATTCTCATTCTCAAAACACATTCTGCACTCTAACACACATGTCATCCATACTGGTAAACACAAGTGGCAACAATCAAATACAAATAGAGAACACATGTCACTGATGGGTTAGGTTTGGGTTAAAACGCAACGCCCAAGATGGGCGCTGCGAGAGGCACAGGCACAAGAGGACCACTGGTGTGAATAAAACACTTAAAAATCTCCTTTAAAAAGCCAGGTTCAGTTATACAAAAAATCTGTTTAAAAGACGGCCAGATATTAAAAACAAGTTGGATAAAATAAAAGCTGGTAAAAATCAAAATGGTTACAGTTTTTTCTGAATGCTTAAGCGCTAATCGTGATTCTTGTAGCACAATTTCTAAAACTATTAATACGTATAGCAAAACCACTCACTGAGTTTGCAAAACTAAAAGCACAAACACTGCTTTGCACTCAGTTTGCAATTTTGTAACACACACTTTGCAAAACTGTAGGCACAATTCACTGCACAACACTCTTTTTGCAGAACTTTAAACACAACTCACTGCTTACACTCAGTTACCAAATTTCCAACACACTCCTAGCAAAATCATACACATGTATGGCTATCATTAACACTATTTTGCCAACTGTCTGGCACACTTTCATATGTGAAAACTGTTTCAGATAATTAGTTCACTTTGCAATCAGCCTAAGCACTATAAATAAGCCACAGGTAAGCTGTCTGCGTGGAGTACAATGGAAGGAGCAGTAAGAGTGAGAAGAGTGAGAATCAGAGGAGGCCGAGGAGGCCGAGGGAGAGGACGTGGAGGTGAAGAAGTTGGAGGAAGAGGACGTGGAGTTGAAGAAGCGAGAGGGTTAGAGGAAGTTAGAGGAAGAGGACAAGGAGGAGCAAGAAGAGGACGAGGAGGGGAAAGAGGGAGGGTAAGAAGAGTAAGAAATAGAATAACTGATGACATCAGAGCTACAATAGTGGACCATGTCATCAACCATGGGATGACCCTGAGGGAAGCTGGCCAACAGGTTCAGCCTAATTTGAGCCGCTACACTGTGGCATGCATCATTAGGACATTTTGAAATGAGAATCGGTAAGTACTTTGTAGCACTGCCATACTCTAATGAGAAACACAACAGTAATCTAGCTGTGTTCGCTTTTGCAAGAGAACTACAATGTTTTGATAATTGGGTGAAAGGTTTTCTTATTTGTGTGTAGAGTTTTGCAAAAATAGCCAATAGTTACAAAAAATGTGCTTAAGCAATCAGAAAAAACTGTAAAATCAAAAAATTAAAACAGTGAGACGGTCCCCAAGGCTAACCCTAACCCTAACACAACCACTCAAAATTGATTTCACTTGTTTCAAATGATGTGACACAACCAATATAAGCCAGTTCAGAGAGCAAACAGGTTGTTGAAGGTGGGAAGGAGAAAGTCTGAGAATGGATAGAAGAAACAATGTGAGAGGACGAGGACGAGTGCGTATGTGAGGTGTTAGGGCTGGATACGGCACACAAGAAGCTTCTTCTCCCATTGTCTCAGGAGGGACAATATTGCTCGTGATGTTGACAAAGTGCTCTGGTCTGACCCAGCCCAAAGACAAGAAGAAGCACATTGGTCGCATGTTTACTCCTTTGATTTTTGTCCCTTTTAGTATTGTATACTGTAGTACAGTGCATTGTAGGCTGTATACTGCACAATGAACAAATGGTATGGCCCTGAACATTGTGCTTTCCATTTGTTACAGTAACAGTACTGACTGCTCAATAGAGTTTGACTGGTTGCAGGTTCATATCAACAAATAACAAGAATAACAGTATCACAGAGACAAAGGACATGTCTGTGAGATGCAGGGTACAGTACTATAAAAATAGGAGTACAAGGAAGAGGAAGAAGAACAAAAAAAATTGCAAAGAGCAAAGCAGAGTAGTAATTTCTGATCAATTTTGAGCTACTATGATAGAACATGTTTTCGTTCATCTAAAGACAGTGACGGAAAAATATGAAATTTGTTTTGAGATTAAAAATGTACTTCTCCCTGAGAACTATATGTTTTGAACAATGTGTTTTCTATTTTTCGGTGTATTGTTTACTGACTGCTTGATAGTGTATATCATTTTGATCACTTTGTTTATGATTTGAGAGCAGTGTTTGATTTTGAACACAGGTAAAAACTGTTTTGAGGCGAGAGGAATCCAAGGAAGATGAGGTTTTGTGTTTAATGTTTTCAGAAAATGGAGCAATTTTCAGTAATTGTGTTTTAGCAATTGAGAAAAACTGTAAATGAATGTATTTGATTTTATCTTATCGTCCTATTTGGCTCTTGCTTAGGATCAATGTAATACTAATTTAAAGAATGCGCTGGGATATATAGGTCTTTTATTGGAGTCAGACAGAGGAGGGAATCCCCAACACTTGATTTTCAGACATCAACAACATCCCCGCATCAGATCTTAATTAACTTTACTTACTTACTTTCATGAATGTTTTAGTGACATTCTTGTAGCATATGATGTTTTTTTTAAGAAAATAATGAAATCAAACAAAAAGGCTTCAAAAAGATACAAACCTGAAAAAGGAACACTGGGATGTAAGTGTATTCAGCAATGTGAGCAATGTAAAAGTGAAGGTAGGTTTGATAATGTGCTTTCTACATACAGGTTAATGTCACAGTAGATTGTGTTGTCGTTAGCTCTAGTTTCTGCTGCGAGTCACTTGGGTATAGTGTTCTATGGCAAGCAGAGGTCTTTGAACTAAGTAGAGAAAGGTAGAAGGGTGGTGGGTGGGGAGGAGATGTCTGAAGGTATTATCATTATTACAGAGGAGGGAACAGGGAATAAAGGAGGGGTGAAAGAGAGGCTGGGACAGAGCGTATCAGATGACAGGGCTTCCTCCAGCAGGATATGGCCTGTCTAAGAAACCACTCATTTGTGCTCAGGCACAGGGCCGTCACTCTGCTCTGATAAGAGCCAACACCTGTTCATTCAGGCTGCAGAATGGAAGACAGACATCAACAGACAAGCACAGACTAGCACTGACTGCTGTCAGGCCTCACTTACTCATATAAGGGTGCAGTGTATAGTAGCTCACACTCTGTTTAACTGTACTTTCCTTCTTTGCAATACTGCTTATTTTCTGTATGCCAGCATGCACACATGTACTGTCAGTATCTCTCCTGGAAAACATTGTTTGTCGCATTGACTGCACTGAAGTCGGCATCAAAATGTGCATGCAGAGAAGGTATAACTTTAAAAAAAGAACCGCCTCTGTGCTGATCTTAGCGCCGTACATACTTGAATCATTAAAGAAATCTGAGATGTGGGTCCTGATTAGATGTAACAGTGGCCACCGTTCAGTAAACATTTCACAGTCACTTTAACTGATTATTGAGAGCTAATTAAGTATTGTCAGTCGTATACGTTTACTGCAACTGCCCACCTTGATAATATTAAACACAAAAAAGTAAAGAATGAAAGATGAAGAGGGGAAAAAAATGCAACTCAGCCACTGAAAGAAATCAAAGCTGACATCGATAGCAGTGTCACTGACCAGCCATGCTTTCTCATTATCAATACAAAAATGTAATTAAATAGAAAAGATAGAAAAAATGTACACTATTCATAATTAGAATTATTGTGATTGTAGCCAGACTGTCCAATAAAGATTAAGCAAAGATGTGGCCGACGTTTGAACCACAGAAGTGGCTGTACATGTGTATGGTGCTGCATTTTGTTCAGTCTGTTTATGGTTTTCACAGGACAATGTGAATATTGCAAATGAAAAGACCAACAAAAACATTGGAAAAAGCAACTAAAAAAGTCGGTAAAAACGGGAAAAGAAAGCGACAAAAATGCAGTGTTCCTGCTAGGTCTAGCACAGCTGCATCTTCAGTGATCCAGAGGCAATGGAGGCTGGAGAAAAACACTGTGTGTTTCCCTAACAGGCTGTCATTACTGTCGCTGTCAGACGAAGAGATAGACTGTCTGGTCAGACAGAGACAGAGACAGAGATGGACATCTCCTGCAGGGCTAATGACACCGTTCCATTAACCTCTGACAGAGACAAGCAGCCCTGTGTGGAAGGAGGATTTCATCCGTTTACAAGGTAAACAGGAGCTGGATGAGGCTCATCGGGCACGTCTGTTTGCTGTCACACAGCAACACATTTTACCTGAGCCATCTTGAAAGCCAGATTCCAGTTATTCCTCCAAGTAACATACAGGGCTTCCCTGCCATTATAAGTCCCGAGCCATTTATGGCAGCACCTAAGCAAAATGAATGTGAAATGCGGCAAAACAGCTCCAAAACACTTGCCAAAACAATGAAAACAGCGGCAAAAACATTTTAAAAAGGATCAAAACTAAGACTTTTGTCAGATCTAATGACTGTAGTTGGACTTCTTTAACAGGTTTTGTCTTTAAGCTTTCTGAGTGTCATTTATTTATGTATTATCTGCTCTAGCTTTTCCAACATTACAGACACTGATATGGTAATAATAATGGTCCAAAATTATGTCAAATTGCATAATTTCTTTCATTGAAAAACATCACATTTTCTTAAGGAAAGGCCCCTAAACCCCTCCGCCAAATATGTGCACCTAAGTTTTCAACAATCAGAGGGAAAACAGTGACATATACCAAAAGGACATGCCCTAGGTTATGTTGTGGTGGCCTTAATTATAAAAATTAATAACATCATTTTTGAGATGGCTTTAATGTTTTGTTGCATTACTTTTGTATGCTCTTTTTCCACTTTATTTTTTTCTCTGTCTGTATTGTTAAAGGGACAATACTGCGTTTTCAGCCTTATCTTTATATCTGAATGAGGGATATGGTGTCAAAAAAAGCCAGCAGATCTTTCCAATGTTCCCTGTGTCTCTGTGGCTCAGCCTGGCTGCAGCTGCCAAAATCTGATCCACTTCCGTCCACCAGAGGGAAATACTAATACTAAATATTACAGAGTGCTACTTCAGCTTCGGTAGCTGGGGACGCACTGCTGTTCACAAACACGATTGTTCTTTCCTCTTGTATTGCAAACTAGCCACGTTTCCATCAGCGACAGGATGTTTTGGACGAGATTTTTTCAGCCAGAGAGAGGCCGAGGCAAGCTGCAGTGGCAGCATGGAGGATATGGCTGGCGGCGGGGAGACTCCAGAACATGAGCTGCCCAGAGCAAACACCGACTGGTGGTGCCTTCGCTAAAGTTGCCCGTCGATGCAATAAATGTCAGCGTGGGCAGTTTTCGCTGACCTATCTGCTAGCAATAGGGGCCGAGACTGAGAGAGCTACACGGAGCTACGTGGATAAATATGCACCAAACAAGCCACTTTGAAATTTTGCTCTTCTCACGAATACAAAAGTTGGGTGACCCTCCCCTCTAGACTTAAACAAAATGGATGACCCTCCCCTCAACAAAGAATAAAAAGACATGACCCTCCCCTATTTTCCTCTGATGGTCCATTCCATAAATACCGAACGGTCCCTTAGTGTCATATTTAGACGCGCTTGGTCGGGACCTGGGTCAGGACGTACGTTTAACTGACATGCAGCACAAGAACGGGACAGTTAGGTTTAGGAAAAGATGGTGGGTGGGGTTACAAAATGTACGTTTCAGTGACACACGGGACAAGAACGGGACATGAACCCTGGTCTCCTGGGTGAAAGTCCTGTGTTGTTTGACCCATCAGGCACCCCAACCTTTTTATCTTTATTTTTGAATATTTGTTCTTGTATTCTATCCTATTCTATTAATTATTTCTTGTATGTTCTGTTCTCTTAATACTACATCATCTTACAGCGCTGTGGTGGAGCTGCTGCTCTGCCTGGTGCATTCCATTCAGACACTAAAGGGGGATTTTTGTGTTGGTATCTGATGCTGAGAGACACTGACCAAGTGTCAGGATTTTACCAGTTGGGAGAGAGAACAGGTTGGCCTCTAACAGAGTGGGAGTGTTTACCGGCCAGCTGCTCAACAAGGAGCCAGGACCGCAGAGAGAGACCGGGGGGGGGGGATACAGTGCGTGGAGCCGGCATTTTGTCTCATATTACTCACATCATGCTTATTGTTGGGAACAGCGGAAAGACATTTTCCGTATCGTCAAGACGTCAGGGTTGTAAAATGTCATTTCCCAATGTGATGTCCAAAAAACATCTTCCCACGTAGTAAAAAATAAACAAATATTACTTTTACTATTATTATTTTTTTCACCTTGATAGTTTGCACACAGAGAGCCTAATGAAGTGTTGACATCCCACGTCAGACTCTGACCAGAAATAAACGCGGAGTAAAGTGCCCTTTAAACAGTAATTTTTCTGTGGGGAAATCATGAGGATCAAACAAGGTATATAAAAAAAAAAATAACTGATGTTATGATTTTGAAAAAAGAAGAAGAAAAAAAAACAAGCTGTTTACTTTCCAATCTGGAACATTTTCATACTGTAGGTAAACACTGATAACGTTGATTCTGACCCAAAACCTGCTAGTAAAAACACACACACACACACACACGCACACACACACACACACACACACACACACACACACACACACACACACACACACACACACAATCAGTTAGCTTTGGGGAACTTGTGAGGGATTATCAACATCAAAGTCAATAGAAATGTCAGCTTGGCTATCTTTGGAAATGCCAGCAACCCTTTGCATATCCGTACCCCCCTCCACACACACACACACACACACACACACACACACACACACACACACATACATACACACACACACCTGCCCCTAGCAGAGGAGGTGATTAAAGCTGCTCTGGCGAGTGTGGCTTTTGATCTCCAAACATACTGGAAAGCCCTTACAGGCAAAGCAGCAGAAACAGATGACATCACAGCCAATCAGGGTCTCCCCCAGCCCCTCGGGGCCCCTGCTCACAGCACTATCAACCACATTAACAGGATTAAGCAAATACAGCAAGCTCAGGTCAGTACTTGGGCTGAATGTATTAGTAATATCGGTACATTTTCAGGTCATCTGAATGAGGTGCATGGACTATTAGGAGGTAACACAGTCAGGGCTGTGAAGATGGATTCCAGCAAGCAAATGTCTGTGGAACTCAAAAAAACAACAACAAACAAACAGAAACCCTGAATATATTTCTGGTATAATTTTATTATTAAAAGCTTGCAAAGTTGTTAATATTTTCGCTCGCTAGTGGCAGCAGCTGAGGATGTTGGTTGATCCTTCTTACGGTCATATCAACAATGGTCAAAATGCTATGAAATTCAGTGGAGGTATTGTCCAGGTGATAACTTCTAAAGAATTCTAATGGCGAGGTTACACTGATGGCGTTTCACGCGAATTGCCTGGTGCGATTACATACAAAGTCAATGCAAGGATGCAAATTTGCTGCGGGCGATGCAAATGACATACTGAATTCACGTTATCTGTGTATAGTTGAAATGTTTCAAATCAAGCGAGAAATTCGTGTGACGCTGTGTTGCAAAAGCCTATCAGCGTTTAGATTCACCTGTCGTATCAAAAATGGAAGAATTATTGTAGCCTACCTTATATTTCTACAGAGACCGGACAAAAAAGGAGCTTTCTTTGGGGAAAAAAAAGGAAGTTGGACTGGTAAGTTCTGAAATGATGTGTCTGTTGTTGTGTTGATGACAGAAGACAGACCTGACAAAGTATGAATTCAGACTTTTCACAAATCGGCATCATGATGTTATTTCGGCATCATTCTTATCCTTTTATTGCAATAAATCAAAACCCTTCGGTAAAACCGGAAGCAGGAGTCTAGGGCTGTCAGCGTTAACGCGTTAATCGCAAATTTTTTTTAATTGCATTAATCGCATGCCGGCATTTATTCATTTATTTTACACTTCACTCGGCTTTGTGTCGTGCCTAACAGGCTACTATTTTGAGCCTTTGCAGCACCGTTACTTATCATCAAGCTGCCACTTCCTCGTAACACATCCTGCTGCTGCTATACTGGGCGCTTTAATTCAATTTAATTTTACTAAACACGTTCTCAGTCTCCGGAGGATGAACCCTTTCCATTTCGGATGCTCCATGGGCCTAAAGTCCCGCACTCACGAAAAAGTGCCAACACAATAGGGGTCAAAATGAAATAAACAATGAAAAACTCTTCTCTATTAGTCTGTGAGTACAAATGACAAACTAATTAACAAATCACCATTCCTCAACATAACTGAATATTGGTTAACTGCACAGCACCCCTCCTCATCTCTGCTTCTCTGTCGGATTCATCTCCCAACCTTTTATTAGGCTGGCTCAGGTTGCTTGGACCAGCTCTTAGTTATGCTGCTATAGTTTTAGACTGCAGGGAGCTCATTCCCCAGAGTCTTTGTGCTTTTTCAATTCGCAGATTTCCTCAGATTGTGGTGACACCTGGATTGTGGTTGCAGCTGCTGCTTTGGGCCTGCTCAAAGCCCTGCACTGCTACTACTATTATTTCTAGTCATAGTTTTATTATCTTTACTGTTACTATAATTGTCACTGTTCATCATGCCAACTGCTATAATTATTATGAATCATATTTCTGTTTATCTGTATATCTGTGTCTCTGTGTCCCAACCAGCAGCGGCAGATCACCGCCCACCAAGAGCCTGGGTCTGTCTAAGGTTTCTGCCTGTTTAAAGGAAGTGTTTCCTAACCAATGGGGGGATTGTTGGGTCTTTGTAAGTTATAGTGTAGTCTAGACCTACTTTATTTGTAAGGTGTCCTGACATAACTTCAGCTGGCCTTAGCTTTCATTATTTGACACTATAAATGAAATTGAATGGAATCGAACTGTTACAAGTTCAGTTGTGATCACTGATGATCTTTGACCTTTTGTGCCTAACCTCATTAAAATATTCCTGTGAGTCTGTGTTGTGTTTGAGGTCCAATAGGAAAAGCTCATAAAGCTTTCAAAGGGACAATAACACAGACTGAAATGGATCCATCAGACCTCATCGTCTCCTCCCTGTTTACTCCACACTGAGGAGGAAGCTTTGTTGACCTCTCACCCCCCCCATTCACCCATCTCCATCCAGACAGCGGTAACAGGAGACTGCAGAGCGTCTCAGTGTGTCACACCCCCCCAGCTCTCCCACATCCCCCTGCAGCTGCACCTCCCCGAGCCAAAGAGGAAACAGCCAGAATGGACAACTTTGTTTAACCCCCTCCCTCCTTCCATCCATACGCCTCAGGTATCACAACACATGGAGCTCCTTTAAGGAAATTTGAACTGTTCGTCTTAATTAAAAAACTGAAATGGTAACACCCAACGCAATTTACAAAATGAGCTGATAAGCTGTCTGTCCTGATCAAAATAATAATTGTAGTTCATCTAATTTGTTTAAATAGTAAACCTAAATTGTAACTCAGTGTCATTTTTATACATTTAGTACACCCTTTTGTTACTACCTTTTTTCATTGCTTATAATTTATAGGTTTTTATATATATATATACTTTTTCTATTTTTATATACACATATTTAAATACATGTGCATTTTCAACTAGTAACATTACATTCCTACAATTTATATACATTGATATAGCACTTTCCTAGTCTTATGCTGCGTTCCATTTACCTCGGAAGTCAGAGCTCAGAACTGGGAATGACCAGTAACAAGTTTTAGTCATTGTTAGCATTACCAGTTGATAACAACGGATTATGCAGTGCAGACCAAATTAGAGCTAAAGGAGAGTGAATATTGGATTCCTATTGGATGCCGATTCCTAATAAATGCTAACACTGCCCCCTGTCTGCTGGATGTGTACATACGGAACTGTTTGTTAACAAGCCATGCACGTTTTTATGCAAATTAAGTAATATCAAATCCTTATGGAAACGAATATCGACACAAAGTTTGTACATTCGATCTCATCGAATTTTCTCTTAATCTGTAAACAGCTTATGCGATAAGTGCTAGTGGAAATGTTATTTGCCGAACAAATAATTAATTGCGATTACGTTTTACGTCATTTTATTGTTGTAACCCGCTATAAAACGAAGAAGTTTTAAATAATTTCCGCCACTTTTTTCCACTTTCTTTGCAGACATGGCGGTTGTCAACAAAGACAGATATAAGAGACTTTTTCAATTTACACACTTTCACTGGCTTTATTCACATGAATGTTTTTAGCGAACTTCAGATAATTTGATTGACAAGTGGATGGAAACATAGCTACATAACATAATATGCTGATGATATGTTTGTGTGCATACAGCTTGTTCCACTGCCCACAAGTGGCAAAAAAAAAACTATTAATGGTACTTTAAGGGGTTGTGGAATTATTTGCACCTTCCCCATCTTATTAAGTAAACCTAATGGTTTGCTTCATTTTAAATACAACCTAAATGTTGTAGAGTTACATATACCGCAAATGTGTCATAGTCTCACATACTAACAAAACTTATTACCAATCATTTCCTAGTACTGACCAACATACAGTATTTCAACTGAACTTAATTTGCGGTTTCCAGACACAAACCAGTTGGAATTGGAAATGTGTGGCTGCTGCGAGTGTTTTTGGAGAACATAATTGAATCCAGGAAGCTGGGAAACCCAAATCCTGCCAATGTGGTTTACAGTTCAAGCAGCTTTGCCATGACACTGCATGCAGCAGTAGCCCCGCTCCTTGCTTAATTAAAATGGACTATGAGAAATAGCTTTACAGCAGTGGTCGGGGCGGGTTCAAATACAGTCTAAATCATTAAAATCTCAGCTTCAGCATGTGTTTGCTATAAGGGCAGAGCAGGGAGTCCATGTTCAGTAACCCTTTAAGGCTTTAGACAGGAGAAAGAAACCGGAGAAATGGCTTTAATATACATGTTTTTTTCCGTGTTTAGCCACATCAAAACCCAAACAAATTTTCTCAGTAAGAATTTTCTAGCGTGTAATTTGGTCCATGCTTGTCTACATTCACTCAGTAACTGATGCAGTTCCAATCACACTGTCACAGGCTGTGTGGATGAACACTACATTGTAGAATGAAAGAAAAATGAGGCAAATATAATGTTTATGTGAAACAGGATTAGAAGCCAATGAAAGACTGCAATGTTCATTAAAAGTGATGGGCCAAAAACATAATGACAATCGTGCTAGTCATGGTAAAAAGTGTGTCCTGATGAAAGTTCATGTTACAGCCTATTCGATCTAGACAAAATGTAGGTTTGGTGGTGGTTCAGGAAGGATCAGTGGGTCACTAAAAATGAACCTGAATCTTTGTAATATGTTTGAAAACCATGTATCTCCAAATCCTTTTAATGAGCTAAGAAAATGGTGTGTTAATATTCTCAATCTAAAACGCTGGGCTTTCAAGCGGGGGAGTGGAGTTTGTGTCCCAGAAGAAGTTAAAAGATGCAGTAAGTGATTCTGCACACAGATTGTTGATATTTGAACTTAACTGCCAAAGAAATACAACCCCCGCTACAGCCACGCCTCTTTAGGAGACTAGCGGCAGATCCTGAGTGCATTAATTCCAACAGGAGAAGTGAACGTGAACACAGATTATGGACGATTCTTTCGCCCCATAGTCACTAAAGAAAATATTTGAGCCATTCTTCACGAGCCACATATCTCCAGAACATTCTGACACTGAAATGGCAATTTTCAGACGGACACATCAGGAGGAAATTAACTTTGTTTGAGACCTGTTTCTGTCTCAGGACCAAACTCTCGTGATATCTGGCAACATAGATAAGCTAACGTCAGCTCACGTTCAACAAGGCCCTAACAAAAAACTAATCTCTGTGATGCTAAATATGGCTTTTAGCTGTGTAAATATCTAATGTTAGCAAAAGAAAATATTAATACATTATACAAATATAACATTTCATCCATCCACACAACGTTCACTACACTTTCAAACGAGCCCACGCCCATTTAGGAGACAGGAAGGGTGTACCATTTCATAACATTGATGCTGCTTGAAATGTGCTCTCTTTAATATAGAGGATCTTTGGCTTAAGTAAAGGCTACAAGTAGAAGCAGCAGCTTGCAAGTCCACCCTTGCAAGAGGTGATTTACAAATGCATACATTGCCCTGGGAACCGCCATGTTTGTTCGCCCTGCATGACTTATTAGCATATTGAGATCCCATCACAATGTGGGCAGAATGAAGATGAAGATAATACTTTTTTTATGTGAATCCAAAGCCCTGTGGATTAGATGTTATTGTCAAGATAACAGATTCATAGACAGATTACATGTTATGGGCCCTAAATCCTTCAGTTTATTGCAAAAACTGCAAAATCACCAATTATACAGATAGATACATGGATACAAAGATACATAATGTATATAGATAGATACATGGTTTTCTGTATACAGCAACAAACTGAAAATATTGTGGAATTCCAGCTGGATGTCTTCTTCAAAGAGTAAAACTCTGGTCTAGTGAGAATTGTGCCTGCTAGTTGTGTCAGAGGAAAGTTAAAATGGAATCTAAATTATCAGGTATATGGTGTTATGTGAAAACGTAAGAACAATACAAAATACCACCTACCATGAACATTATGCAAACGTGGTCTGCTGCAACTGAAACAGTGAGCAGGCTGGAAGAAAACACCTTAGAGCCCTAGGGCTTGGCCACAACACTGGAAAATGTTCTGCTGACCCGGTGGGTGTTTCCAAAGTTACCAATGAGCGTTTTTTTGTGGTATTAATGGTGCGCAGGTTGTCTACCCACGACTTAGGAAAAAGACCACAGCTACAGTTTAGAGCTATACAGCTTGAACTGTCTGGAAAGAGTTGGAAAGATCCCCTGACCCTCAGGGCAGAAAAATATCAAATGAGCAGGCTCATTTTACAACTGGATAATGAGAGGAAATAGTGCTAGCATAGTTTGATTCAGACTTCCTTCTCTTTATAAATGGTAAAATCTAGATATATGGGTAATTGGCTGGTTGAGTGAGTGCAGAGATTTGGCCTGAGCTATTGTGCCAGTGGAGCAGGTCTCCGGTTTCAGCAGGAGACGGATGAATGAGTTTCTTGTAATTGTGAGTGTGGAGAGCCTCAAGGCCTGGGCTCCAAACAAACACAACACTCATCCATTCATGATGAGTCCAACAACACCAAAGACTGCATAGGACACCAAATACACACAGGATGCTCATATACCAATACAAGGGAACAAAAACTAAATATCATGAGAATCATCCTCAACTATTTTAACCCCATATTTCCAAATAAAGTTTCTAATTTAATAATATGAAACCCTATATGAAATTGTTCCAACACTTGATTGAAGCTACTGTATTATTAAATGAAATTAAATGTGATACAAAATGGTTTATCTGTCTCTCAAGGGTCAATTTAAAGGCATACTATGTAACTTTTCCCTCTTCGGTCCCCCTACAGGTTGTCTCATTGGAACTACAGCCGCGCCAGCTGTAGTTCCAATGAGAGTGAGAGAGACGAGTATGCCTTCAAGGCAAGCGAGTTTAGAAACAAACACAAACATTTCATTCACACTCATAAAGAAAACCCCAAAATGCAAAAGAAAAGAGGAAATAAATAAATTAAATGCTGCCAACCATATCCAACACACACAAGGGCAAAGGTTGGTTGAGTAATAAAACAAAAAGCTATGAAAACAGGGAATCTTGTTTTAATATTTCAGTAATTATCTTACACACAATACATTAATCCAAACAATTAGGAAATGTTTTTTATTAATCAAGGAACTACTTAGTGGAAGTGATAAGCACAGCCCACTTCACTCATTAAATATGGGAACTTTGCAGTGTAATGTAGAGCCACTGCTCGTGCTCCATGAAGTTTATCAAGCCTTATATTATATTTTATGTAGATTTAATAACTTGACTTTAGTAGAGGTGTTTATTTCAGACGAGGCTAAATGTTTACTTGTTTTAACGTTTTAATGTATTTAAAAAGACATCTTTTAAAGATACTTCATTGATCCCCAGGAGGTAAATTACACATTACACACAGGCCCAAAATAAACACACATGCACAAACAGGACCTATACATGTATTAAATGGAGAGATGGCAGATTGAGAGGGCTGCCAATGACGGCGCCCTGAGCAGTTGGGGGTCCGTTGCCTTGGACAAGGGCACCTCAGCAGTGCGCAGGACTGGCACCTTTCCAGCTACCAGTCCACACTTCGGACTTTGGTCCGTACGGGGACTTAAACCGGTGACCGTCCGGTTCCCAAGCCAAGTCCCCACGAATTGAGCTGCTGCTGCCCCAAGACAACTTCAAGCACTTGGCTGGGGCTCAATGAGGATCTTGGTTAAATAATAATAAAAAGTCAAAAACAAAGTCCTGACAAGACAGGGTAGGTTTACTTTTTAACACAGTATTTAACCAAAACCATGATCTTTCTCTGACCAAGTATTTTAGTAGCCCAAACCCAACCGCATGACACAAACCCTCCAAACACAAAGTCTTTTGTTTGCCCACCATCACCCTTACTCTACGGTACAAAGCGTAACCCTTGCTGAACTGAAAAACAAAAGTTGCTGAAGTGAAAGGAATCAAAGCAGCAATTACCATCCTCTGACAGATGTTTAGCAAAACGCTTAGCTTATATATAGTATATTAAAGTATATAAACGTAGTTTAGGAGACAGGTTGGAATTACTGGTGGCTGTTACTGCAGATGTACTGTAAGTAGACATTTGGACATTTATATAAATAATCAAAATATGTTGAGCCATAGAAGTCTCAGGATCTAGGCCTCTTGTAAACACTTCTTTGTACATAGGGTGCTTGTCTTAAAAAAAAAGACTATATAAAATACTTGTGAGAAAAGCTTTTATGTAAGGACTGGGAAACATTTCAAATACAGGATTTTGAGGATTCTGGAGAGAAATACAGATTGCATTAAAGCTCTCAGTTATCCTTCTATTATTAATAAATCCTTTTATAATCACGAACAGTGTCGGCGGATTCCTCTTCATACAGCATCACAGCATTACTATTAAAAGTCACCACAGTTCCATCCGCAATGCCTCCAAAACATGTTTTAGGATACCAAAGTCTAGATGGCATGAGACATTTATTTAGCTCCATTTATAGTATGTCTGTTTATTGCTCTTGCTTCTACATCTATTTGTGGCCTGTGTTGTGTTGAGGAAGGACCTCATGTGGGGAAGAGCACGTAAGAAGGTGTAGAACTAGTTGATGGGGACAGATAGTGTCACATACAGTCTGGAATCTAATTGTGTGTTTCCCCTCAATACTTGAATTACTCAAATATACTGTATATACAGACTATGTATGTGATGTCTAGACAGGTCAGTCAGTCAAGCAGTTCTGTTAATTGTGCAGGTCAATTCGAGGTCAGATTTCGGAACAGAAATTCAAGTCTTCTTCTCACGCAATAATTGATATAACTATCAATCACTGAGAAAGGTTTCATTTCACATCTGCCAACAGTCAACAAAGCTAAGCTAAAGAAAAGATTGGTCAGGCTTCACAAAAAAAAACAACTAAGAATCCCACTCACAAAGACCAGGATAGGGATCGAACAACACAGGTTTTTTGATACCGTTACCGATTATTAGTAGTTAATGAAACCAATAACCAATATTTGGAACCGATATGCATTTACAGTGAAAATGAAAATCTATAAGTCAAAATTAAGATCTTGAAATGTTACAAACTCCAACACAAAACTTTGTTTAGATGCTAAAGCAATTATTTAATAAATTAGAAATGTTCAACATAATCCCCAGTGAAAGAGAGTCAGATAGTGTTGTGGGGGGGGGACATTAAGTCAGACTCAGTGGTGAGTGAAACCGAAGCAGAGGGACAGACACAGAGCCAAAGTAGACCACTTTTAATGAATTAATCTTATTGGTTATATAAAACACTGATACAGATAGTCTGCAAACTGCCAAAAAACGGTCCGATAATCAGCCAGGGCCAATAATCGGTCTATCCCTAGACCAGTATCTTAATATTAACTCCAACCACCACTAACAACAGTAAAAATCAGTGTGGATGATCCTCATACACAGAGAATGAGGATAGCGAAAGGGAGGTGCAGCAGGCAAACGAGCGGATGAATCCCATCTCAAATTAAGACCAGTACAGACCAAGCGATAACTTCCAGGTCTGAGAAGTGAAGCCAAAGCTGAAGCTCCTTAAAGCTGCATTCTCTCTAACTTCCAGCAGGGGGAGACTCCACTGGCTCCAAAAAGAAGTCTGTTTCTATAGAAGTCTATGAGAAAATGAGTCTACTTCTCTCTTGATTTATTACCTCAGTAAACATTTTCATAATGCGTTTATGGTCTCAATCTCTAGTTTCAAGTCTTCTTCAACACAGCATGATGTTCATTTAGTAAATGATGGTTCCATTTATTTTAAAAGTAGGGGATGCTTTAGGACCTGTCAATCAGGACAGAGGCTTAGCAATGCTAACCATGCTAACACTGTGGACCTTAAAGTACAACTTGTTTTTGGGTGTTGTCTGTGTTTTAATCTTAAACACAAACTTTGACCTCTCTCTCAATCAATCAATCTTTATTTGTATAGCACTTTTCATACAAAAGTCATGTAACACAAAGTGTTTCACGTTATAAACCTGTGCGACAACTGTGTGTTTTCACTTCATCAAAGTTATATGGAACACTTTGGTCACCTAAAAATGCCTTGTTCCACGTTCCGCCAACCAAGCTAGCTAGCTAGCATTAGCTGGATACCGACTTTCGACGTGATTATGACGTGACCCAAATTCTATAGTAAGATCATATGATCACAACCAAACCATCTCCAAGAAGACTGAGCAACTCCGTCTGATGAGGAAGGCCATAAGGGTGTGGTTATAAGCTTCATAAACAAGTAAGTTGGAGCAAATATGTTTTGTTTTGTTAGGTTGGAGGACTGGATCACCAACCAGGCAGAGTGGTCAACTGCCCTCAGGCTGTCTGTGGAGCAATTACTTTGTGGTAACATAAATTTGTTTGGTAACGCACAAATGATAAAAACGGAAATAGTAAAGGCCTTCAGGTGGCTCAAGCATTTGTACCCAGTCTTGAGACCCTAACAGAAGGGGCCATATTTGAAAATCTAGTATTATTAATATTTCAGGTGATGTTATGCTTACATGGTGTATAAATCAAATGATAAACTGACATACAGCCAACATGGGGCAGGGAACTATAAAACTAAAGGTTGGTTTCTGGCTCTGAGCAATAGGTGGGGGTTCAATGGTGCCTCTTATCAGTTAATCTGGCCCTGGGTTCTTGCTATAGCCACTGCTCTCTGTTATGTAAATTTTGGTCTAAGACCCGGATTTCAGCTAGCCAGTGAAACCATTTCCTACTTTGTTTTTGGCTTATTAACTCTACTTCTCTTAGTTTATTTAGGAAATGCCTGTGTGCACCCGCAGAATAACAGAATGAGTGCATATGAACATAGTATGCAGACAAAGGGGAACTGAAGTCTTAAATATTTGGAATGCAAAAAGAAGATGTAGCATGAAAAGAATTATGGCGGTACAATGGTAATAAAATGTGGAGCTCCTTGGCCGTCCCGCAGGGCTGCAGGTCTGATGTTAAGCCAGCCTGGCTCAATCTGTGTTTTCTCTCTCCTCTCTATGGGCTGCGGCAGGGTTTCTCCTCACCAGAGGTAATGATGGCCTCATTTTTTGGCCGAGATTGGGAAAGAACAGGAAATTCTATGGCTGTCCTTTGAGAGGTGGTTATATTACTGGGACGCCACTAATAAAGGCTGGTGCCTGCCTGGGATTCCACGTCTTGCTCTCTCTGCCTCTCTTCTCTCTCTCTTTTCCCTCTGAAGTCTCTCTTTCCAACTCTTCCCCTTTATTCCTCTCGCAGAGAACGGCTGCAGTATTTGGGTCTCATCAGAAAGCACATCCATCTCCGATAGAGAAGACACAACTAAATAAATAGGTTTTTGTCTGTTTGCCTGAAAGTCACCGACTGCTACTTACGGCTATGATTCCACCCCCCTTGACAGCTGTTCTGTATAAATCACAACACTCACACTGCAGATTGTTCACTTCCCAAGCCAGTGATGAAGCTGCCAGCCACACTCTGGCACAGTTTCCTGCCCAGGCCTCACACAGTGTTAATACCCACACAATTCATCTCCCTCCTTCCAACTTCTTCCTGCTCAGCCAAAATTGATATCTGAGAGATACAGCTTTTTGATGGAGGCAGGCTCTGCCCTCATCTCAAGCTGGTGCACAAGGTGGTGTTGAATCTCTATAGCGTCACAAATGAACTATCAATGTCTGTACACACTATCGATATGTATTAGAGAACTGACTGCAAGTAAACAATCTCCAAATAGTGCTATAAAGAAGGCTTTTTCCCCCCGGAGTTTTCTACTGCATATATAGGGGTCCCTCATTTTAACATGAATTTCAACCCTTCACACTAATTGAATTGAAAGAAAAGCATTTCAACTTTTGTTGAAAGTTTATCAGTTTATCGTTGGATGGAAGGAATTAACGTTAGGCTTAGATGAGCTTTGAGGGTGCGGGTAACCTGACCTCCTTGTTTATTACTTCCACTGCTTTCTGCAGTATATCGTAAAAAAAATAAATAATCTGCATGTCTGTTTTTGGGTCAGGCCCGAGTTGCACATGTATAATCACTACTGCTGTATTGCTGTCCCACTGGAAGCCCTTGACAATGGGTTGAAGATGCACTGACCTCCCTTTACCTAAACACTATAGGCTCCAACACATTGTGAAGATACTGGGAAACAAGTCTGTGTCTGGAACGGTTCAAATCACTGGACACCTGAAACAAGTAAAATGCTCTCTTTCTGTACAGAACTGAATGCACGGACTGAAGCGCTTGTGTTGTACTGGTTGTACTGTGCAGCAGTTTAGATGTGTTGACTAATATGAGGCAGATTATTAGTAGAGAAAGTGGTAGAGAAATGCAGCTTTTCAAAATCAAAGCACAACGCTTCATAAATTTATATATTACATAAAAAAAACAAGGGTACACACATCACAATAGGCCCTACGGCATGTAAATAAATGGCATGCCAGTGTACATGCAAAATAACAGCAACATTTTCATCTTTTTTGGTCATGAAAATGAACAGCTGCTCACATTGTAAAAGGTTAAACACAAAGCTTGATACAGACATAAACGGACTGCCGTATGATCCCACACTCAATTTTGGGTATGGAGCATTGTTATGGAATGAGTCATTTAGCAAAGGTCTAACCCCACCAACATGGTTCTCATTACCCTCACCATAGCCTTAAAATGTGCTGGCATTACCTCCCCTTTTGGGCGTGCACACACATATGCGCACACACACACACACACACACACACACACAGAGACACAGAGAGACAGAGAAACACACAGAGACACACGGAGAGAGAGAGACACACACACACACACACACACACATACACAGCGAGACACACACACACACACACACACACACACACACACACACACGATATATTTATACCCAGGTCTGTGTTTTCCATCAGAACAGCTCTGTCTCTGCTCCGCCACACAGAGGAAATGGAGCTCTGGGTTCAATCCCCTCACAGAGAGCTCCCTGCAGACCCTGCACTGCTTATGAAGCCCTGATGAGGGAAATCCTCAACAATGTGTGAACAATAACAGGGATCTGCGTGTGGTTATTTTCCATCTTCTGTATATATTTAGCTCTGTAGGGCTACACAATTTTCTTTTTGCAATTTTATAGAAATCGCGACATTATGGACTAGTGCAATATGCAAATCGCAGGCGGGTCGCAATATTTGTTAATGGCAAAAGTATTGTGCTGCTGCAGAGAAATCCCAGCCTACAAATCCTATCCTACAGACTAAAGAAAACATCACACTCTAATATATATATATATATATATATATATATATATATATATATATATATATATATATATATATATATATATTTTTTTTTTTTTTAATTTTTTTTTTAAATGTTTCAATGAAAATGAGAATAATGATACAAAAATAATATAATTTCCTCCAATATTGTGAATCATATCGCAATCGCAATATCAGTCAAAATAACCGCAATCAGATATTCTCCTCATATCGTGCAGCCATATTTAGCTGTGTGCATAAATAATAATGTAAAGGTAGCTATATAAGGACAACAAAATGCTGTAAGTTGCATACTGTGAGTATCAAGACATACTGAGGCATTTGAGGTCGACGACAGGGGTGGAATGTAACTTAGTACATCTACTCCAGTACTGTACTTCAGTCCAAATGTTGAGGTACTTGAGTACTTGAGTCTTTTCTTTTCATGCCACTTTCTACTTCTACTCTGCTACATTTCAGAGAGAAATATTGTACTTTTTACTCCACTACATTCATCTGACAGCTTTAGTTACTAGTTACTTTACACATTAAGATTTCTGCACACAAAAGAAGATTTATAAAATCTGATGTTTTATTCTAAAGTAAACTAGCCAACAATATAACGGCCTACAATCCAGCTGAGATGATTAGACCATTAAACACACAACTATTTGGATCGTTTTCCAGTTTCTAAAATGGGAAGAGAGTTCTTTACCTTTAATACTTTAACTACATTTGCCTGATGATACTTACACACTTTTACTGAAGTAACATTTTCAATGCAGGACTTTTATTTGTAATATAGTATTCTTACAGTGTGGTATTAGTACTTATACTTAAGTAAAGGATCTGAATACCTCGTCCAGCGCTGGTCGACTATGTCATATACAACAAAAAATGACACGTTTTTTTTGTGACATTCATTATCTCTAGATCAAAAAGTAAGTCCATACACTGGTATGGACTTACTTTTCAGTGAGGAGAAGTTTCGGTAACACTTTACTTGACAGTACCGACATAATCATGACATGACACTGTCATAACTATGACATGACACTGTCATGAATGTGTCATAAACCTTATAAACAAGTCATACACGTTTATGACTTCTGTCATTAAGTGTCATTCGGTTTGATCATGACAAGTTGACATTGTTTGGGTTGTCTTGATTATGACAAGTTGATATTAATCAAAGTGACATTACCAGAAGTTGTCTTGGTCATGACAAGTTGACATTACATTGGTTTGGGATGTCTTTGTAATGACAACTTGACATTAACCAGGATGACATTACCAGAGGACGTCTTTGTCATAACAACTTTACAAAAAGGAAATTGACCTCTTTTTGTATTCATGACATGTTGACATAATGATTATTATAATTAGATGTGCAAGGTTAGAGACCAATTCTAGCACTGGGTCAGATGTGAAGAGAAGAAATTTAAGAACAGTTGTACAACCTGAATAGAGGTTTAGATATTTCAATATGGGTTAACAGAAATATGACCTCAGTTTATTGTCATTGTAGCCTAAGCAATTGAATTTATTACTGAATAGTAATTTCTCAATTATTTGGCCTTATCTACAGGTGGAGGAGGTGGAGATTTGAGAAACGCTACGCAAGGGAGGTTCAGTCCACAGTGGGATATTGAATCACATTGACTCTTCAGATCCCAGAGACTTCCAGGGTTTAGTGATTCCCAGTTCAGATGGCTGGGTGGCGAGCTACAGGATCGAGACTCTGAACTTAGACGGATTGCCCTGGATTCCATCTTCATGGTGGAAGGACGAACGGAAATCAAACTCATATGAGCCCCAACGTTGAACATATCTGAACTCTTGTCATCAAAGAACAATTGAGCTCATAGAACTGAAAAGGTGGCAAATCAGAATGGTACCACTTTACTTGAGGTCAAAGACTGTATTTGTTACACTGTCATAATGGTGTCATGATAGCCAGTCTTAGCCTTCATGGTATCTTAATGACAAATCCAAATGGTACCACTTTACTTGAGGTCAAAATATTAATTAATTACACTGTCATAATAGTGTCATAACAGCAAGTCTTATCCATGATATCTTAATGACAAATAAAAATTGGTACCACTTTACTTGAGGTCAAAATATTTATTAGTTACACTGTCATAATAGTGTCATAACAGCAAGTCTTATCCATGATATCTTAATGACAAATAAAAATGGTACCACTTTACTTAAGGTCTAAGAATCTATCCATTACACTGTCATAATAGTGTCATGACAGCCAGTTTTGTGAAAATCCTGTCACACATCTATCTGACCAAGTGCTGGAATTGGTCTCTAACCTTGCACATCTAATTATAATAATCATTATGTCAACATGTCATGAATACAAAAAGAGGTGGATTTTCTTTTATGTCAAGTTGTCATGACAAAGACATCCTCTGGTGATGTCATCCTGGTTAATGTCAAGTTGTCATGACCAAGACAACTTCTGGTAATGTCACTTTGATTAATGTCAAGTTGTCATAATCAAGACAAATTTAATGTCAACTTGTCATAATCAAGACAACCCAAACAATGTCAACTTGTCATGACCAAAACCAAATGACACTTAATGACAGAAGTCATAAACGTTTATGACTTGTTCATAAGGTTTATGACACATTCATGACAGTGTCATGTCATAGTTATGACATTGTCATGTCACGATTATGTCGGTACTGTCAAGTAAAGTGTTACCGAAGTTTCTTCACCCAGCATGATTGTTGTGTGATTGTTTAGCATGAATGCTAACATGTGGGCCTTTCCAAAGGGGGCTTCTGTGTGGTCTGTGGCTTTCCAGAAGCTTTGTAATCCGGCCTGGAACTTCAGTATCTTTTCAAACACTTCGCACAATATTTCCACAATGATAAATCCCCAAGTGAACAGTTCTTCTTCTTCATTTGGTTTTCTGGTGGTGGACAGTTATTTATTCACCCTTTCTTTTAAAAAGGTATTGTTTACAGTTAGCCATCACCATCTTGACTTCCTGTATTCAGTGGCTGCGTCAACCAATCAGAGGCTGTCTTTCTGACTATCTTCTTCTTCTTCTTTGGTGTTAGCAGCCGGAATGGGGAAGACGCTGCCACATCCCTGACTGTGTTGCTTCGCTGCTACATGTACATAACATGAAACAAATGAGCCGGAATAATGATAGAACACGTAAATGTAATAAATAGTGCTTAGATTCTCATTCACACATTTGAATAGTATTGTAGGAGCATGGAGCCTAAATGAAAGTTTTTATTGGGTTTTTACAGATTTCATGTGACTTTGACAGGACATGATTTGGCCTCCTGATGTCTCACAGGAAATGCATTAGAGATGGCACAACCCAACTTTTGGATAAAAGCGTCTGGATTTTTATGGGAAAAAATCAAAAGAGTTTTATATTTCTGTTGTTACAGTGTTTATTTTTTCCTCTGATTGCCAAGACTTGGGAGAACTATTTTCAAAAGCCAAAAGTCTTCTTTTTATGACCACCTTACACCAACTCTCATTGACACCAAAGGGTTTCATTCCCTTATTGGAAATTAGTCTGCGACAGTGGAGTCACTAAAGTCGTTTGGTGTGAGGTTGGCTGTACTTTACATGGTTCTACCCCTCCCAACAGACCTGGATGCTGTGAACCCGTAAAGTCTTTAAGAAACCACTAAGATATGAACACCAGTTGATGAACCAGTGAAACCACACGGCTCTTCCGTTCATCACAGTGACAGTTCCCCTCTCCCTTTGTAGCTCTTAAAGGCATGAAACTGTAGCTTTACTGCTCAGGCCTCTCTTCTCCTGGTGGCTCCTCTCTGTAGCTCTTTAAGAGACAGTCAAGGTTGAAAACAGACGGATTCCATTAGGGAATTTCATGCTCGCATAGTTTCATTCAGCTCAGCCTCAGACACAGAGAGAACAGGCACGTAAAAAAAACATTGAATTTTACTTTTATTTTCCTCTAGGGAGCCGTTAAGGTACTGTGACACTCCACACCGAACAACTGGAGGCTGAATGAAACCTGACTTTTCGACTTTATCTCTGAACATATACTGTATGTGGCTGAGCTACGTCTCTGTTCATTTTTAAAAGTAATGTGTACATTCTAAAACCTTTTTTTTATGTACAGAGTAGAAATTCAAGCAATTAAAGAATGGGAAGGCCAATGCCCCCACTGTTTTGAAAGGCTGGTCAAAAAGGAACTGATAACTATGGTGGTGGGGGCTCTGGACCCCATGCAGTTTGCATATAAGGCAGGGATGGGGGTAGAAGATGCCTCAATCACTTAACTTTCTGTATAAGCACCTGGAAGGTCCTGGCACTCATGCCAGACTTTTATTTATTTACTCCTCTTCCACTGGCTCTCCTTAGGGCTGTGTCCTGTCCCCATTGCTGTACATTCTTTACACCAATGACTGTAGAAGCCAGCATGGGAACAGGCACATTCTGAAGTTTGCTGATGACACGGTCATCATTAGCCTGCTCTGTAAAGATGACTCTGAGCATGGGCCAGTGGTGGATGTGGAGTTTGTCCAATGGTGTGATGAGGCCTTTCTCCAATGAATCGCTACAAAGACCAAGGATATGGTCATTGATTTCAGGAAAGTATCCCTCCCACCATCTAAGACTTTAATTAAGGGAACTGAAATTGAGTTTGTTGAACAGTACAAGTATCTGGGAACCGTCATCGATAAAAACCTGAAGTTTGATGTGAAATGTGATGCAGTCTGTAAGAAGGGACAGCAACGTTTGTACTTCCTTAGGAAGTTAAACACATTTAATGTAGATAGGAAAATTATGTCCTTATTTTATAAATCTTTTATTGAGTCAGTTCTTATTTTTGCCATGATTGCTTGGTACAGTAACACAGCCATATTGTAAAGGTGGCTGGCAAGGTGATAGTCCACAGTCCCCCTTGATGGTTATCTTTGACCAGCAAGTACTTCGCAAGGCCCGGTCTATATTAGACTGCACAAACCACCCCCTTCACTTTGAGTTTGAAATACTCCCCTCAGGTCGCAGATTTAGAGCACCCCGGTTCAAGACCAATAGGAATAAAAACTCATTTGTCCCATGTGCAATTAAGCTGAGTAGCTTAATTTGCACATGTAATGTAGTACTTTTTGTTTTGTTTTTAGACATTGTTCCAGTGGTGATGAATTGTGTTGTGTGTATTACATACAGAAAACCTTCGTTGTACTCATGTCTTGTATTGTTGCCTCTATTTGTATGTTGCTTGAATGTGTTTCTTTTTTTATCTTTCACTCCTGACTGCATATCAAGTTTTTGTTCTTAGTGGCTAAAAGTCACTTTTTCAATAAGGAATATCGGAACGATGGAGGTTAATGGAAGACTTGAATTAGCTGGAAATAAAGAGGTTTCATGAACCAAATGCTGTTCAAGATAACCCCAATGACCTGTTGGAACACACTGAAGTAAACTGCATTAAGCTTAAACCCACAAAATATAAGATCCTCTAAATGTGTTTGATAAAGAATCAGTCTACAGGACTTGATTCGAGCACTGGATGAAGTAGTTTATGAAGTGCTGACTCAGCCATGAAGAGTGAGGAAACCATTGATGTAGCATGCAACAAACAAACACATGCATGTTCAGCATTAATAGAGTGTAAGAGTTCAGATTTCAAACTGATAATTTCATAAAATACATATGCAACATACCTAACACGCCACATCACATACTGACGTCCACAGCCAAGCTGAAGTGACCCTTCACAGAACTACAACTTCCTTTTAAAAGCATGCATCACTGCTGCTACGTCCACTCAGTCTATGGTAGAGACCTATACCAAAACCTGCGCTCCCTGACTGAATTTGGCATCCCGTACTGTAGCCAACGGACGGAGGAGCTGTGAACTTTGTTTATGGTTTAAACAATTTTAGTCACAGTCAGTGCGTTTACATACAGTTTAAAAAAATGATTATATTCATATTTCTCAAACGGAATGTAAACACCTTATCCCGGCTAAAATCAGAGTACTCTGGGGCCCGGGAAGCTCATTTGGTAGAGCGCGCCCCCATATATAGAGGTTTACTCCTCGACGCAGCGACCGCTGGTTCGACTCCAGGCAGCAAAAAGCCTGGGGTCCATCTGTTTTACTCCCCGCTGAGGTTGTAACAGTCCATCTCTGGGGCTGTCAACGCTAGCCTGGCTCCGCCCTCCTACGTACTTCCGCTCAATTTTCATTATCTTTCAGTACTCCGTCTGGGTTTGCGGTATAGTCTTGGGTTTTCTCCGAACAAATTTTAACAGGTCCAATCAGCGAACAGAGGGAGTGGCTGAGAACGATGACGTTGAGGTTTAGTAACCTTCGGCGAGTTCCGTAATGGCGGTGGAGAAAGATGCGGTCCGTTGTGGCAACGCTGCCAAATATCCAGAAATGAAATCCTGAGCAAGAACAGTCTTTGCTGAGTTGTGTTGGTGGCCATGATGTTTTGGCCCTCTTCCCCACGGGGTTCAGGAAATGTTTAATTTTCCAGCTCGCTCTATTAGTGGTGAAGGAGTTAGCTAAGGCTAATGCTAGCGATGCTAAGCCGATAGTTGTTGTCGTCTCCCCTCTTGTTAGACTGGTCCTACCAGACAGGAGGGCGGAGCCAGGCTACCAGAGTGGCTCTGGGCAGATCCAATAGTTTTAAACTTCAACAGAGTACCCGCCTTCAAGGAAGTTAACACTTGTCAATGGAGAGTGGCCAGACTCTCTGTACAAATGAAATGTACCAGAGTCTGGTAGGACCAGGCTATGTCAACGCCGCATCTCAGCAAAAAAGTGGAGGGACAGAGCAGCCCTCGCTGCGGGCGCTGGCTAACGTTAGTTAGCTAATTGCTAATTCCACCCGACACAGGTTAGATATAATGAGGCCAACAAGTTATCCGGGGAGAGAACTGTGCTTTCCTACACTGTGACAAGAGTGTGTTAATGTATCTTTATGTTGCTACATTGTACTAATTTAGTGATCGGTGTCACTGCGGTCTGTGTAGTTTTGACATAGGTCAACTGGATGAAAAAGCCAGTCGTGTGTTGGCAGAGTGCCACCTACTGTACCGGAGGTAGTGTTACTGCTGTCATTCTCCCCATTCTTCCCCGCTCATTTATACGGGGAGAATTGGCATAAGACCATACCCTGGTTACTGCTGTGCATGAAAACACACTGAATGTGTCAGTTAGTGAGCTTTAGAGGAGTAGGTAGGCATATTTTATTCCCTTTGGACAAAGTTAATGCTAACCACGTACCGCAGGTTTGAGCATCCATCCCCTTGTGTACCTTCTTGTCTTAAGACACATGTAGTCAAATTAGAATCCCATTTTGTCTGCGTGGGGTCGTATTTTATCTACAGGGATAGCAAATAATCTGCGACAGTGAGAAGGGTCTTGGATCTGAAGCTGTGCAGTGGCTTCTGTCTTGACAGCATCACAGCATTCATTTTCATGAACTGTGGATTTGTCTCAGTGGTTTCATGTAGACTGCAGAAGAGGGAGGGAGAGAGAGAGAGAGAGAGAGAGAGAGAGAGAGAGAGAGAGAGAGAATTGGGCAGATGCGGTGAGTGGAGATATGGGTGGGAACTGTGAAAGATAATCATGCAACCCCCCCTCCCCCTCCATCTCCCCAGACACAGCCCCCTGTGATTGAAACTTCTCCCTCTCTGCCTCTCAAGAGAACAGCTTTAACAGTGCGATCTCTGATAACACGTCACACACTATCACAAACCGTCATTATGATTTGTGCTGAAGAATTGACAACAACTCCTTCGGGGGGAAAACGGAGAGCCTCGCTCTGCTCTCGCTGTGTTGTATTCTCCACCCTGGCATTAGCACAGAAGAAGGCCATACAGCCTATACAAGGGTGTAACTTTGGGTTCAACAGTAGGGGGGTTGAGATCTCCAACTTACTAGGGAGGTCCCGAGACATGTTTGCATGTATTTCAAAAAAGTGAAAGACTCAGAAAAGCATCTGACATAAAAAAAGAAACAAAACAAAAAACTCAAAAAAAAAAACTCAAAAAAGGCAACAAAAACATTGAAAAAAATCCAGATTTGATAATTAAATTAATTTGTCAATTATGCCTAGGAGCCTATAGGTTTAGGGATTTTGCAGACCTTATTTAAATAGTAATGCAAATGATATGTGAACACATGCAACAGTTGTCTTTCAGTGCATGGGAACCAACAGCTGAAGGAAAAGAGATTAAAAAAAGGGAACAAGTGTAAGGCAGTGATCTGAGAGGCATCGGCAGTGACATACGTGCATGTGTGAGTGAGAGACAGTCTACGAAGTACATAAAACAACACATCAATGGTGGAGACAGGCAGGGGGAGTGCACAGTGTGGTGCCAGCTCATTTGCCGAGGTGCTGCTGCTGCAAGAGGAGAGCTGCAGAAACACTCTGCTGACCTGGAGGCACGGGGAACTCAACAATGAGCAGTGAAACAGAAATCTCTGTGAAGGAAGAACAGTGGAGGTCCACTGTAATGACATTCTTATTTATAGCACATTCCACTCAGTGCCAAGAGGACACACATTGTGTTCACATATTCAGTTTCACATGCAAATATGATGTGTGTACTACACTGTGTGAAAAACGGATAATGTCCTGGCAGAAAATTACCAGCACCTTTTTTTTTGTTTACAGACATTCCCGTTAATCCAAAAACGGAAAGTTCTGTAGATTTACAGCACATCCTCTGTAGGCTACCTTTAAACGGACATTTCTGCTAATCCGAAAAATCTAAATATGGAAAGACACCTGTGAAGAATTGTTACAGAAAATTCCTTCATATTAACACAGCATATTAGCCCGAATTTCTTCAGACTTTTCTAAGGCTATGTTCACACTTGGTGTCTTTTTTTTAAGCTGCCAGCATCTGTTTTACATTATAACCCTGTGGAGTAAACCGTGTTTTCAAAGAAGTCGTGAGCGCTTTGTAAACGCTACCGCCGACTTTTTTAAACGCTACCGGCAACTTTTTTTCTGCAGCTCAGAGCGTCTTTTTGAAGTTAAAGAAAGTTTACATTTTCTGAAAAAAACCCCGCCCTATGTCAAGCACTTTTTTGACAGCTGATCAATGATAAGCGGAGTAGCCAGACCTGTCGTTTTCATAACAACAAGAACATTTTTTGTCAGAGCACAGCGAGTTATATGGTATGACCGGGTGCTCCCTGTACAGGGAACTTTCTTTGTTTTCTTTCTCTAGCTCGCTCCACCTCTTTGTTTTATCTAAGGGACTGTTCGGTATTTATGGAATGGACCACCGGAGGAAAATAGGGGAGGGTCATGTCTTTTTATTTTTTGTTGAGGGGAGGGTCATCCAACATTTTTTTGTCTGGGCGGGAGGGTAACCCAACTTTTTTATTCATGAAAAGAGCAAAATTTCAAAGTGGCTTGTTTGGTGCATATTTTTTCATGTGGCTCTCAGTCTCGGTCCCCTAGCAGATGGATCTGATCGCATACACAGAGTTTGCTGGGGGGGGGGGGGGCAGGAGGAGCACTGCCCCCTTGGTGGCTCAAACGGCTAATTGCATTGTTTAAAAAATGAGTGTAATAATTACGACCAGATATTTTATAAATATCTTAAATAACACAAAACAACTAAATGGTGGTAGGTACCTGGCTGACGATGGGAGCAGCAGGACGCAAAAAACAAAAGTTACTGTTGCACTAGTCTGGAAATCTTGCCGTGCCAACCTTGCAATAAAGGTTTCCTAAATGCCATGTATATATATGTGATGTCAGCTTAATAATTGATTGTGGGTTTTGTGTAGATTTGGATTTGTATACGTTTATTCCACTTTGTTTAAACCACGAAGTGGAGAGGCCTCGTTCACCTGTTTGGAGCTGGCTGGTGAATGTGACGCTCGTATCGGCCTTGCTGGATACACCGTGACTCTGTTTGTGGATCTACTGATCGTTGTGGATTACTTTTTTTCCGTGTCATTGGATTACGGCAAAATACGGATCTTTTTTCTTAACGTGTCTTAACGTTTTATGGTGAGTTTGGAGATGCATCTCAACAGACTGGAGGTCCAACACTGATTGTTCACCGTTACATTTTAGTTGAATTTAAGCGTCTGTCTATTGCGTTCCAAAACAGCCGTGCCGCGATTGGATTTCATAAGGGCGAATTGTTAAATTGTTACAATGTAATTTAAAATCTGCTTTAAAAATAAACATATGTGTTTTGGATCATGTTCAGCTTCGGCACCTTTACGTATGTGCTAAAATATACAATGAGAAGCCTAGAGACCAGTCCATAGCAACCAGTGTTGAATTGGTGATTTCCCAGTGTCCTTTGCTGAATGGTCTCAGTGTTTTATTGTTTTATTTCATATGAATACTAGTTTACTAGAGGAGTAACTTAGTATTTGAAGTAACGCAGTAATGCATGAAGTGTGCATTTAGTTTCCATGCTTATTGTGTTTCCACAACAATGTTAGTGAGTAAATCTACTGAAATGGCCACCACACCATAACAGAGGAGTGTGATGTGTAAGATGAGAATGCAGGGGTTAATTCTTGCATGTCATTGCTGTAAAAATCAAATGATATTTGTACTTCTTTGTTAAGTGCAAGCTTGTATGCAAGATGAGGGTCATGCCCCTTTTTCAAAACATTTTGGAGGGTCATAGGGAAATTATTACTGGCAAGGGGAGGGTCAAGTCTTTTTAGGTTCTCTCTGTTCTTTCTCTAGCTCGCGCCACTTCTTTGTTTTATCTAACGTTAGCATCGCTCCCTGTTCTTTCTCTAGCTCGCTCCACCTCTTTGTTTTGTCTAAAGTTAGCACCGCTCTCTCTCTCTCTCTGTTCTTTCTCTAGCTCGCTCCACCTCTTTGTTTTTATCTAATGTTAGCACCGCTCTATCTCTCTCTCTCTCTCTCTCTCTCTCTCTCTCTGTTCTTTCTCTAGCTTGCTCCACCACTTTGTTTTATCTAATGTTAGCACCACTCCACATACCACTCTCGAATACTGTAGCAGTAGCTGTTGTTATAGCAACAAAAGACGCTCTACTGCTTTTTGAAACTACAAAAGTGCCCTAGTCTTTCTTGTCAAAAAAGATTAAGTGTAAACATAGCCTTATAGAGGAGACACACCAAGCCGATTATCGGCCGTCGGACCGTCTGGCGAGGTCGGTGACTAGAGTCTGTTCGGTGTGTCCCGTGCCGTCGTCCGTCGGAGGAGCCGTCGGCCTTCATTTGGGCCGACCCAACATGTTCAGTCGGGAGACAGGGCAGCCTGGAAATGGCGAGCGGATGAGCCGCTCAAAATCTGACAAAAATCTTTTAAATGGACCTTTGTCAATCTGAAATGAAGACAGATTCAGAAACTGCATGGCCTATTTCTCGCTTAAAATGTTTTCAGAAACACGTTTTGGTGAACTATTTTAGTACAATATGAGATCGTATTCTGAACAAGCCGCCATGACAATCTGGCTGTGAATTTCCCATAGACAGTATATAGAATGGACCAACTGATCCCGTTGCTCTGGATGGAGACCAGTGAAGGCTGTTAGAAGCACTTTTCCGGTGAGTGCCGAGCATTACTGCGCAGCCTCCAACTGAGAGAGACGACGTAAATGTGACTTGTGCAACCTGTCTGAAAGTTGTAAGCCTTCTGATAGTTGTGCCAAGAGAAATCTCAATCATTCCCAATCTTGCAGACAGAGATCGTAGGTATATGTAAGGAGATAACATGGACACAGGCTAATTATTGCTAACTAAAATGATAGTTAACATTAGTAATTAAACTTAAACAGCTAATGCAAATCGAAACTGTCTGCGAACTTCTCCTGTACTATACGGTAATTCCTCTACTGTGCGACAGTAAGTCCCGTGGTTATGACATAATCGCCTATTTTTACAAAAACGTCTGCTACGGAGCCATAACGTGAGGTACAAGGTAATGGAGCCTTTTATACATTGTCATGTTTCTTTAGAAATAAACAATAGACAAATAAAGTCTTTAGATATAAAGTTATTCACTTTCAAAGTGACGTCAAAAAGAATGGCAGTCAATGCTAACGGGAATGCTAACGGAGGGTGAGTGCTTATTAGCATCAAAATGGCGCCATAGGAGGTTCGGGTTGTGAGGAGACGCTTACCCTCTTGGAATTTCCGGAGAAAAAAGAACCACGTGACGCGTTCGTCCAATCTGCTGCCGGTTTTCATTTTCTGGGAAACAATCGGACTGTTAATGGAAACAATACAAAGCAGCGCCGCCTGCTGCTATGGAGACGTCGGCCGTCTTTTTGGTGTGTCACCACCTTAACAGTGTAGGGCTGCACGATACACTCAAAAAAATTATTCAAGCCCTTCTTAGAGGTGAAACATTTAGATATAATTTGCTTTATTTAAATATATCTATTTAAGATCATATGTATACACATTTAAGTGGTTTAACTAAAAATGTATTAATAGCTCCACCTAAGAGATTGATTTACGTTAGATCGTCAAAAAAAAGTGTCATACGGGACCGCCCTTTGCGCATGTGCAAGACAGCGCGCTCTTTCAGTTTCCGCCCATCTCTTCATCCTCCGGCTGCAACGGTAACGTTTGGAGGACGCTGCAAAATAATAGGGGGAAATCTACTACTTGGTAAGTGTTCGTTTTCTGTAGTAGATTAGAAAGTATCTAACTGTCAAATAACAGTAATTCCGTATTACTGACTGGAATGTGTGCAACAGTTAAGCGAGCCGAATTTCACTATTCAAAGTTGAAGGGAGTTGGTGGCTAGGTAGTGGTAATTTTAGACTTTTAACGTTACTGTTTATTGACATATAGCTAGCGTTAGAGGCCACACATTGACTGCTTTGGTTAACTTAGCTTTTTGTTGCTCTTCGTTGCCGCAATATTGGACCGGGCAAAACTGGCCTGTAGACAAAAGTAAAACAAGAGTGTGTGTGTGTGTGTGTGTGTGTGTGTGTGTGTGTGTGTGTGTGTGTTTGTTTGTTTTGTCTGCCTCCATCACCTGTGGAGCCCTGCATCACTGTGTCTGTCCCCTTATTTCTCTGTCCATCTTTATTAAACAATTGTGGTGTTTTCTGTGTTTGTGCACGTTCAAGCACTGGCGACTGAGGACGCAGAAAGGGACCTAGCAACCACAGACATGGGGATTTACGTGATACGAAGAGATGGGGATCAGGAGCCTGAGGACGTTGGAGTTGTGATTGAAGGCATCAAAGTCCTGAGCAACTTGGGCAGTGTCATCATGGGCATCGTCATGCTTTTTGGGCTCATTTATGCCCTTGATTTGAGTTTTCCAGACAACCTCAAATACACCTTTGAGTTTTTCCAGGAGATCCTAATGAATTTGGATGGGCACAAGCTGAATGCAAAGATACAACAGCTGAAAATCAAGTTGTTTGCATAAGAGAACAAAACCATGTGACAATCTACCTCTAGTTTGAAAACAGTTCTGTCTTTTTGGTTTGGTGCACATCTAGGCGGGCCAAAATTGATTGTAAACCTGAATCGATATGCAGGGACGGACCGAAATTGGCGTGGGGCAGGATTTGGCACACAGGCCTTGAGTTTGACATGTGTAAGCTATAGTGTCTTTGTTGTTGAGATTTGGGATAGCTGGGCAATCATTTTGTACCAGTATACTGTTATTTCAAGTTCATATACTTGTGTTTTATCTAGTAAAAAAGTTAATATATATATATATATATATATATATATATATATATATATATATATATATATATATATATATATATATATATATATATATATATATATAGATATTATTGTTTAAAGTTGCCCTCCAGACATTATCAGTATTAAGACTCATACAAATCTGCTTGGAAAAATAATTTCTGTCTTGTTTTTTTTACGCAGAAAAAGTATTCTTTTCACATGTAAATCCTTAAAAGGGGAATTTACTCCTACCTCATTAGAATTTCCAGAATCTATGAATTTGCACATTTATTAAGTTTTCCATGTCCAGTGGTGCAGTGACATGCACATGTTATTGCATGCACATGTTACATGCATGCAGTACTGCACACCCATGTTCAGTGTATGTGCACTTTACAGCTTCAAATTTCTACATCACATTAATATTAATTGAATATTGGATCAGACTTAAATTCCAAATTAGTTGTGATATCACAAATCATGCCAGTAGGCCTGCCCTATAAAACTGGATTTTCACTGAGCTTGGAGAAAATTCCCACTTTCAGCAGATGAATGTGAAAACAACCTTTTATGTCTCAAACTCTGCACATACATGTTTGAGATTCACTGTGTAGAGCAATGTAGATTAGATGGCACTTCAGTGATCCCCACAGTGGAAGTTCACATTATTGCAGCTATGTTTCATGAGCTGTAGTAACATGTGAATGTCCCCTGTGAGGATCAATAAAGTTAATTCTATTTTACATCATTCAGCACGGTGAAGCTCAAACAACAGGAGGAACAAGAAGAAAAACATTTTTGAGTGGAGGGGCTCTAAGTAAAAGGTGTTCAAATCTTAATGTATTTCAATAAAAAAGTGTCAACCATGTTTTTTTCATGTGTATGTTAATGGGGGATCAAATTAAAAATTAATTTATATATTTAATAATTTCCTTTCCAATAATTATGTACGTTTGAGTTGGACAAATGTAAATCAATTTCATTTAGCTAATGTAATAATTTCATTTCAGCTGAATTTGGTAAGAATTCGTTAGGCTAACTCAATGACATACTGTTGTATCTATTTGATAAAAATAATATAGGCTCACTCATTTATGTTCTGTTGTATCTATTTGATATAAATGAGTTAGGCTAACTGATTTACATTTCATTGAATGGATGTACTTAGTTTGAGTTGGGGCTACATATAGTTATTGGATGGAAATCCTGCCCACAATTTAATTGAGTTCATCCAATGAGTTATTTCTTTGAGTGTATGAGGAAAATATGCGATGTGCGATTCACTTTGTTGAATATCGCGATAACGATATCACTTGCGATAAATAAACTGATATTAAATTGTACTCAGTTTTGCTGCCTTCAGTATTCTGCTAAAATTCAACAAACTGCTTGTAGAATTTAAAACAAATGAAAGGAAATCATTTACAACTAGAGGTGCAATGATGAATCAATGAATCGATTAGTTGTCAACTATTAAATTGATCGCCAACTATTTTGATAATCGATTAATCTTTTGAGTCATTTTTTTATTAAAAAAAATAAGATTTCTCTGATTCCAGCTTGTTAAATGTGAATATCTTCTAGTTTCTTCTCTTCTTTGTGACAGTAAACTGAATATCTTTGAGTTTTGGACAAAACAAGACATTTGAGAACGTCATTTTAGGCTTTGAGAAACACTGATCCACATTTTTCACCATGTTTTGACATTTTTATAGAACAAACAACTAATCGATTAATAATCGACAGATTAATCGACTATGAAAATAATCGTTAGTTGCAGCCCTATTTACAACATTCTTCTATTGAACAAATTGAACATTAACGTGAATATAGAAGGCAGTTTCAACTAACACAAAAAATCTCGGAGTGTCTTTTGCAATATGTCGCAGCCTTTCACGATGTGTTTATTGCGCCAGTTGATATCACAATGACTACAAACAAAAAGATATATTGTGCAGCCCTAATGTGTTCATATAGTGAAAAAGCATACTGTGAGAGATAAACTGGCTATCTTCAGTACTGACAACTCAATACTACAAATGATATGTATTGTACATAATTGTTGAACATTTTCCAAAGGATATGACACTTTTTAAAATATTTTATCACCTTTCAAACAGCCTTTTGTTTTCTCTATTTCCATACACCATACCAACATCCAGTGACACTATTTAAATAAGTGCAGAATAGGAATTAACATCTTCCTTTGTATAAAACATCCCGGGGTCAGATTTCTACCACATTTCGTGAAGTATGTATAACGTAAGAAAGCTTTGTTCGACTTGTTCGATGCCACACTTGTGCCTCCACTCACGTAGTGTACATTTTAACGTGTCCATGTGGTCTGGTGTATGTAGGGAAGACCATAAGGCAGTTAAAACAACGTATTAGCGAACATAAGAGTTCGATTCGCAGAAACGACCGGGATTACCCGGTCGTGGTACACTTTAACGATCATAAGCATGATATATCATCATTGCGCTTTTGTGGCATCGAACAAGTCAGTCTTCCAAAAAGGGGGGGCAATCACGACTTGCTACTAAAAAGACGCGAGGCATATTGGATATTTACTTTGCAGACTCTATCGCCAAAAGGCCTTAATGATGAATTTAATCTCAATATCATGTTATGCTAATTTGATGTTTTTTCCTTGTTTGTTTATCCTCAGGAACTGTTCATTGTACAGGTGCATATGGACTGTTATAATGTAATTTAACTAAGGTAATGATCCACTTTGGGATGGACTGTGTCCTCTCTGATTTAGAGTGAAAAATATTGGGCTAGTGAAAATGTATTGATTATGAGCCTATAACAAGATTAGTCTGATTATCCATTGTTTTTAAATGTACTGAGTGGCATTTCTTCTGCTTTTTTTCTGTTCACGGTTTGTGATGGGAGTGCCACTTTTGTGAATGAATGACGTCATTCAAGAGCCAGACCTGATTGATCCTGGTTGGTCAACCAAACTATTTAAGGCTATGGTTGAGGTGAAGTATGTATAAAAATAGACCTAAAATGCCCTGCTGTCTAAAACATTTGATTTGGAGAAGAAGAAAAAAAGCTCACTCTTAGAGCCAGTTGTTTATACTGTAAATATGGCAATTTATTCTGTTTCTCAGCATTGTATTCTCTTTTTTATTCTTAAACATAATTCTACACTCTCCTACACTTATATGAAACCTTTGAACATTAAAATATATTACTGATTTTGTATGTCCATATTTTACTTTTTGTATTTCCTTAGGGTGTGTTTTTATATAAGCCATTACAAGTCACGGTATTGGTATCGGCCGGGGCAGATGAAGGTGGTCAGGGACCCCTAGGCTGCTCTTTGTCCCTTAATCATTATGCTTTAATGGAAACATTTAGTGCCATACATTGTCCACACCCAAATAAGGTGAGCTGGTATACACACACACACACAGACACACACACAGACACACACACACACACACACACACACACACACACACACACACACACACACACACACACACACACATTGAGACAGCCAACACTGCGGTGTTTCCTCTACATTCCTTCAAGTGATGGACCACCACAGTAAGAAAATGACCACCACACCACAAAGGTCACATGAGAAATTGAACATTGTACAAAACAAAACATTAATACAAACAAGTATAAGGCCGAGTGCTTAAACTAGAGCTATGTTCGAAATCGTTCCCTATCATGGAAATAGTGAACTATTATAGTGTTTGCCATTTTGTAGTGGTGTTTGAATTCTCCGCGGTTAATTTCATTCACTATATAGTCTACTATAAAATACCCACAATGCACAGCTAATTTCAGTGTACATATGATGTAATCTACATTTTACTCCTGTATTACCACAATGCAACATGGTCGTGTTTTCCCGGAGGAGAAGAAGAAGCAGTAGTCACTGCGGAAACTGAAAAAGAAAAATTGAGCGGGCTTTCATATTTCTAACATATATAATATACAACCTTTGATATTCTCCTGAGTGCTTGGTTTTATTTCAGGGATGTATTAGAAGTATTTTAGTTTGGGTTTGTTTACATGATGCTGGGCGTGTCCACCTCCTTCACACAAACAACCGGCGCATCTACTGACGCAAGTCACGCAACGATGTGTTTTCAGTGAGTGTCTGGAATCTGGTTTGGTCGTTTCCTATATAGTTCACTATTTAATAAACACTATATAGGGAAGAGTGACATCACCACGGCTGTTGTTTCCAGCGCGAAGGCCCCGCAAGCTGGTGCGTCGCGTTGTCGTGCACCTCTGAATCTTTGTGACTACACGCCCACTGCACGCCGCGCTTTCAGTTTAACACGGTGGGAAGAGCAGGCTCGCCTCTACAAACATCTGTATGATTCTCCATGTACAGACCACAGGGTCAAACATCTGTATGAGTCTCCATGTACAGACCACAGGGAGTCAAATATCTGTATGATTCTCCATTTACAGACCACAGGGAGTCAAATATCTGTATGATTCTCCATGTACAGACCACAGGGAGTCAAATATCTGTATGATTCTCCATGTACAGACCACAGGGAGTCAAATATCTGTATGATTCTCCATGTACAGACCACAGGGAGTCAAATATCTGTATGATTCTCCATGTACAGACCACAGGGAGTCAAACAGCCTTAAACATGTGGTCAGAGAGAGACACCACACTGGGAGAACATTTTGCTGGAGAGTGTGGTAAAACATGTTTTGTCAAAGCTAAAAAAACAACTTCATTCTAAGAGTTCTTAACAGTGTTATAGGCAGACATTAATTTCGATTTGGAGATAAACAACAGTCACGTTAATGATTAGAGTAGATAAATGTAATGTTTGGCGGTACATTGGTGTTTTAACCATAGACAGTTAAGGAATGGACCAACAGATCCCGTTGCTCTGGATGGAGACCAAGGGGGTAAGCTTCTCCTCACAACCCGAACCTCCTATGGCGCCATTTTGATGCTAATAAGCACTCACCCCCTGTTAGCATCCCATTGACTGCCATTCATTTTGACGTCACTTTGACAGCGAATAACTTTACATCTAAAGCGTTAAAATAGGCTAACGATTGTGTCATAACCATGAGACTTACTGTCGCACAGTAGAGAAATTACCGTATAGTACAGGAGAAGCTCGCAGGCAGTTTGGACTGACATTAGCTGTTTAAGTTTAATTACTAATGTTAACTAGCATTTAGTTAGCAATAATTAGCCAGTGTCCATATTATCTCCTTACATATACCTACGCTCTCCGTCTCTGCAATATTCGGAATGATTGAGATTTCTCTTGGCACAGCTACCAGAAGACTTCCAACTTTCAGACACGTTGCTCACGTCACATTTACGTCGTCTCTCTCAGTTGGAGGCTGCGCAGTAACGCTCGGCGCTCACCGGAAAAGTGCTTCTAATGGCCTTCACTGGTCTCCGTCCAGAGCAACGGGATCTGTTGGTCCATTATATATATGTCTATGATGGAGACCAGTGAAGTATATTAGAAGCACTTTTCCGGTGATGGCTGCGTGTTACTGCACAGTCTCCAACTGAAATTGAAGACGTAGATGTGACGTCAGCAACGAGTCTGAAAGTTGGAAGTCTTCTGGTAGCTGTGCCAAGAGAAATCTCAATCATTCCCAATCTTGCAGAGACGGAGAGCATAGGTATATGTAAGGAGATAACATGGGCACAAGCTAATTATTGCTAGCTAAAATGCTAGTTAACATTAGTAATTAAACTTAAACAGCTAATGTAAGTCCAAACTGCCTGCGAGCTTCTCCTGTACTATACGGTAATTCCTCTACTATGCGACAGTAAGTCGCGTGGGTATGACACAATCGTTAACCTATTTTTACAAAAATGTCTGCTACGGAACCATAACGTGAGGTACAAGGTAATGGAGCCTTTTATACATTGTTGTGTTTCTTTAGAAATAAACAATGGACAAATAGAGTCTTTAAACGCTTCAGATGTAAAGTTATTCGCTGTCAAAGTGACGCAAAAATGAATGGGAGTCAATGGAATGTTAACAGCAGGTAAGTTCTTGTTAGCATCAAAATGGCGACATAGGAGGTACGTGTTGTGGAGAGAAGCTTACCCCCTTGGTTTTAACATGGGTGTGTTTACTACTGTTGCCAGGCAGCCTCCTTTCCTTTACTTACGGTTTCTTCTTCTCTACTACTTTTTGCTTGTTTACAGATTATTTTGCCTGTACGCCCTCTGGTGTTTGGGAGAATACTGCAACGAACTATGCGTTGAGCATAAATGTCTCCGTGCATGCTCGTAGAGAGCACGTCATCTACAGCGGCCTGTGCTACGGTTTTGCGCACAAGTATATCCTATGCTTTAGAAGCAGCCCTTTAATTATGATCAAGAAACACCGGAACTACAACCAAAACTAAGTGGAAAGAATACCAGATATTATCCTCTGCCACCACAGCCACAAAACAATTACAAAGGAAATATGTAACTATAAACAGCAAAGTCAAGTCAACTTTATTGTCAATTCTGCAACAAGTCCCAGACTTACAGAGCAATTGAATATGCGTTTCTCTCCGACCCACGGTGCAATAAGGACGGGTACAATAAGTATAATATAAAAGATAAGAAATATCTACAAATAAAGATAAAAAAGATAAGTAATATCTAAAAATAAAATAAAAAAGATAAGTAATATGTACAAATAAGATAAAGAAAGATGAATAAGATATACAATTAAAAAATATAAGTAATATGTACAATACAGTAATACATTGTAAATAGTGCAAATGTAAGGCAAAATCAAACAGTACAGAAAACTAAAGATAAATATGTTGAAATGACACCTATGGCCAGCTCTACTCCTGGGATAGCATTAAGCGTGTCTCGTGGCTGAGGTGATTCAATTCATTTTAATTTATGGTGTCAAATTATGGGATAGGAATAAGGAGTTATCTCAGGACACTTTACAGATAAAGTAGGTCTAGACCACACTCTAGAATATACAGAGACCCAACAATTCCCCCCTAGAGCATGCATTTGGTCCGGGTAAAGGCAGAAAGTCGTGGCAGCAGTAGTTCACATCTCGCTGGGCCTTGGCCTAAGGGAGGGAAAACTTGCAAAACTGGTACTACAACATCTTATGTAGCTTTAAGCTGGACGGTGATGCAGCCAATTAGTTAAGCATTCTTCATAAAGTGCACCCTAAGGTGATGCTCATCGGAGCGGTCTGAGGACAACAGGCAGGTCTGGAAAGGCCTGGAGCGATAACAGCAGCAGCTGGCACACCTCCAGTCAGCCGGGGGTCATGTGACCCAGGGAGCAACATCCAGCGCTGGAAGAAGTATTCAGATCCTTTACTAAAGTAAAAATACTATTACCACACTGTAAAAATACTCCGTTACTAGTAAAAGTGCTGCATTGAAAATGTTACTTAAGTCAAAGTCTGTAAGTATCATCAGGAAAATGTACTTTAAAACATTTTAGAAAGTGTAAAGGATCTAAACAGTTGTGTGTTTAATGGTCTAATCATCTCAGCTGGACTTGCAGGCCGTTATATTGTTGGCTAGTTTCATTTAGAATAAAACATCAGATTTGATAAACTGCATGTGTTTTGTGTGCAGAAATCTTAATGTGTAAAGTAACTAGTAACTAAAGCTGTAACAGATGAATGTAGTGGAGTAAAAAGTACAATATTTCTCTCTGAAATGTAGCGGAGTAGAAGTAGAAAGTGGCATGAAAAGAAAAGACTCAACTGAAGTACAAGCACCTCAACATTTGGACTTAAGTACAGTACTTAGTAATGTAAATGTACTTAGTAACATTCCACCACTGGCAACATCTGCCCTGGCCTAAAACTGAGAGCCCAACCACTTTAACCCACAGACCGACTGCTAATGCCAAATTTGAGACCTGGACCAAAACCCACAACCCAAATTATATTTCTGCTGTCTTGTTCCTTTTTTTTTGCACCAAAATAGTTTCCCTCATTTCTAACTAAGGGAGGAAATATGATATAATACGGTGGATTCTCCACTGTATTCCCCCTGTGACTCTGTCCCTCTGTAACACTGATCATGTGTCTCCCGTAGACTTTCTCAGCTATGTAGCGAGCCGTTATCTTGGTACAGAACAACATAGCGACTTGTTATGAGGATCAAATCTAATTTGTTGTGCTAAAGAATGTCGCAAATGTCCTGTGGGACAACTGATTCATCTCATGTAACTATGATTATGATGTAGGTTCTAATGTCCCAGGGAGCCAGTTGAAGTAGTCAGGGGTAGCATAAAGCTGCAGTACCGGAGGCTGCACTTTCAGGACTGCAATCCTAGGACCGCATTTCTAGGACTCTAGCTTTTCGCGACTGAAGTGGACGACTGCCAGTTTTGTGTATAGTACTTGAAAGCAATACTTGAGTAAAAGTACAAGTATCTTACCAGAAAATTACTTTGGTAGAAGTTTAAGTCACTTTTTCGAACATCACTTGACCAAAAGTCTTAAAGTATCTGATGTGAGTATCAAAAGTTTTTCTGACATTAAATGTACTTAATTATTAGAAGTAAAAGTAAAGAAAAACTTTGATTATGAACCTCGTTGTGGCTTCCTGATAGTAAAGCATAATATTCAGGGTTTCCACACCTTCTTAAAACATCTAATTCAAAGTCTGACATCAACACAGGGAAAAACAGAGACAGATTTTTAGTTTTTTATGAGGAAGAATCTTTCACTCCAATGTGCGAAAACATTTTTTTGCAAGAAACGAGTAACGAAGACGCTTAGAGAGAAATGTCTCGGAGTAAAAGTATACATTTAATTTAGAAAAAGTAGTGGAGAAAAAAGTTTCCAGAAAGTTTCCAGAAATATAAATAAAAAAGTAATACAGAAACGTGAAAATTTGAATTCAGAAAATTCGAATTAAGTAGAGTAACAAAGTATTTGTACTACGTTAAGTTACAACACTGCATGTTCTCTTAATACATCTATGCATTTCCCCCATGGATTATATATATATATATATATATATATATATATATATATATATATATATATATATATATATATATATATATATTATATTGACAATTTATACCGCAAGATGGACGACCAACACAAAGAAGTGGAGTGTGAGTGACGTTTCTGATTGTGAGTAGCGTTACTTTTTATTAGTTTAAAGCCTCAGTGCGTAACTTTTTGATATTAATGAACGTCCGTTATATTCAAGCCATTGCCAAATGAGTTAATTAAGACTATCAGCTCCACTTCTCAGTATGACTATGTTCACGCGCAGAAACTCAAGTGAAGATAATGACCTCTTCTGAAGAATCCATCATGTTTTTTTAATCCTCCGTGTCCTCCTTGGCTACTAGTGACTGCGTGGAGGAGGGGTGGGGGTGTTGCGCGATCACGGAAGACTTGTATCATGTGGACGCGGCGACAGCTTTGTTGTCATTACTTAGAATTCCTCATGGGGGAGACAGAAACTACACACTATAGCTTTAACGCTGATATTGAAAACAGTTCTGGTAAGTTAAGGTTGGCTAACTAGCCAAAGTGTGAGTACGTTAACTAACGCTAACTTTGCTAGACTTTTGGGTGAAAGAAAAAGTTTAAAACTATGCTATATAAAACTATATTTTCTATTTTACTATTTCAATTTTATATTTATTTTTCTGTCAGTCATATTGAGAGCTGCTAAACTATGCTTCGTTGTTGAAAACAATGACAATAAAGATCTATTTTATTCTATTCTATTGTTGGAGTATCAAAAGGAAAAAAACAGGTCTAGAGTAAAAGCTTCTGATGGAGAAATGTTTGGAGCCAGAACACTGCTGCTGCCTGATTTAACCTTTAGCTGCCCCCAAAAGCATGACATATGTAAAACAATATACTCTATGTTCATATATACAGATCATACAGTGGAACCAGATGGGAGTATTGAAGCTGTGAGGCCCTGACCCAGCCCCAGCTTCACTTACACATTATTATGATGAACACAAGCCTCCGGAAAAGATCTGCATTATATTTGCTGACTCCGTCCAGTGTTTTTTTTAAAACTTCTCTCTCCCAACACATGTGAACACTCCAAAGGGGCTCAGACCCCTCTGGAAGGAACTGTATTCAGACCCACTCGAGACTAGGGTTGGGCATCGTTTTGATTTGAACAATTCAGATTCTTTCCTTTCATTCCGGTTCGTATTGATTCTCGACTCAATTCTTTGAGGGGTAGAGTTGAAACGGGTCACATGCTTATTTCACAGATGAGAGGAAAATGTTATTTTGATTCAGTGGTGATTTACAGTTTTACTGGGCTCAAAATAAAGCCAGACTTAAGCCTGGTTCACACGGGACGATTTTAAAATTGTCGGCCGATTTTCCAATCCTGAGCGACCCCACACGTGGCGATAAATCACGGGTCTAACAGTTTTGGTTGTACAGTGTGTGGTGAAAAAGCACACGGCAAAATCAACACATCACACACAAACTGATTTGACTCCCGAGCATTCCCAGGTCAGACAGGAAATCTCGCAAAATCCCTCGAGATCAAACGTGATATTCTTTACACGAAACGTTGTACAAACATTCACGGTGTTGCCACAGGTCGACGAGTTGGTTCTCCATCTCCGACGTCCACCGGACTTTCTGGTGCGCCATGTCGCCGGCTGTTTTGATTTTGTTTCCCGGGGCTTTCCTCGCCACCTTGTCACTTCGCTTTCTGATTGGCTACACGCCACAGTCCACAGGCTCTCGCCACTCGTTTGTCCCCGGGGGACACCACACACAACGAGAAATCGGCCCAAAAAAATCCAACATGTTGGATATCCCCGATTTGAGATCGGAGCGGTACCGACGTCTTTCCGAGCAGACGAGAGCAGTCTTAACACACCACACACGGCAGGAATATCTGATCAGATTATTTTACGATAATCGGAGCATCCTTAAGATTGTCAGAAGGGGTGAGTCGGGGCTAAAATCGGCCTAATTATCCTGCCATGTGAACCAGGCTTAACTGTGCTCCATGGCTGCAACAACGCATACCAAAAAAACGGATGAGCCATTCATGTACTTTATGTACTTGTAGCGCCCCCTAGTGGTCAATTTTCGTAAAATGTGTGGAGCACCTCCAGAGGGTCATGGCAAACAAGAATCTTAAGTTTTGCGTTGATAACATTTATTTTGGTCGAGATATGGCAAAGTTGATGTTTTCATACTTAGCTACACAAATTTTGTGCGTAATATGCGCAATTTTTATCCTATAAAAATTCTTTGGTTAACTTTTTTTGGTCTGGAGATGCTACCTGCCAAGTTTCGTGCATATCGGTCGCACGGTCTAGGAGGAGTTCGGCAAAGTAGGTTTTCGAGCTGGAAGTACGGCGGTCGCTACGGAAACCAAAACTTAGTTAGTTACTCGTGTTAAATTTGGAAGCGAGGATCGGATTCTAAACCACATTTTCCAAAAGATTCCAATAATGAAACAATTCCATTGGAATCGTAATTTTTGAAACGATTCCAAGTGGGAAACGGTTCTCGATGCCTGATCCTCTTCGGGAGGGGGTCTGAGTACGGTTTGCCTCAAGCCTGCGTTGCGGTTTTTCTTCATCTGTGTAAACACAGCATGCTTCAGGCAGGGGCAGACTGGGACAAACCTGGCAATTCCGTCCCTACCGGCCTAATTTCAGAAGGGGACATTATTTGCTTTATAATAGCATAAACCATGGCACCAGCAGCATGAGGCGCACTTACAGGCTTTCATAATTACATAATACACACACTGAAGCAATTCATAACACCTTCAAATAAACTACCATGGCACAATCTTAGAATAGAATGGAAATGCTTGCATATTTAAAACACATTAATATACTACATACTTAAACACCCAAAACACAAAAGTACAAAGTCATAGTGGACCCAAGCTTTTATTTTGAAAAGTAGAAGCCTGACAGCACCAGACGGGAGGCTCCAGGCTGCAGTTGTACAGTCTTGCATAATTTTGTCAATCTAGTGTGATACGCCAGTAGTGCCGCATTATTTTCTTTTTTCCAGCGGCCCAAATCGGCCCAAGAGTGCATCGGCCCATCTGTTATTCGCCAGAACTGCCAGATTGCCAGATTGCCAGTCCGCCTATGGCTTTAGGTTCGCTTTGCCCTTTTGGCTTTTGCCAATGTATTTTAGCCCAGAGGCCCCATCAGAAAGAACTGAGAGAACTGAATCCTCTTTCAAGTAAACTGAACATGTGAACACAAAAAGAACTGAGTCCCTTTCCTTGTGTTGTCTTCCCGTCAACACTGAAAAAAAACACTTTTGTTGTTTTTCTTTTACGTTTTTTTTTCTTTCGTTTTGGTCAATTTTTTCAACATTTTTATCGCTTCTTTTGACGTTTTGTTGCTTTTTCTGATGTTTTTGTCATTTTTCAATGTTTTGGGTGCTTTATCCAACATTTATGACGCTTTCTCCGAAGTTTTTGACGTTTTTTTCATTGTTTTTGTTGCTTTTCTCAACGTTTTGTCGTTTTTTTTACATTTTCGGCACTTATTTCAACGTCTCATATTTTCTGATGCAAAAAAACTTTGAAAACGGGTCAAATTTGACCCGAGGACAACATTAGGGTTAAGAAGGACTACATGTGAAAACACCCTAACTGACTCCCTATGACACACAGCATACACACAGCATTACCACGTCAAAAATACGTTCCAGGTTCTAAGAGAGAAGGCTTCACAGTTGTCATATCCATACAACAGTCCATGTCAGAAGTCAAAGGGCCGTGTGGAGCTGGATTTAAAAGCTGGCGAATTGTTAAAGAGAGGAAGCAGCATGGTGTGAGGAGCCTGGAACAGCTGACCCAACACAGCAGCCACACCCGGGGCAAAAGTTTTTCCAAGAGCTGAAGTTATTAGTGCAAACACATACAAGGTCACGTAGGGATTACGCTGCATTCCAGAGATGCAGGAAATGAGTTAGAAGTGGGTTTGATTCAGAGCCCACTGATAAGGTCAAATAAGAAAAGCTACTATTGCTTCTTTTTCGTCTCTTGCAATTTGTTGCATTACGATTCAGGGTGAATTTCCTATTACGAATGACATTTGCTGTCTCATTCCCAGAGTCACACCACTTTCATCTCTGTGCACCCGATGCAAAGATACTGCAGCTCTGGGATGTTTTTAGCCTAGCTTAGCACAAATACTGGGAGCACAAACTGCTAGACAATGGTGGAAAGTAACGACGCACTATCAGTGTTTCCAATACACTGCCTGACACATTAATTTTCTATGTTTTTAAGCGTTTAAAAAAAATAGTAAAAAATAAATAAATAAATAGGGTTGGAAGGGTTGTTGTTGGCTTCTCCCTGCAGAGAAGATGGCTGGTACTTCAGTATACGGGTTAATATCGTTTTATACAACTTTCAAAATGACGTCTGAATTTATAATAACAAGCACATACTAACTCCCATTTTCTCAGAAAATCTGTTGTGAAACATTTTGAGAGAATATCATTTGAAGAATTGCAGATTTGTTTTAACATCACACTACTTTTTTGAGCATGCATGTAAACATAGTCAGTATTTAGCTTGAAACTGTTTACCACATTACTGATGATTATTTATCTAAAATCTCATTGTGTTAATATTTTGTGAAAGCACCAGTAGTCAACACTACAATATCATCGCAATATCGACATCCGTGTATTTGGTCAAGAGTATCGTGATATCGGATTTTCTCCATATCGCCCAGCCCTAAAACACCAACATTTTGTATTAAAAAGACCATAGTACTATAAAGTAGCCACTTGATAGGGCCAACTGAATACACAGAGCGAGGACTGTGGCTTCTGTCCTCTAACACTTGGAATCTAAGATGGGAGCACTTCAAAGCCAGTCTGGACAGGAAGAGTGATTTTTAAAAGGCCGGTAACTTTTTCAGAACACATATGGCATGTGAGTATTAAGATAGACTTGAAGACATCTGAACCTGTCCTTTAATGCAGGAGAGGGGCTTCAATGTTATTTGGGCCAGGGACCCCGTAGCTTAAAGAGAGACCGAGTAGGGACCCCCTACTACATATACTGTATACAATTGAGTTGCATTTTAAACTGGGCCGAATAATGGATATAATTTATGCATTGTGTTTTAACGTTACACATACATGTGGAAAGCACAGTAAATGGGTTCAATTCCCACTGTGCTACATCAACCAATGTGTCCCTGAGTAAGACACTTAACCCCTCGTTTCTCCAGAGGCGTGCGACCTCTGATATATATAGAAATTCTAAGTCGCATTTGGATAAAAGCATCAGCTAAATGACATGTAACGTAAATTCTTAAGCTTAACTGTATGGTTACAATAGTGGCTACCTTACCTATAGTAAGCTTATCTTCAATGTTAAATGTCCAATTTATCTTTGCTATTAATATGTTGGATTCAGAGCGGCCCTCCTGCACTAACTCTGACGGCCCCCTGGGGGTTCACGGACCCCCTGTTGAACATCTCTGCTTTAATGGCTAATGAGCAGATTTCTCTTCCTATACCAATTTAAGGGGAAAAAAAACATTTTACAACAGCTTGACAGTTGCAATGTTGAGATTTTTTTTTTTTTTTATTCTCATGAAGCAATCAAGGTAGTGTATATATAAGACTGTTTTCTATAAATATAAAAGATTCTCTTCATAGCAAATGCAAAAGGAAACGACTTCAAAGCTGGGACTATTGTACAGCTGTCAACACAATAAAAGAATTATTAGGAACCGGAAGCACCGTGTGGAAGAGCATTTGACAGGAACACAAGTCCCGATGTGTGTGTGTGTGTGTGTGTGTGTGTGTGTGTGTGTGTGTGTGTGTGTGAGCGAGCGAGAGCCGCTATGTTTCCCAGGATCACATTACCCTGCACATCAACCCAAGTCTCCTCTCAACCATAACTGACATATTCAATGTCATACAAATGTGTCGGTACAAATGAATCAAAAATGTGTTTTGTTACAAACATTTATGATATGTGTAGGGCTGGGCAAGATATCGATATTATATTGACATCAATGTATGAGGCTAGATATTGTCTTACATTTTGGAAGTCGTTACATCGTGATATGACAAGTGTTGTCTTTTCCTGGTTTTAAAGGCTGCATTACAGTAAAGTTACCCACTTAGTATATTCACATTACTGATGATTATCAAACAGGTATCAAAACTTTGTTAATATTCTGTAAAAGCACCAATAGTCAACCCTACAATATCACCATCAATATATTTGGTCAAAAATATTCTGATATTTTCTCTATATTGCCCAGCCCTAGATATGTGCATGACAAACAACCCCCCCCCCAACCTGTAGATAGAACCATATTCACAGTGCCATGGTTAAGCTTGGCGAGGACTCTGATAAAGTTACAAGAATGATAAAATTGAGTTTTTCGAACAAACATATGCAAACGTACATCCCTTGTGCCGTCAGGCTTTCATACAAAGATGAATTTAATACAGAAACACACGCAGGTGCATTTGCGGTTCAGTATCTGATCACCTTTTAGCATCACAGTTCTCAATTATATTCCAAACCTGCAGTTAAGACATAAGATCCGAGCAGTATAATATGTGAAGATTGGAGCAAACCTTTCTCATTGACACTATTAATCTCACACTAGCAATTATTTCCATTAACCATTAATATGCAGATTATTTGCCCAATTAACCAATTATTTGTTTTTCTTAAAAATGTCAGGAAAAAAAAAGACAAAAATGCTGAATTACTGAAACGATTAATCAATTATGAATTAAGTTTCTGATTGGTTTTCTTTCAAACATCTTATCCATTACTCAACTAATGGTGTCTGCTCTACTCTGACGACACAGAGGGTGCACCTACTTTCACACGGTCTTCATTTAGTCGAAGTGAATGCATGAAAAGTTAAATTCAAATGTTCTTATTGCTTTGGTGAAATAGAAACAATTAGGATTATTAGGTGAACTCCAAAAGGGTGACCAATGATTTGACATAGCATTGTAGGAAGAAAAATGCTTTACGGTTCCTATACGTGCTTCAACATTCAACAGAGGCCTTGTGCTCGATTGGTATGTCTCCCAGCTGTGTAAGTAACAACTCAAAATGCCACTGCAGGCAGATTTTGTATTCAAAAGCTCAATGAACACACCTACAGCCCATTTTAATGCCGTTTCCAAACGCTGTTAGAAGGAACACACCAGTGTTTGTGCATGTTTAACTCGGAGGACGAAAGACGTTTTGACGTCTTTCATCTGAAAATTTCGTTTCAGACATTTATTAACTATTTGTAACCTCAGACTTTATTGAACTCATTTCGAGCACCGAAACAATTCGTACAACACGTCATAAGTCAAGGTGTGCTTTCTTTTTTAAGGAATTTCCAAAAGCGAACATTAAAGTGCTCATATTATGCTTTTCCCCTTTCCTTTATTGTGTTATATATCTTTTTTGTGCATGTTATAGGTTTACAAAGTGAAAAAGCCCAAAGTCCACCCCAAAGGGACTTACCATCTCCAACAGAAAACACTGTTCACAAACTGCTCCAAACAGCTCTATTGTAGTCCAGCCTTTACTTCAGAGACAAACGTGGTCACATTGTAACACACATTATAATGCTCGCCTAGCTGCTAGCGTGGCACGCCCTCATACTCTGCTTCTGACTGGCTAGCAGTACTTACTGCGCATGTGTGACTCCCAACAAAGATGGAACAGAAGTTGAGATGCCTCACTCTGTAGCTAAAACAGAGAGCTCAACACACAGGGTGAAAAGAGGAGCTGCAGCAATGTGCAGTACAACAAATATATGGTGTTTTCTGAAAATTAAACTACATAAACCTATTCTGATATAACTTCTAAATACAATTATGAACCTGAAAATGAGCATAATATGAGCACTTTTAACATTTTAGCTTTATGGCCAAATTATCTCTTTGCACATTGCTCTAGAAAAAAAAAAAAAAAAAAAAAAAATCGGGGCGTCATTGTACGGAAAGCTGAGTTTGTTCTGAACATTTTGATATGAAACACACGGGGATGAGTTATATGCAAATACCTTAAAAAAGGTAACTGTAAGAAGATATGAAAATGCTCTTAGTGTTTCCCAAAGCCCAAAATGACATCCTCAAATGTCTTGTTTTTCACAACTCAATTCAGTTTACTGTCACAGAGACAAGAAACTAGAACATATTCACATTTAACAAGCTGATGTCAGAGAATTTGACTCAAACAGATTGAGATTATAAAAAAAAGTTGGCAATTAAGTTTAGCATCTCTAAATTAAAGTATCGCCTGAGAGAAGGTACTATTGTAAAATGCACTTCTACACATTTTCCGGAACTAAAAACATGTAGAAACACTGGTATGGTCCTTTAACCTGGCATCGTAGTGTGTGCTTTATTTTTGGAAAGGAATGATCTGACTGTCAGGGCCGTGCTCCAGTCCCCAGGCATCTGTCACAATGGCTCACATTCACAACCTGTGCACTCATAGGCGTCATTCATTTTAAAATAATCAACACTGGGCTTCTTTTTTTTTTTCAACATTTTTGTAGCGTTTAACGCTTTTTCTGACATTTTTGCTGTTGAAAAAAGCCGCAAAAATGTCGGAAAAAGCGAAACATTGAAAACGCGACAAAAAATAGTGGTCTGAATGAAGCTTGGCGAACTACTCTTTATTTTCTGAGCTCACTAGATGGCGCTCTCTGTTCAAAGAAAAAGGTTAACCCTTGTGTTGTCTTCGTTTCAAACTTGAAAAAAAACTTTTTACTGAAATTTGTGGCGTCTTTTTTCACAATTTGTTTTTGCTTTTTCCAAACGTTTAAATTTTTAATTTTTTTTCTTCTACACATTCAGCGCTTATTTCTACGTCCAATATTTTCTGATATAAAACAAAAATTTAAAAACGGGCCAATGTGACCCGAAGTCAACACAAGGGATGGCAATTCAGTGTTTCCAACCCTTTGTTGACCAGAGAGCGCCACCTAGTGAGCTCAGAAAATAAAGACAGTGGCTCATGAAGCTTCATTTGACCATCACTAGACAAAAACCATACTAAGTTTTTGTCGCCTTCTTTTGACGCCTCTTGAGATTTTGGCGCTATTTCCGTCGTTTAGCCCCTTTTGACATTTTGTTCGCTTTTTCAAGTGTTTTTTTTTCAACAATTCTTTAGATGCTTTTTGTTGATCTCAACCCCCCCAATGTTGAACCCAAAGTTACGCCCTTGTGTGCACCAGTTCTTGTCCCGGACCGCTGACATTTCCCCTTCAGACCCAGGCAACCGCTGCAACGCTGCATAATGTACTTCCAACACCGAGTGCTCAAGCTAGAAAGACTGACATTACACCTGGAGGTGGCCGGCCAGTCCTCGCCTTCACTTTTCAAAGTCAGTGAACAGTGTCACAGCTCTCTGTCAACCGGATGCGTCTGTCTTTTTTTAACATCCTGCACAACCCTTACGACTGGGAGCCACGAGGAAGCACTTGGGTTTCAATGGACTCTGCTTAGAATAGAGCCACAGTAGTCATGAGGGGAGAGAGGGGGGGGCGGGGGTACTCCCAGTGGTGTCCACAGCAAGTCAGGTCATGGGACCTCGGCATCAATGATGCTCAGCTGGCTCTTTGTGATGATTAAGTACAACTCCATGGTGTCCAAAGTATGAAAAAAAAGGTGTGTGGTTTTTTTTTTTTTTTTAAAATAAGAAAAAGAAGTTTTTAAATCTTTAAATACAAATATATACTTACAAAAATCTCACAAATGTATATGTACATTAAAAAAAAAAAACATACAGAGTATCCTCTGTAAGTCTGAGGAAAAAAAAATCTAAAGAAAATAATGAAGTGGATTGTTACGGAAGAGCATAAGGGCCACATGTGAAGAAATGTACTTGAGTTCTGAGAGAAAATATTCTCTTTCTGAGAAAATCTGAAGAAAAACAAATACTGAGAAAGAAGTCGGAATTCTTTTCTCAGAATTCTGACTTCTTTTTTTTTTTTAACCTAAAAAACAAACCAAAAAACTCAGAATACTAAGAAAAGTCAGAATTCTGACTTGGTTTGTTTTTCAGTAAAAAAGGTCAGAATTTTGACTTCAATCTCAGAATTCTGACTTTTCTGAGATTGAAGTCAAAATTCTGACTCTCTTTTTTAACTTTGAAAACAAACTGACAGACAAATTCTGACAGAATAATTTTTTTTACTTCAAAAAAACAAAACAAAAAAACAAATTCTAAATAAAAAGATCAGAATTGCATTTTCTCACATGTGGCCCTAATCCTCTTCCGTAGTTTATCATTCAGTTTGTCAGTAAGCAGTCTGTGTGAGGTGAGGGCCGAGGGAGGGGGCAGGAGACCCCATCACACCGTGGTCTCCCCTTGTTTACTGTGGGCCAGTCTCGTGTAAAACCTCCTCCACGAGTTCAGCGTCTTCCCAGACCAGATCCAGAAGCCGGACGTGATGCCCACAATCAGCGTCATCAGGTACTTGATCATGAAGACGGTGAAGTCGGGACTCATGTTGGGGTGGTTCTGGACGGGACAGGGCACGGCGTACGTCTTGCACGTCTGGCTGACCCACGTCCTCTCCCACTGCTCTCGGAACGCCTGCTCGTAGAAGTAGCAGGCGATGACGATGGTGGCCGGCACCGTGTAGAGCACGCTGAAGATCCCGATCCGCACCATCAGCTTCTCCAGCTTCTCCGTCTTGGTGCCGTCATGCTTCATGATGGTCCGGATGCGAAATAGGGACACAAAGCCTGCCAAGAGGAAGGAGGTTCCGATGAACAGGTAGACGAACAGCGGCGCCAGGACGAAGCCCCGGAGGGCGTCCACGCTGTTGATGCCAACGAAGCAGACCCCGCTCAACACGTCTCCGTCCACCTGGCCAACGGCTAGGATGGTGATGGTCTTGATGGCGGGCACGGCCCAGGCGGCCAAGTGGAAGTACTGAGAGTTAGCCTCGATGGCCTCGTGGCCCCATTTCATCCCCGCTGCCAGGAACCAGGTGAGAGCCAGGATGACCCACCACAGTGAGCTGGCCATGCTGAAGAAGTAGAGCATCATGAAGAGGATGGTGCAGCCCTCCTTTTTCGTGCCCTGCACCACAGTCCTTATGTCATTGTCGAACCTGTCATTGCAAACCACCTTGTCCTCCAGCAGAAAGCCAGCGATGTAGGCGATGGACACCATGGTGTAGCAGCCAGAGAGGAAGACAATGGGCCGCTCTGGGTAGCTGAAGCGCTTCATGTCCACCAGATAGGTCAGCACTGTGAACAGGGTGGAAGCACAACACAGCACTGACCAGATGCCGATCCATATCCGGGCGAATTTCAGCTCCTCCTCGCTGAAGTACATCATCCCGTGAGATCTCTTTGGCTCGCAGGGAGCGCCGCAGTTCTCCTGCCCGAGGAAGCGGTAGTTCAGGTAAGGGGGCACCCTGAGCGAGGCCGGGCAGCTGAACTGACCGTTCGCGGGGCCAGGAGGCGCGCGCTCGGTGGGGTACAGCGCGGGGCCGTCCGGCTCGGGGCGGTCCGTCATGTTTTGCCCGACACACAGCTCTCCCGCGCCGTGTACCGGGAAGGTCTCGCACGCGAGGCTGTCGGGCCACTGGAAGCCGAACTTGTTCATGAGCGCCTCGCAGCCCTGGCGCGCGCGCTCGCACAGAGAGCGGCACGGAGGCAGCGCCTGTTCGAGCACCGTGCACACGGGCGCATACATGGAGCAGAGGAAGAACTTTAAATCCGGAGAACACTGGACTTTAACCAGCGGGTAGAACTGGTGCACCTCCAGCCCGGCGTCCTCCTGGTTGGTGTGGCCGAGCAGGTTGGGCATGATGGTCTCGTTGTACGCGATGTCCGTACACAGCGGGATGGAAATGGGCTGGCAAAACCCGTGCTCCGGTATAGACATTCCTCTGTCACCGCCGCCGTATTGCCCATTGACTCGAAAGATCCCCATGTTTAGAAACAGCATAAAAAACAATAAAGTCAAAACGGCGCGAAGAAGTCTGTTGTAAGCCATGGTGAAGAATGTATCCGCCGTGGTACTTTGTATTTGTTGCTAACTTACTTGCGTTCCCTCGCCAGGCTAACGTTACTTCCTTGAATGCTCTTTGTTGGCGTTTCTTAGCGAGGTAAAAGCAGCTTCTTCCAGCGGGGTTCCACTCGTCCTTTTCCCCGGCTTCACACCGAGCCGAGGTGATACAAACATGGAACAAAACAAATCCACAGATTGTGTATGACAAGCTCGACTTCTCCAGTTAAAATCCGCAAAAGATGAAAGCGTAACGTTACTCCTCCAGGAAAGCGTCTGACCTAGTGTTCAGTCTGCCCGACACAGCCAGTCTGCTGTTCCAACCTGTTCTGCTCTCCCTCACTCTCTCATTCCCACAAAAGTCAAATACAGCACCGTATACCAATAGCGCTTCCGGTCACAACCATCAAAATAAAAGTCTATAATATGCAGCATTATACTGAATAAATTTGACATATGTTTCAAATACTTCGTGGCTATATGCATGTTTATTGAATATAAGTAATGCTCTGTTGTAGCATGTGAACGCCTGTTTATGTTGTTGGTGTTTTAATCATTTGTATGCTGCCTTTTTGACAAGGACTTTTTTGACAAATATTGTGTTCTGTTTAAAAGCAGGCAAAAAAAAAAGAGTTATCAATAGTTTATGTGGGTTTTTATAGGCTATAAAAAAACATTAGTTAGCAATATTAGTGTTTAAATGAGTGATCAAATTAAAAATGTTGCCACTAAACATGCCTTCACTAAAATACATTGTAGCCTACCTACTATCAATAGCTGTCAAAAAGAAAGAAGAGAAGAAAGAAGAAAAGAGAATTACATTGAAAAGATATCTACTTGTCAATGATTAGCTTTGTCAGTATAACACTATCGGTATGGTGTATGAGTTATATCCCGTCAGATAAACTACAGCTGCACTGAAATACTTCCTGTTTACATCTGTTTCACTTTGACTAGCTTTACAGATCTCTCTCTCTCTCTCTCTCTCTCTCTCTCTCTCTCTCTCTCTCTCTCTCTCTCTCTCTCTCTCTCTCTCTCTCTCTCTCTCCAACATATGGGGGGCGTTTTCCCTCTTGTTAGCCTGGATTGCAGAGGTCCATTTAAGTTCATCTCTGCACATTTATTGACATGAAGAATGCTGAATGCAAGGGCACGTAGGTTTTGTTTCAACATTGGGGGTGGACACAATATAAACAGGGGGTATGGGGGTTCTCCGCCAGAACATTTTGAGCGTCAAAAAACTTAATTTCCTGCATTCTGGTGATTAGGCCTATCTATGCAACATTTTGTGCCTTTTCTGCACAAATTACGTCTTTATTTTTTATTTTATTTTCTACTATAGCACAAGTAGACTTTCAATTTCACAATGACTGTTTTCCATCAGATCATTTATAGATGTGCTGCAAGGTTAAGATGGTACGGTCCACTATAGGGGTTTCTGAAATCACTGGGAAACATATTTACAGGTAAGAAAGATGTATACATGTTTTCAGCCCCCTGAATGGTTACCTCTTTTGGGGAGTGGCTTGTCAATTTTTTTTGAGGGGGACATCCTGCATACCCCCATCTTGGACAAGTTCTTGTAAACTTAGCTGCTGGCTGAACAAACTATCCTCTCTGTTGGAGCGGTCTATGGATGTATTATAAGACCACACGGCTACTTAATATGCACGTGAATGACATCATCGTCATGTCCTAGTTCTTCATTCTGGATGATGCCACTGCAAATGAGGCATACAGGTTTAGCATTATTGAACTGACAACAGGCCTTTCTTCCTGCAAGCGTTTTCCACCAATTTAGTAAGAAAGTGAAAATATCAAACAAGGATAGGTGTATGTAGGTATAAATACATTTTATTTTCTTTATTTGAAAGTGTGTCTGCTTAGAAATTTTAATCCCTAAGGAGTAAATCTTATCAGTGTCAGTGAGCCAATCAGCATGCCGCACACTTCTACCAAGATCTAATAATGTCTGTGATTGGCTGTCTAACGTTACACATCGTAGAGACACGCAGGAAAAACTCTACATTACAGAGACGGCTCACGTAGTAGGAGTTGGAAAATAAATACAAAGATTTGTGCCGTAATGTTGTAATTCCTTTTTGTTAAAATGGATTTTTATGAAATTGGTATCGAAAAAATATTGTTAAAGGTCCAATATCATGTTCCTTTTCAAGTTTAAACTTGTATTTTGGGTTTCTACTGAAACATGTTTTAATGTTAAAAAAAAACATAATTTTTCTCATAATGTCTGTCTAAATATACCTGTATTCACCCTCTGTCTGAAACGCTCCGTTTTAGCGCCTGTCTCTTTAAGACCCCTCCTAAAAAAGCCCAGTCTGCTCTGATTGGTCAACGTTTACAGGTCTACCACATCTGCGCTATCGGAGTTTCTGCACTGCCAATGCAGCCGGGGAATGACTGAAACGTCACTGTAGTGGCACGTTCTACCTATATATAGTATAGTTGTGACATCACAACGTACATAAGTTCTGACGGCTCGTTTAAAGACAGTTTCTGAAAACGGGCTGTGTGCGTTTCTCTGTGCATTGAGTTTTTTGATACTTTCACAGTATTTATATAGCACCTCAACCTGCTTTATAATCAAAAGAGACATGGAAATCTCACTTTTTACAATAGACCTTTAAGGAACTGCAATCAAAGTCAGGGTATTGGTATCGGTACCAGTATCGAAAATATTTGAATGGTACCCAGCCCTAACCGCCACAGGCACTCGACGGAGAGCAGAAACAAAGTCCGAGCTCCACAGACACATCTGAAGCATTATTAAATTTTATTTCAGGTAAAACAACATTAAACAACATTTACAGAAGGACATTACATCTTCCATAATAACATTACATACAGGTCGTAACAAATAATGCAACAGCTAATCTACTGTATACTATATTGTTTCACTTGACGAAGTGACTGATGACACTTCTGTTTTTCCGAAACCACTTGTGAAAATGACGTACTTTCAGTGCAGCATTCAAAAAGGAAAAAGAAAACGCAAGAGAAGCTTTGTTGGAAAAAGTTGCAAAACACAGATTCATTGTTTAGCACAGCAAGGATGCACCTTGGATCCAACCTATTTTTACTACCGATGCCACTTCTGTCCACACGATAAAGAATGCCAAAAATAGATGCCCTTTATTTATATTTATCATATATGGTTATTCATATATGATTTCTCTTTGATAGTAGTAACCCTCCTGTTGTCCTCGGGTCAAATCTGAGCCAATTTCAAAAAGTTTCTATATCAGAAATTTGTGTTTTTTTCAACCAAATTGTCAAAAAAAATAATGTGGCTCATAACAAGTAAAATAAACGATCAGTTCACTACTTTCATTAAATTTAGTTTAATTCAATTTAATAGCATTGGAAAGAAATGATAAAATAACGTTAAAAAAAGTGAAAAAAAATCTTCAAAAACATGGGAAAAAGTGACAAAACGTGTCAAGAAAAGACGACCAAATAGTTTTAATTTTAAATTTAGACCCAGAAAAACAAAAGTTGCATGTTCGATGGGAAGACAACACAAGGGTTAAGGGGACCTTTGCAACCCTGTATACATTGTGGAAGCATCACTATGTCACAGCCTAATCAATTTCCACCTTTTGACATTTCTTCTTCTTCTGCTATTAGTTCTCATTTTTCCTGTCACAGTGCTAAATGTGCAATGTCCACCAAGTCTGTCCTTCACTGGACTTTATTTGAAATATACGAAGAACATTCAAGTTTGAACAGAGAGTGCCTTCAGGAACTCTGTCCACCCAGGACTCAAAAATATAAGTTTTTGTACAAGACTGCAGGCTGCCGAACTCCACGGAAATAAAAGTGTCGATGGGCAAACAAAGCGATGTGTGCCACGAGGAGAAACATGCCAAAAATAATTATTCAGCTGCTAATACTGCCTGCAATCCCTCAAAGCCACACGCGGCTGGGCAATCGTAGCACAGCTCCGTGGTATTAACCCTCTTCTGTCACAGCACTTTACTGGCATTACCCACCCCCTTTCCACCCCTTTTCTCTGCTGCACAATCACATCCTGGGGATGACACTGAAAAGCTGCAAGATAACTTCAAGTACAGAATTTCTATGAGCTCTCCTCAATCTGTGGTTACGGTTCAAAACGGGGGATGATATTTACATTTGTAAGAATGGCTGGTTCATATATATTTATCATTAGGGGCAAAGCAAGTGCACAAAAACCATACAGGCTGGAATGTAGGGCAAACAGATTTTTCTTTAAAGTGAATTTTCAAAACACTATTTGGGAGAGTCTAGCCCATAATCATTTATTTTGCCTCAGAGCCACTACCCTCTATGGTCGAAGAAGCTAGACTGGAACACAGTCTTGGTAAAATACCAAAGCACTATAAGACTCCAATTCTTTCTGTTTATTGATTATCCTCATTTAAAGGATAGGTTCAGAAATGTTCAAGTCTATCTCAACTCAAGTGGCTACACTGTAAATAATAGGGGGGAAATCCACAGTGCTTGTTCTGTGGAAAAATTAATTCCAAAGTTCAGCCAAAAGTAATATTTAGCAGTCCCAAGCCAACTTTCCATCCAAATGTAGCAAAAATTAACCAAATTTCCAGAAAATTGCCTGTGATGCAAATATTAGGAGTTGGGGTAAAGAGATTTGGTTAGTGATGTATTGAGATAGACAATTAAAAATTCCAAATCTATTCTTGAATGTGACAGACTGCAAAGCAAATACCAGCTGGAGGAGGGGCAGGCTGCAGGCTTTTACCGTACTGTAGCTGATAGGACTGGATGGGTGCGGGAAGGTTATCCTAGCAGGCAAGACATCTATATTATAAATGTGAGTAAGTGTGTGTGATAAGCCATGGAGCGACATGATAAGTATCCACAGTTTCCAATTCTCCATGACGTCACATTTGCAGCCTCATCTCTTGGGCTAATCAACAGTGCAGGGCCAATATTATTGTTCCTTCAAACTGATTGATAAGGTGGAAGCCATTGTATTGATAGTACTTCACAACTATTATCACCATACATCTAAGCTGTAATATTCAGATATTTTCACACAAAACATCCAAAGAAAGCCATAAAACAGTATAAACCTCTTTGCTGATGATACTACGCTATATATCTGACCTTCGTCATTGTGTCATAAAAAGTTGCAAAACATTTAGAACGTGTAGGATGTTGAGGGGCACACATTTAGGGGAAGTCTCTGCATAAGAGCACATGTTGGTGGTGAAGGGACCAACGCATTCTCACTTCCACCGCGTCAGAAAGCGAATCTCGGTCAGGTGTCTTTGGCGTTTGTTGTTGACGCACTTGGTCGGGACTCTTGGTATCACTTTATGACGCTCTTGGTCGAAACGTACATTTGCGTAATGCATCACAAGAACAGGACAGTTAGGTTTAGGAAAAGATGGTGGGTGGGGTTACAAAATGTACGTTTCAGTGACACGCGGGACATGACCCTGGTCTCATGGATGAAAGTCCTGTGTTGTTTGACCCATACACCCCCCACCCCCCAACCTGCCTCCTCACGAGGAGTCTCAGTCTTTCATACTACTCTCTACCGTTGTCTCTCTTAATACTACGTCATCTTACAGCCATGCGGTCGAGCTGCTGCTTTGCCCGGTGCGTTCCATACAGACACTAAAGGGGGGATTTTAGCGTCGGTATCTGACGCTGAGAGACATTGACCAAGCATCAGTATTTGACGAGTTGGGAGAGAGAACGGGTTGGAAGGGACTGATCAAAGTCTATCGCCACCTGCAGTACACATACTGCACACACACTACCACTCCCTGAAAAGCACTCATCCCTACACACTCATGAGCTTGACAAAAAGTTATTGACATAGACTATCTGTTTCTAATAAAATATTGCAGACCTTTTGTTGGTAACAGATAAAGTGTAAGGGACGATTGTCGTGGGCTGGATCAATAGGCCACACAGCCTATTGACTTGGTGTTTCTCCTTTTGTACATTAGCTCATGTGCATGGATGGAAGCCCCAATGCTTATCTATTGCCCATGTTTATTTAATTTAACACACACACACACACACAAACACACACACACACACACACACACACACACACACACACACACACACACACACACACACACAGTAGTTACAGTATTGCACACAGGTTGGTGTTGTCCCTGTCGTCTTATGTGTGCACCTTTAACATCTCCAACAGAGATAATTTATGTTAGAGAGGCTTTTCAGTTGAAACACAAAACCCATATGAGCCAGGTCTGATTCCATTATGGAGGTACATTGGAAAATGTAAAGGAATCCTAAGACTAGCATTTTTATATAAGCAGGGTCTTACTTTTGCAGATTTGGCATTTGGCATCATTCTTTTGGATTATGATTAACATTTTACTCACAAAACCTTATGCCGCATTGCAAATATTGAAAAGTCCACTATAATCATTCATTACATTGTATTGCAAATATGTTTATTGTAACAATAATACGTATTGTGTGGCCCGGTGTGCTTGCTCGTTAGTGTCCTTCCTTGAGCCCAGTGGCCCGTCTCAGAGACTTCACACTAAGATTATGTCATGCATACAAATAGCTTTTCTAGCTTCATGGTTGAAAATTTCATAATACAAAGAATAATTATTTATCTTATCAACCGTTTTACAGATGTATAATCGTGTTCAGCAGGGAAAATGCCTTCTAGACCACAGGTAGGCTGAGTCAACAGAAGTACATTTCCAGGACAAAGCCTGACATCTGGCGCCTGGCTGAAGCGCAGGATATTTGCTCTGTGTGTTGCCAAAATCCCTTTTGCTTCGGAAGACAACAAACTTCAAGCTATCGAGCTACACGCTGAAAATGTCAAGGAAAATTTGGATGGTGTAACAAGGCAGGCCTGCTTGGTTCTTTCAGAGAATGACTGTATAGATTTACAAAGAATATGCTTAGGGCATTTCCTCTCTAACTGGTAGGTTTTGGGCTGATTGGTGGGATTGCTGTGGACGAAGTACACACGGAGATACACTGGTAAGAGCTGATGAGGTTTAACCATGTATCAGCTAATTTAAATAGCTCACGACACTGTATTGTGTCAACAGTTAACTTCATTTAATATTTTAACTGAGGCACCGCCGCTGCGTCCGGAGCTTAGCGATTGGTTTAAAGAAATACATGCAACCCGGAGCGTTTTTTACTCCTATCCCAGAATATGTGTGTGGTGTAGCCAGACCTTCCTCCACAGCGCTGTGGAGATAGTTTTGGCAATGCGAGACTAGAGCACAGGGGATAGATCCTGTTGCATTACCTAGGTTGGTCACTGGGGGAAATGGCAGCGAGGCTAGAGCTGGAATAACGTTTCTGCAAACATATGCAAAGAAGGGTGTCACTCCCAAATCTCAACAACCCGTTGTCCACTTTCGGCACACACGCAGTCTTTACGCAGTCCTTGAATCAATGCTGTTTGTGAGTAAAACATATTCCCGTAACTGACAGGAAATAGTCAAAACTACAAAAATAAGGCTGTGAAAAATGCATTTCCTAATATGCAACTTTAACGCTGGCAAACAAGGAGAGAAAGAGAAATATCTGACAAAGATCAATCTGTTCATTTACAGCTACTGACATCTATTTACTACTGCCTCCTACTGTAGATATAGGCTTTAGTGTTTGAATTATCCGTTGATACCAAAATGGTGACAGTTACCTGGCAAATACCGCAATCAGTCAGCTAACAAGCTGTCATATGTTAGCACAGAAACCAGTCATTAAATAGTAAGTTCACCTTTAAACTAGATGCATATTAACCATGTCTTAAAGACTGCCGAGTCAGCAGAATTGTACATTTAAAATATTACCTGGTCTTAGCTACCAAAGAACTGAGGACCTCCAATATGGCTGCCAGAGGATGTGTTACACCACCTGATAGCCCTCCATTATTATTATTATTATTATTATTATTATTATTATTATTATTATTGTCTGCAAAATCACAAATGAGAAAGACATGGAAAACTCTTTAGATTAATTTTCTTCTTTGCTTTTGTTTCAAAGATGTGTTTTTGCTTGTATGCATGTCTCCTGTATGCGTGTGTTGAGTTATGTGTCTTGGCGTGAGCAGTGTAGCGGTGAGAAGATGAAGCAATATTAAAATTGTCCATTATATAGTTTCTAGATGAGTATATCATACATACAAATATACATTCTTAAATAGGAGGCTAGTTACAAACACAAAACACAAAACAATAGTATCGTCATTTTGTTTATACTGTGACAATGATATATACGAGTTATTGGAACCTTATAAAAAGTAAACAAAATTTGATTTGCAAATGATAGCCTGAAATCTTAGGTACCGTTCACAAATGCACACATGCATTCCTATCTATACTCAATGCTAACTCTTTTGCGCACGCACGCACGCACGCACGCACACACACACATTGTGAAGGTAATAAATAAAGAGAACTGGGGCTCTTCCATTCGTCTGGATCCTCCATCTCACCATCTTTGTCTTCATCGTTTTTTGTTTTTTTTACAACAGCCACCTGAAACACACACAGAGACAGAACACAGCGTGTCAGTGACACAGTGCAACCAATCACATCAGAATCACATTTTATATTTCCTCGCAGCTTGAAATCAACAGTTTGTTGTGTCAGTCATGAGCGCATGGGTTCAAGTTTATTAGATATTTTCTTTTCTTTATATTTTAATTGGATTATGCATTAGAGAGTGCCCAGATTAAAGGTTTTTTTTTTTTTTTTTGGCATCTCTCCATCACAACCTTACCAGGAAGATAATGTTGGACAGCAAGAAAATCCACAGCCGCAAAGGTTACAGCAGGACGCCTCTGTTAGGGGAGTATTACAGTCATTATCCTCCCCGGTTGGTGTGTGACACAGGTTAAAGTGGCCATATTATGCTCATTTTCAGGTTCATAATTGTAATTTGAGACTGTATCAGAATAGGTTTACGTGGTTTAATTTTCAAAAAACACCATATTTTTGTTGTCAGTCGCACATGCGCAGTAGCTAGGTAAGGACTGCATGAGCTAGCTAGCTGTTTCTCCAACTTCGGCCTGTACAAGGCAGGATTAGCCGGGAGACTTCTTCTAAACGAGGGCGCACTTCCAACTTTGTGTGGAATACCTGCAGAACAGGGACATGTAAGTAGTTCTATACAATTTATTTTGTAGATTAGGGTGAATATGTGTGTTGTAGCAGTGTTTTGCCATTGAGAACGAGCTAGCATGCTAGCGCTAGCATGCTAACGGTTAGCCCCCTAGGCCCCTCATCTCGGCTAGTTACGTAGACAGCCGTGCAGATTTTGAACAGCTCACCCGGAGACTGAAGGCAGGACACATTCAGAAACCGTATCTCACTCAAAACAGCATGGATGTTTTTTTCAAAGTTTGTGTGTGTGTGGAAGCACCAGAGACACAAAATAATAAAATATGGGCACTTTAAGATTACTGTGTGGTGTATTAATGCACTGGTGTAGGAGTGGGCAATATATCAAAATTATATTGATATCTTGATGTGAGACTGTATCATCTTAGATTTTGGCGTTGTCTTTTCCTGGTTTTAAAGGCTGCATTACAGTAAAGTGATGTCATTTTCTGAACTTACCAGACAGTTCTATAGCTGTTCTATTATTTACCTTTACCCACTTAGTCATTATTTCCACATTACTGATGATTACTTAACACAAATCTCATTGTGTAAATATTTTGTGAAAGCACCAACTGCCAACCCTACAATATGGTTACACTTTCGCAATAGCAATATTATGTATGGTTAAAAAATATCCTGACACATGATTTTCTCCATATCGCCCAGCTCTGTACCCTGGTGTGATAGTATAAAATATCATGGAACACTGACGTCCTCTCCACTTTACACTTTCGTTCCTTCAAAATTCATTTCCTGGTACTTCCTATGGTACCACTTTATTTGAAGGGGTGACTGTTCATTCAGTGTCATTTGGTCAATTATGGCATTTTTAATTGGGTTAGGGTTAACTGACTGAATGACACTTTAACTCCCACACAAATGTTACCAGTTGTTCGGGCTAATTAGCCCTCTGCTTAGGTTGAAGGCAGGCGTTATTATGTGAGGTCACCAGACTGTGTGTACTAACAAGAATGCTAAAGGAGTCCTTTCTCTTGGCCTAGTAACACCAAAGCTAACAGAGGAGTGAGAGAGATGCCAGTCCAGCTCAATCTGTACACCACCACACCCTCCTGTGACGAGGCCTACTCAGCCAAATGATCAAAATATGATATGAAAATAAAAATATAAACTCTTTTATACATCAGTCTATGCTGTTGCTAAACCAAAACCAGTGTGCTGCCAATTAAGATCTGGATCCAAGCATATCATGATATAAGATGCTTCTTTGTCATGGCTGTTACTGTGTACTTTATGTGTAATTGTTGTCTAACTTTGTGTGTATTTTTCTCTTCTTTCTCTTCTTCTTTCGAGCGGAGCTGCTCGGGAACGCAAAATTAATTTCAGTGTAAACTGACAATAAAGTTGTATCGTATAAGCGAACAAGGGATTCATTGTTTTAAAGGGATCTGATGTAATAATGACAGATTTAGGCTTCCGTTGTCTTAGAATCAAAGAGCACCAAGTAGGTGTGTGTGTCAGGGGGTTCCACTTGGGAAGCAGATGGAGCTGGTGGGTGGGTTTTGTTTGGAGGATTTGGCAGGCATGGCCAGCTGCTGGCTGTCCTTTTAACAGAGATAGTCTCACCCTCCCCCCAAAAATTAAATCCTTAAAATACTCTGTGTTGGGACAGACAGATACAGGACAATAACAAGAGGACCAAATAGGAAAGGGGGGGATTACAGAGGGAAACAAAAAGACTAACAGAAGCAGCCAAGTACACTGATTTGCATTTTTTTTTAAACCTGACAGAGATAGCAAGATTTTTGACTAAAACCTGATGACTGATATTTAATATACACACATACCTCCACATTTCTGTCATTGTTTGCCCTAAAACCCAAACTTTCTGCGCAAGATTTGCTGCCTTGCATATCTGCCTTGATACAAACATTTACTTCATTTCCAAAAGAAGTAGTGTTCTCTGTCTGTCAGCAAATGTGTGTTTGGCTCTGACTTTGAAAAATGCGGACTCTCTGAATATATTTACATGAACACTAATAATTCTGTTATTCCAAATATGACAATATTCTAAATTTGATACAGGTCATGTAAATAGCATATTCTGTTTGGATATTCTGAAAATAGCATTTTCTGATTAAGACGTGTGATATGCCGGTATATTTCGGGTTTTAGAAGCATCCTTTGGACATGTATACAGCGCATTCGGAATATGCGTCTCAATCAGGGTTTTATGTAGTCATGAGGAGATACTGAGGCTTGAAGAGAGGAGTTTTGGAGTTCTCATTTAGCTTTCTTTGCTCTCCTCAGTATTGGTCTTTCTGCTGAACGTGTACAGTGGTTTGTGAAGGATGGATGAAATGTCACGATGGTAAACCCATTCATGGACAGGATTTCTAAGGAGGTCGACCTTTCTGTTAAAGAGCAAGATCCTTTTTGTTTTTTAAACATAAAAACATCCGCGAAATTGCGTTCACTAAACCCACCAGACTCCGTGCTAAAGGAGACTTTTTGCCTCAATAACAAACGTTGAGCGTCACTTTTTGACGCGACGGGAGTGAGAATGTGTTGCCTAAACTGCTCTGCACTGGCTGTTCCATTGTTTCCCAACTAGGCGCAGCGCTACCATTGGTGTCGCGCACCGCTCAAAATTTCCGCGGAGCACTGCGACCTCGTCGCAGGAACGTTCCTGAATTATTTGCGCCCATGGTTGCGCCTTGAAAGGTCCGCGGCGACGAGGTCACAGTTGACTGAGCGCAGTGCTCCGCGGAAACTCTGAGCGGTGCGCGACACCAATGGTAGCGCCGCAAATAATTCAGGAACGTTCCTGCGCTGCACCTTGCCTCTTTGCTCTGCGCCCCACTACCTCGCGATTTTGCCACAGATCATGTGTAAGCAGCTTAAAAACGGCCTCAAGGACTGCAGGTGCTTAGTCTTGTTCATCTGCTGTGTATCTGACCAAAATCCAGAAAGCGTTTAGTCTTAAACTGTCTTTTCTCCTCACAACAAAATTGATGGGTGTCCTAAGCTAGGCAGATTACTGTAGTTTTGTATTAGATCATATTAACAGTAAGGCCCAATCCATTCCTGAGCTTTTGCTGATTATAACCAACTACGCTAAAAGAAAACACATTTTCTGTATTCAACTACAGTATAAGCCCACACTGCAGCTGCTGAACAGCTACAAAAACATGTCAGTGATGTCACAGACACTACGGCCATGTTTTGGGCTGTCTGGGTTAACAACAGAGTACATAATACTCTTGTCGAGTGAGGAACACTCATGTGTAAGATGGGACAGAATGTAATAAAGGCAAACTCTGGATGCTGACATATGAACATGGAAGTTCATGGCAATGCACGTGAACTACAATTTGACTGATATGTCCTTTAGAAGCAAATACCATACCCCGAAATGATAGGCCAGACCAGAGGAAATCTGCTGCATGAACTGGTCCAACCCCGAACCCATAAACTTCCTTCTGCTTTCTGTTGCAGCTCCCCCTGCTCTCTGTCCTTCTTGTCCTCTGCCTCGTTGCCCCTCCTACTCCTACCATATTCAATTACGCAACGTATTCACAACAATTCGTATGATATCCTACGAAATTACAGCGACCGCCGGCCAGTCACATGACAGTTAAGTTTTGCGGTCTTTACAGTTAAATTAACCGAGAAAAGGTGACTGTGAGCCGCTACTGGTCACCGTGAGGTTACTGTCATTTCAGAGGCCGTTACAGTTCAGTTTAGCCGACAAAAGATGACACTCATGCAGCGACGACAGTTAAGTTTTGGCACCAAAACAACTAGTTAAGATTAGATAAAAACATCGTGGTTTGGATTTAAAAACAGTGGCCCCCGTAAGTAGTACTCCCAGGACATGAACACCCGTCTCCTGGGTGAAAGTCTTGCGTTTTCGCCTTAACTTCTTCCGGGACACAAACTCTGCTCCCCCGCTTGAAAGCCCTGTATTTTAGGACCCATCCATTCACCGTGAGTTCTCTTCCCTATCCGGACCTGAGCGGAGCAATGTGGTGCAAGCAGTAATAAATATGTGGAATGCATACGAGTTACGAGTCATCTCTCCCAAACGCACAGCTTTCATTCCTGATTTCTGATCGATCAAAGAACAGTCACTATCAGGGAACAGCACTTAATAAGCCCCTAATGGACAGCAGGTGTGTTTAAATGTACTTCAGCAAACATGGGTATTGTCCACTTTCTGCTGTAAACTAATTTCTGAAAAATGTAAAAGATAAAATAAAAAAAATAAATAAAAAACACTATGTGAGTTTCAGTCATTTGCTGCATGGCTCTACACTGTTTCTCAAACCAGCTCGACCGAATCGGACTGACAGACCCACACCTCCTCCCACCTTCCACCCATGCCCCCGAAGCCCAGGGGTCCCGACACCTGACCCCTACTCCTGCAGGGAGGTCCTGTTATGTCTGATCCTGTTTAATGAACTGAGTCAGACTGCCCTTAAATGTCACTCAGTGAACACCCTGAGCTGAGAAGGTGCTGATGGTTTAATACACTGCTTTATGATGTGTGTGTGTGTGTGTATGTGTATGTGTATGTGTATGTGTGTGTGTGTGTGTGTGTGTGTGTGTGTGTGTGCATATGAGTCTAAATTAGTATTTGTAAAATGGAGAGTAAATGTGAGTGTATAGAGGATTTGGACTTAAATTGCATGAAGATATTTTCCCACATTTTTATTCAGACATTCCACTGAAACTTGACTGTACCACGTTTCCAGTGATTTTTGTGAGGAATGCAGTGTTGTGGCCAAGTCTGTGTTGAGCTGCCACATCTCCAACTGAAAAACACTCCTCTGTCTCTACAGTGTACCGCTAATTAACGGAAGCAGGCAGGAAGAGACAGTAACCGCTCTAGTTAACAGTTGAACATGGTGATTTTCCACAGCTCGTTGGCTTTTACGACTGCCAACGTCAATCAAGATGAAAGTCACCATTTGTTTAGTAGATATTAGTTAATACATAGGCTAGAATTATATAAAAACCCAGATTGAGATGCATATTCCGAATGCGCTGTAACAATGCTTCTAAAACTTGAATGATACCGCTATATCCCACGTTAATCAAAAAATGATAAATTCTGGAAAAAAGGCCTTACTCAGAATATCCAAACACAATAAGCTGTTGCATGACTCATACCAAATTTGGAATATTGTCATATTCGGGAATAATAGTGGAATAATAGTGTGCATTTAAACATACTCAATGTAATGGATTTATGATGTGTTGGGGAGCAGCCGGTGCACCTTGGGGGGCCTCACGCCACATGAGCAGCAGATTCCACAGAGGCTCTCCCCGTTGACCTATACACTTTGCTGCTGTAGCTGGGAAAGTTGTTTTTGCCTCATGCTAACGGCTTACAGTTTCGACACGCCATCTCTGAATGGCACCGCGGACGTTGTGGCGGCTTCACTCCTGAACATGACAGGCTATCAGGAGCTACATGAGTGATTTTGACTTGCTTTTCCAAGGCTGACTGCAATATTGTTTTTGGATTAAAGATGTCAAAATCTGTAAAAACAACTGGGGATGATTTTATTTGACCATTTCCACGCCAAAACCACTCCTATGTCAAGAATGAACTACCATAGTTAACATGGTTTTATGATGTTTTATGTTCTGTTCAGTTGAGTGTATTCACACATCAACATCGTATCATTAAAACACAATTATCAGACGGTACAATGATCATATGTATAGGACGTGTGATATGGGGAGCCCCAAATAAGCTACTAAAAGCTTTTCGGAGGGGGCCCAATAACATTAAACACACAGACACTAAAAATATTAATTCACAATAGACACAACACAGACAGTGGATAGAGTGAAAATCATCTACTGTAAGTCTTAAAAGTTTAGCAAAGCGTGGGGCTCCTGTGTATTTCTATCTGTACATGGCTACTCAGTGACGTGACTGTGAAATAGAAGTGCAGATCGTAGGAAAAGGGAAAACGAGCGCTCAGCTCCACAGACTTGCCAGCTCTCTCTGCTCTAACACAAAGACTTTCTTCTCTGCTCTGAATGCATAGACACCTAAACACACACACACACACACACACACACACACACACACACACACACACACACACACACACACACACACACAATTCTGCACATTCATGTGTTTCCTATTACCCCATGTCCTGGCAGCAAAATCTCTCAGAATCAGCAGTTAATAGCTGGAATCACACTGCCCAAAAAAGTCTGCACACATAGAAACCATGCACTCCAACATTCACAACTATCCACTCCACATACAAGCTGAGGAGCATTTGCAACTGTAAAGCTAACATACTAGCCAACACCCTCCTGCTCACACTCACTTACACAGTCTCAACCCACTGAGACCTAGCTCTTCTAGTGCAGGTGCAAGTTATTATGCACACATTCCTGCATGCATTGAGGTCTTTGGGTTTATATGGCAGCTCATCTGCAATGACGTCTGCAATTATCTGCATCAGTGACCCCTCTAATTCCCATCAAGCAACTAAGCAACAAATACTTTTGTTACTGCAACAAAGTCGTTTTTTGTACTTGTAATTTTGTGAGTATTTAAAAAAACATATGTTAATGTCCTTTTACTGAAGTATTTTGTATTTCGAGTGTTGTACAGTACTTCTTCATTTGAAGTCGCTTCCATTACAGAGTAAGAACAAAAGTGAAAAAGAACTGATAAACTGTGTGAGAATAGAACAGTCACCAAATCAGTAGTCTATATCGACGACGTAATTCCAGGATTGCTCCGGTGCAGCCGGAAATTCTGTTGCATGTCGCTAAGTTTCGATCGGATGTCCGTTACCTTCCTCTTTCTTTGTGTTGGCGTTTTAAACATAGACAGTAAAAGAAATGGACACATCGACGCTGTATATATTTCGACGGAGACCAGTGAAGTCACTTTTCCGGTGATGGCTGAGCGTACTGCGCAGCCTCAAACTGAGCTTGAAGACGTAGATGTGACGTGAGCAACCTGTCTGAAAGTTGTAAATCTTCTGGTAGCTGTGCCAAGAGAAATCTCAATCATTCCCAATCTTGCAGTAACAGAGAGTATAGGTATATGTAAGGAGATAACATGGACACAGGCTAATTATTGCTAACTAAAATGCTAGTTAACATTAGTAATTGAACATAAACAGTTAATGTGAGTCAAAACTGCCTGCGACCTTCTCCTGACTATACGGTAATTCCTCTACTATGCGACAGTAAGTCGCGTGGTTATGACACAATCGTTAGCCTATTTTTACAAAAATGTCTGCTACGGAGCTATAACATGAGATACAAGGTAATGGAGCCTTTTATACATTGTCGTGTTTCTTTAGAAATAAACAATGGACAAATAAAGTCTTTAAACGCTTCAGATGTAAAGTTATTCACTATCAAAGTGACGCCAAAATGAATGGCAGTCAATGGAATGCTAATGGGAGGTGATGGCTTGTTAGCCTAGAATCTCCCCATAGGAGGTACGCTTTCCAGATGCTCGCTTACCCCCCTGGTTTTAAACTCCGGTGGAATAATAAGGACTATAGTTAACTGCTCCTCAGCTCTTTGCAGGGTAAATCCAGACAGCTAGCTAAACGTTGCTCCGTCCGGCGCTTAGCGCTGGCCAAGACAATTGTGATTGGTTTAAAGAAATGCTAATAAACCAGAGCACGATTTTCTCCCATCCAGGAATGCCGCATGGACTAGCCATTCCCTCCTCTGTAGCACTTTCGAGGAAGGTCTGGCAATGTGAGACTATCACTACAGCAGCTGCAGCAAAGAAGAAGCTGTAGACCTTTATGTCTTGTAGCTATGTAAGACGATATCCACATTCTTATTCACACCTAAAAAGCTCTGATTGGTTGATTGTTTCTCCAATCGGCTGACCTATGCAAATTGATGAACAAATCAAGAAGTGGGTGGCAATGCAGAGGGAACCAGTCTTAGCTTCACTATTGGCTCATTTACAACCCGTCAGATTATCTGTTGGATTTTGTTTTAGAACCGTCGCCATAGTCCCCGATCTCTGTGATAATCCAAAAACATCCCTTAAGGTTTACTATACTCACAACACCAGAGACAGTCTGTTTAGCTGTTCAAAACCCTCTGATTCTAAAAGCTCAGCTGTCATTTCAATCTGTTAAGAAGTCACAAAAATGCACTTCAAAATGATGCATATATATAGACATATATTTTAAGAAACACATTTCTCACACTAAAACCAGACCAGCTACATGAAAAAAAAAAATGTTTTTACGAGATGGAAAATATATGGGAGAAATGAACTACTGTGAATTAAGCCAGTGAGGCTAGTTCCTAGTAGCATTGCTTAGAATTGACTGCTGCATAAGATGCTAAAGCAAATCTCAGTCGCTGGCTATTGTAAATGTTCATCAAAAGACTTGGAAAGGTCCAGCAGGTGGCCATTAAGTTCAACTGATATGGGACATCTGACAGCAACATTTGGAAAGTTCCAATAATATGTTAACAATGCTTTCCGACTTGAATTGTGGAATGGACATTAAAACTTTCCCTCGCCAGAACACTGATTTGGAGCGACACTATGGCCCATTTTAACAGCGTGGCGAGTAGAGTTATGCTAAATCACCATCATTCCTCAGCTCTGCTTGTGTTCTGCTGTGTGGGGCTGTGGTGAGGAGTAATGAGTGTACACCGAGGGTCAGAGAATGCTCTGGGTGGAAACGCCTTCATCCACGAACTCGCAAGCACACCCACTCACTGGCGTTCGCCAGGTTCCCATTCCATAAATCCTTGTTTGGGGGTATGTTTTTCTTGTCTGGGGCCTGGCTGACTTCCCGCCTCACTGGAGTTTATGTAAGGTGATGGAAACACTGAGAGGAGGGTGGAGGACGCAGATGGGAGTAGGAGAGCATTAGAATGTGACTGGGAAAGGAAAGCAAAGAAGAAAGAGCTGGGGAAGTGCATTTGTCAAGTGAAAAGTTAATATGGGAGAGAGATTTAGAGCAGACCAGATAAAATACTAAAGTTAGGAGCCATGAGAGGCCGCTGCCTGGCATTTACAGCAAAGGTTTCACTCTCAATGTGAATGGCCACTCTAAATGAGCTGGCCTCCCTCTGGGCCCGCCACAGAGACCACCATCACCCTCTATTAACACATTCTGACATGGTCATTAATCTACACATTGCATATCTCGATCCCACCAAGAGGCTTGGATAATGCTACACAGTTTTTTGAGAGTCACTAGGTCAGACTAGACAGACATAGTGCCATAAAATCTTGCTGTGTCTTGGACGTAAGAGTGGCGACACTACAAGTACGACACTGACCAACCCCCAGACCGATCGCGTGCTGTCGTCAAGATCAGTTCATAGGTCAATGCTTTAGAGGAGCGGCAGCCTCTCAAAAACTCACGAAATGTTTTCAAACTGACCTTGTCCATCTGAAATAAATATCAGATTCAAACTGCATAGCGTATTTTTTGCTTAAAATGTTTTCAGAAACACATTTCGGTGAACTATTTTTGTAAAATAAAAGATTGTTATCCGAACGAGGCGCCATTTGGTCTTTTTTTAAATCCGTGAGCCCCACGTGTAGCGTTCGTCCAATCAGGTGCAGTCATCGTGGTTGTAGAAGGGTGTAGCCTGTTCTCTTAGCTTATTAGTGGTCCAAGTGAAGAGAAACCAATAACTGCTAGTGGCTAGCCCGCTAGTGTGCAATGCTGGGAAGGAGAGCGATCCCTGCCGTGAAAAAATCCTATATGGACACTGTGTGTATCTTTCCTCCACCGGACAGCAGCAGTAATGTCTCTCCTTCTTTTCGCAATGGGTACATGTGTGCGCCAGAGAGCTCTCTCTCGGGGGGGGGGGGGGGGCACTCTCTCTTCCTGTACCAAATTTCACATCAACCCAAAAATGTGTCTGGTCTCATGCATTTGATTTATCCTTAAAAGAAATATCTGTACATTTCTGTCACACTTCTATTTAAATGACTATAAATAAGAAAATGGAATTCAACTTAGAAATAAAGACCATCTTTTTACGGGGTCATGCCAGCTGCGACATCAAAGAGGCGTAAAGAGGCGGGGCCAATGGCCCTTCCCCACGTTCTAACCCACTACTTCCGGACCCCACCCATCTTCTAACTCTGCCTTCATTTTGATGTCAACTACACATCTGTAAAGTTGCCTGACTGCATCTTGCAGGTTTATGACGCTATCGCGGTGACAAAATCTGGCTGCTGGTAACAGTAGAAAAACATGATTAGGATCATCAGTTTATAGAAAACTATAAAAACAACTCAGCACTATGCATGCAGATTCTCTGTTGGAAACAGGCTAACGCATTGGATGCTATGGAAGTATGTAACATATTAATGTTAACCACAATGTTTATTATGTTATATGTTATGCTTTATATGTTCTATTGGTATTGTGGTTATAAACACCTAGACAAGTCTTATATTACATTACACAAAACAAGTCCCTGATATAGGGTACTTTCAGTTCATGTTAAAGTAATTCAATGAATACTTGTTGAGCTCCCACTGTTATAAGCTGTGCCTGATTACATGCCTTTGGAAGCCAATTGGGGGAGAAAAAAGCAGTTTGGAAACTTGGCTCGATTACAAGTGGGGGTGTTTCATTTGAGGGCAGTTAGCTTTGTTGAGCAAGCTGAGCTTTTGCCACACTCACTGTGAACGGTTCTACTAAATTCGTCATCATTCCCACGGCAGTCAGTAGCTGTTTTTGGGGTGTTTGCAAGTCAAATGAGTGTTTGTGTGTCTCTCTACACGTCAGGCACATGTGCCAAGAGACAAAGACAAAAGCCCTGCTAGCAGCCCCTGGAGGCTATAATGTTCATCACACCCCACAACACACTGAACGAACAAGAAACTGGAGATTTTTCTATAGTCATATCATTAGTGACACCTAAAAGTGGCACAATGAGAGGGTTTATTATAATGAAATAGGTTTATACTCTTGGGAGCAGAAAGAGGCTCAGCATATTTCCTGGCAGTCTTCCAATTATTCCTACTGTATATTACATGATTATGGTTTGAGGGTGGTGTTAGAAGAAAGGTTACCCGTTCCCAAACTGAAAACTGTTCAAACCCTTTTTTTTCTTCACAAGTAGAAGTTTGGGCCGGATGTTAGTGGAACGGTTACATTATGAGCAAAACCAATATGCTTCTTCTTTTGTGGGTGATAAATACTCATAGCTTTTTTCATAGAAGCCTCATCAGTCACACTTGAGATGCCTGGCCACGTAAAAAAAAGCTCATGATTGTCCAAAGTGGTTCTCAGGGTTCATCCTCTGAGGCTCATGAATGTGTTCAATAAATGTAATGGCACTCTGCCCATTAGGTTTTAATACTTAATGTGTTCAAGAGGACATTTTGATTTGATGGTGGTGTAAGATGACAAGCCAAGGTCATCAAAGTAATTACTAGTTATCCTCTGGGGATCATAACAATTCACAACAATAAGAGCAAATTACGTTTAACCATGTATCCAGCTAATTTAAATAGCTGCGTCCGGAGCGTAGCGCCGCCCAAGACCACTGTGATTGGTTTAAAGAAATGCAAACAACCCAGAGCATTTTTTTTCACCCATCCCAGAATGTATCTGTGGTGGAGCCAGACATTACTCCACAGCACTGTGTTGGAAGGTCTGGCAATGCGAGACAATCGGCGGGTAACCTCCTTATGAGCACCGATCTTCCGCAGAAACCCGGCCCAGGCAGGGACTTCTTAATCTGTTAATGTGCGGTGTGCTGTTCTGGCCAAGTCATTGCTCTCCAAACGCTATAGGAACAGTGGGTTTCTGCAGATTTCACCAAGTCAAATTTAAGACTTTATAAGACCTTTTTAAGACCATTATGAATGAAATTTAAGACCTTTATCGCAACATCAATTAAGCCCTAAATTCTGTTTTTTCAAGACAGGTATCGCTAAACTTACACTTCTACATAGCTGAAGAATAAAATCTGTTTTATGTCTGTGGTACAATCCTAAAAGAGACTCGCGTCAATAAGACAAAAGCTGATTGGCTGCAATATAAGTAGCATGTTGGTCTCATTTGTAGTCGTAATACATCTAAATTATACTACTGAAAGAAAGAACTACAACACCACGGAATAATAAAAAAGGAGCATTAGAGGTAGCGTTGCATGGATGGGGGGGAAATTAAGACCTAGGAGACAATACTTCAGCGAAACTAAGACTTTTTGAGGACTAACATTTTGATTTTGAATTTTTAGACTCTTTTAAAGACCCCGCGGAAGCCAGCCATAACTGGAAGTTTTATCAGAAAACGCTCAGTAGGCAGATGTACCTCTGCACACCTCCAGTCACTCTCTGACAATACAACTGATGGTTTATTCATCTGCTATGCAAGGCAGTGGGGGGCACACTGATGGGCTACAGCCCTGTGATCACATCTCATCTCCATCGCTGTGCGCTGATGAACCAGTGGGGGGAGGGCTGATCAATGCCTCGTCCCACCTCTACATCCATAAGGCTTATCAAATCCAACTTGCACAAACATACTGTAGGTTTTACTTTCATCTTTATAAATACTATTTAAGTAGTTCTACATTTTTATTCCCAACTTGTATATACGTTTGGACACACTTTCCTTTGTATTTTTGAATAGTTGTTCTTGTATTCTATTTATTATTTCTTGTATATTCTGTATGTGTGCTGTGTGTCTGATATTTTGTTGCTGTAGCACTGGAATTTCCCAATTTTCTCCAAGCTGCAAGGAAGTGAAATCCTAACTATAGCTGTCAAAAAAAGAGAAAAAAGCAGGTAAAGCAGCCTCTTTTGGATAATGTGACATAGATCATCAACATTGCTGAGATAACTTAGCTTCAGATGGATGGACAGACTGAAGAACTAACATTTGCTATCCTGAGGCTACCACCAAAATATAAGGCAAAAAAGATTGTGAGTATAACCACTTACAACTTCAGGATGTTAAAATACACTTCTATATTCTGCCTACTCTCCATAAAATATTCTCGGGCTGAATGCAGTGCCTCTCTATTAAAACAGTAAAGCCTGAACATTTCAGAAACACTGCACAGTTTGATCTCTTTGACAGGCTATTTATATAGCCAGGCTTAAACCGTCACCCAACCAAGGCTCACAATGAAGACATCAACACACTGCCTAATCTCTCTCAAGATAAATCTGTCATGAAAATGATAGCAAAAAGTAGAGATTTGTATGACTTTAAAAGCCTGTATTCCATTCTGCTTTATCTTTTTCAGTGTCTCTAACCATTTCCTGCATCAAGAGATTAAATTATCATATGCTTAGTGACAACTGGTCTTAAAACAGCAGCATAGGAGTCACAGGTTCAAGAAGTTTGTTTAGTTAATAAGAGTCATAATATGGAATTAGCAGGTACAGTAAGTACTGGGGTCAGTACATTGCATTGAGCATAGAGGCCCGTAGTAGCTCAGCTTATTGTTTTACAGACCATCAAAACTTGTGTTGATCTGCTGCTGAGGAAATGTACTTATTTCATTAAATAACATCATAACATATTTATATTGAATTGAAGACTTTACAAATTCTAATGAGGACAAGTAAATATTCCACAAGGCCTGATAAATGTTAAGACTATTTAAGGATTTGCACACTATGCTTGTTACAAACACACAGGGATGCGCAGCAGCACACACACATGCAGAAGATTAAAAATATTACAATGTGAAATAGTATTATGATATGATCTGCTTGCGCACTTTCACTTCACACACGAGCAGATCAGTTTCTTCTCCTGAAAATCTCTCCTTCCTGCTCAGCAAATCCTCCATCATAATAGCAATGCTCCAAGGTCCAAACGTGCCTGGCTTTTGAAGGGAACGGGAGATGATCTCTGATTGGTTTATTGCATGTTACGCCCAAAACACACCTATGATTAATTAAGACATTAAGTACAACTCTTTTGCACAGACCCTTTTTTCAGCCGTTAAACTAGAAAAGTGAATTCTTACACGGTCTAAAAGATACCTGCGCAAGGCGCTTCACGCTGTGCGCTTAGATCGTTAAATAGGGCCCTAAATGTTGTAATCTACTACAAGTAAGTGAAGTGATAAAAATAAACCTTAATTGCAGATCTCTGCTTACGAGAATCTTTCAAAGTGTCTTTCAAAGCGTTATAGATGACTGCTACCAAAAGTTTCATATGGCCATCTTCTGATCAGCCACCTCTATGGTTAAGGCTCATGTTTAGGCAATTCATACTACTTGGTAGGGCTGGGTTTAAAAAAAAAATATAGATTTATAGATAGAAATCGATTTGAATGATCCAAAATTTGTCTGTATCATATGAAACTACAAGACCTAAGGAATCCATTGGAACCAACTATGTCATGCTAGCTTGGGGCAGGGAGGGGAAGGGGGTTAAATAAAATCCAAAGTTCGGCTACATTTTGGTGAGGGACAAACTGGCATTGACATTTTCAAAAGGGGGCCATCTGTCATCTCCAGATATCTGAATGAAATGTCACTGTTCATTTTAAATAATTAATGTAACTGCTTTGGGGTCAGTTCTTAATGTAAACATTGATACTTGAATCGGAATCGAATTGATTCGGAAAATCAGTGACATACCCAGCCTTACTACTTGGTTACGGGTTAGGGAAAGATTGTGGTCATGGCTAAAGGCCCTGACACACCAACCAGACGGGCCGACCGTCGGCAGAAAAGGCAGTCGGACTGATCAGTCGGGTCCCCGAGGTCCAAAAAATGCCTCAGAACACACTGAGGCGACGCCGACTTAAGCGTACGCTCTGCATGTAATACGTCTCCATAGCAGCAGGCGGCGCTGCTCTGTATTGTTCCAATTAATAGTCTGATTATTTCCCGGAAAATGAAAACCGGCAGCTGATTGGACAAACGCGTCACGTGGTTATTTTTTCTCCGGAAATTCACAGCCAGATTGTCATGGCGGCTTGTTCAGAATACGATCTCATATTGTACTAAAATAGTTCACCCAAACGTGTTTCTGAAAACATTTTAAGCGAGAAATAGGCCGGGCAGTTTCTGAATCTGTCTTCATTTCAGATTGACAAAGGTCAGTTTAAAAGATTTCCGTCAGATTTTGAGAGGCTCATCCGCTCCCCATTTCCGGGCGAGTCCCGACTGCCCTGTCTCCGACATGTTGGGTCGGCCCAAATGAAGGCCAACGGCTCCTCGAACTTCTGACGGCACAGGACACACTGAACAGACTCAAGTGACCGACCTCGCCAAACGGTCCAACGGCCGATTATCGGGCTAGTGTGTCTCCTCTCTAAAAGAAACCAACGCTGTCTGTTAATAGGAGACAGGATGCAACCCTCAGTCTCTCAAGTGTCAAACCGTACACCCGCCATCTACTCCACACCTGCCCCCCGAGAGGTTTTGGGGCGCTTAAACAACATCATGCTTCTGGTTTTGGTTGTCGAGACAGAGTAAACATTGCACTTTAAGTGTTTGAACTAACAACCGATGCGGTCCCTCTGATGTGGACAGTTTCCATTCTACAGTTCAAAAACACAATCTTTCACAAAAGGTGAGCGTAAATACTGGGCGGTTGCATTCTGGGCTCCATAAAGCTTTAAAGTGACAGTGTGGAGAGCAGACTCCCACTGCAGCCAACAGTTAGGGAGTTGTTTGGCCAAGTTAGGAACTGAAGAGGCCAGTAGGTTCATTTTAGAGCTCTGTGGTGTCACTTGGGAGTCTGCTGCTAACCCTTTGTTTAGGCTTCTTGCAAGCCTGCTTGAGCTCCACAGACACACTCTGCATACATTTCATACATCACTTTCTTCTCAGTTTCACAAATATGTAATAGGCGGTTGGTCTTGAGAGCACAACTGCGAGATCAGATAGTTGTGGTGGCGTTGTGGCAGCTGTGGTGTCACTTTACCGTGAATTACAGCTTGTGTTGAAAAGACTGGGTGTTGCCCACACTGGAACATAGATACCGGAGTATTCTATTGCAGAGAACATTTGTTTGGAAAGCCACCCTGAAATTTTGAATTGTTTGGCCGGAGACAGTATCGACAAGCCATTGTTCCCACTTGAATATGCAGAACAAACAGAAATCATCAGGACCACAGAGCATTTTATACAAATTCTTGACAAAAAAAACAATACTTTTAAACGTGCCACTGCAGCACATATTGTGCTCCAAATTCAATCAAGCTTGAACCCAGTAAACAATATGCGACGCCTGTGAGCAGTATACAACACTAAATGTGCTGAGCATGTTAGTATTCCTCCATCAGAGTGAAGGGGCTGCTGTTAGTGGCTGTGAAAGCTGCTTTATTGAGGCCTAAACGGCTGCATTTAGTGAGGAAATCAGCTTGAACATACCATTCTATTTCTGTAAGTTCTCCTCTCTCTTTCTAATGGGATTATAGGCAAATAGAGACAGAGAGGGCATGGCACAGAGAGCTAATTTAGGATGGGGGGAATGAATGTGAGGAAGAGCCTACAACTGCAAACATCCTGTGTCTGTCTATTAACCTGTGTCTGATATAATATGTATGTTTGTGGGTATGCCCAATAGTGTTTGGGTATATGTATATTTACACAATGTGATTTCTGGACCTGGTGCATATTGCTACAGATGGGTGAGGAATTAGTGGAGAAATAGTCTATATTGACGACTGTTCATTTACGGGATACAGTAGTTCCGGTGCCGCCAGAAGTTCCGCCAGATGTCCCTCACTCCCCGCTTTCTTTGTGTTAACTTTAAAGTCTGGTCGCATCGAGCAACATTAACCGGAACCTCTGAGCAACGTTACACGCTAAACATGGCAAGTTTTGAGGAAAATTTGGATGGTGCAATGAGGCAGGCCTGCTTGGTTCTTACGGGGAATGATTGTAAAGACTTACAAGGAATATGTTTAGGGCATTTCCTCTCTAACTGGGACATTTTGGGACCGATTGGTGAGATTGCTGTGGACGAAGTAAACACGGTAAAGCTGTAATCGGGCCTTAAAGGAACACGCCGACTTATTGGGACTTTAGCTTATTCACCGTAACCCCCAGAGTTAGATAAGTCCATACATACCCTTCTCATCTCCGTGCGTGTTGTAACTCTGTCTGGCGCCCCCAGCGCTAGCTTAGCCTAGCACAGATCCTGGAGGTAACCGGTTCCAACTAGCCTACTGCTCCCAATAAGTGACAAAATAACGCCAACATGTTCCTATTTACATGTGATTTGTATAGTCACAGGGTGTACAAATAACAAGGTCATATGAGACACAGCCGTCTTCTAACCGTATACAAACTGGGGACTATATTCTCAGAAAGGTGAAGCACTGATACTTCTGCTACTTGGGCGGAGTGATTTGCTAGCAGCACCTGAGAAGCCCCGTGGTGAGGAGCAGAGAGTTTGCCTGGAGTTCGCTCAGAGAGTAATAGAGTCAACAATTACTAGATAGTAAAAGCACAGTGACCTTGTCATTTGTACACCCTGTAACTATACAAATCACAACATGTAAATAGGGACATGTTGGCGTTATTTTGTCACTTATTGGGAGCTGTAGGCTAGTTGGAACCGGTTACCTCCAGGATCTGTGCTAGGCTAAGCTAGCGCTGGGGGCGTCAGACAGAGTTACAACACGCACGGAGATAAGAAGGGTATGTATGGACTTGTCTAACTCTGGGGGTTACGGTGAATAAGCTAAAGTCCCAATAAGTCGGCATCTTCCTTTAAAAGTTAGGCCGGACAAGGCCCGAGCCCGACAGAATTCGGCCCGAGCCAGACAAGTACATTTTGATTGACAGCTTTTTAAAAGCCCAAACCCGTTTATAGCCCGACATTATTCAAATATGCACACGCACACAGCTCTTTTGCCTTTTGTCAAGAATGAGTCATTTACACTGGCTCATTATTCTTATGGTCAAAAGTTTTCCACACCTTTCTTTGCCGGTGCAACCGAAACGTAATCACCAGAGGCCAGCCTCGTTTCACCTCCTCAGTATCCATTTTCGGGCTAATCAAAATGCATCACCTGACCGCTCATTTATCGCGCAACCCGGAGCGCAAGTCTGAGCCTGGCGTGAGCCCGTGTAAAATTATTGGTTTAAAGAAATGCGAGCAGTCCCTGGCCATTTATTCTCCTATCCAGGAGTGTATGCTCCTGTTGCCAGACCTTCCTCCGCAGCGCTGTGGAGACAGATCTGGCAATACGAGACTAGTGGAGAAACATGAAGAATGGAGATGCACACCGAACGATGTGACGAGTATGAAAACAATGCTAATGACTCATATGCCGTGGTCTTCACAGTCACCGGATCTTTAGAGGTGTTAGACAGCGGCCTCCTCCACCATCATCCAAAAACTAAACGAGGGAATATCTTTAACAGGAATGCTGTTCATCCGTCCTGTAAAGTCCCACACACTGTGAGAATCTATTTCCATTGGCCTGTAAGTTTGCATTGCCCAATGAATGTGTTGTCTGACTATTCAACAAGTTTACTGTGTGTCGGTACACATGACAAACTGCACTTTCTCTTAGAGAGTCACAATATAAGGGCAAGAAACTGCAGTACATTCCTTTGAATCTAATCACACTCATAAATATCTGTACATGATCTCCCTGTAGAAAACAAGAAGGAGTGCATTTACATTAGGATCCATGCTCGGTCCTCATTAACTCTCCTCAAGGAGAGGAGAGCGAGTGAGATGGGATAGGGATGGTCATTATAACATGCTATGTAATTAGTCTAACCCACTCCTCCCCACCAGCTGTACATTTCATAAATCCATATTCAAATGCAGCACTGACACAGAAACAGTGCTGCGAAGACCAAAGCGCTTCACTGGCAGTGTTCAGCACTCGCTGCTGGCCTGGGGGATGTGTTGTGGTTTTTTTTTTTTTTGGAAGGATTTGGAAGGGTAGGGACTGTAATTTAAAAGGACCACTGGTTCGGATAATGAGCTCTGTGTTCCTTTCGCTTACAGATAGAAACGCAGACAAACACAAACACCAACCAAATGAGAGACTGCAAAGCTGGTCTAGATCCAAATCCTTGTTCTGTCTTTTTTAAATAAGAAACACTGCGTTATGATTAAATAGGAGAACATTGTAGGCATGTGATTCTTTTATGAATTCTTCATCTTTGGTCCTTACGCAGCTTCTGTGGGAGAGCAGTTCAGCGCGCTGCCGTTTGGCCGCCGGTTTTTACAATTCTGTGTGATGAAGATTTAGTTCAGCATCGCCCCTGTGGAGAACACTATTGTCAAGTGTATTAATTAGCCTATTTTGTGTAAGTATAACGATCTGCATAGTTTAGTTAATTTACGGGGCATGCATAAGTATGACGGAGGAGGATTGCAGAGGAGGAAATGTGCTTGGGAAATTTGTTTCATTTTTACATAATTATTTAGGAGCTCCTGCTGATGCTGAAACTAAAATTTTGTGCTTTAATTTATTCCAAAAAGGCTTGTGTTTGCTCAGGGATTGTGCACAGGGACTCAGCTGGTTAATCAAGCATATGTATAATTCATTTTCCAAGCATGGGGTCTGGAACTGAGGCAGTTAAGATGAGCATTTCTAAATGTAATATTTTCACTTTCTCCATGTGAAGTCGAAGCAATACTATACTCCGAAGACTTGGACTATATCAATAGCACCCCACCTAAACATCCCATCATACAATAGGAGGATTTTCAGAGGTTGACAATATGGTTCTACTACTGTCTCCCCCATTTCCCCCCCTCCTCCTCTCTCCCACCTCCTGCCTCCATCTAAACACCCCTGCTGGGAGCCCCACAAGTCAGTCTCAGGCTGCTTACACAAACAATTAGAAGATATTTTTGGCGTCCAAAAAAGAAGAAATCATTCAGTAATTGTCTTTTGTTGGAGCAGCCACTTTGTTTCAAGCTTGCAGCACTGAAACATACACACACACACACACACACACACACACACACACACACACACACACACAGGCACGCATGCACGCCACACGGACACGCACGCACGTGCAAAACCACAGACACACACATCCATGCACGCACACACACGACACACCAACATGCAAAACTGCAGATACATGCACGCACGACACACACAGACGCAAAACCGCAGAGAGACACATGCACACACTGACACGCACACACACACACACACACACACACACACACACACACACACACACACACACACACACACACACACACACACACACACACACACACACACACACAGTAGATGAGCAGAGACTGAAGAGCGAATAATCTCTATGAACCTCACGGTCCATAACAAACCACCAGAGATCCCATTTACACTTAAAAAGACTAATTAGAGGCCGCTCTGCAGTGAGCAGGCAGACCGACTGTACTCTCGGTGCCTTCAATGATAACCCATTGTCAAGGCCAATACTGGCACTCACGTTTTGCAGGTGGAAAAAGTATTCAGATCCTTTAGCTACTTAGGTAAAAGTACTAATACCACACTGTAAAAATGTTACAAGTGAAAGTCCTGCATTGGAAATGTTACTTAAGTAAAATTCTGTAAGTATCATCAGGAAAATGTAGTTAAAAGTATTAAAGGTAAATAAAAACCCTCCCATTTTAGAAAGTGTAAAGGAGCCAAACAGTTGTGTGTTTAATGGTCTAATCATCTCAGCTGGACTTGCAGGCCGTTATATTGTTGGCTAGTTTACTTTAGAATAAAACATCATATTTTATAAACTACATGTGTTTTGTGTGCAGAAATCTTAATGTGTAAAGTAACTAGTAACTAAAGCTGTCAGATGAATGTAGTGGAGTAAAAAGTCCAATATTTCTCTCTGAAATGTAGCGGAGTAGAAGTAGAAAGTGGCATGAAAAGAAAAGACTCAAGTAAAGTACAAGTACCCCAACATTTGTACTTAAGTACTTGAGTAAATGTACTTAATTACAATCCACCACTTGTTAGTGAGAAATATCGGTTCTAGTCGCTTCAGGTTTAGGCTTCTAAAGCACTTAAGTGAGGTTTTGGGAAATTGTGGTCTTGGTTAAATATTGAGAAAGTCAACACTGACTGAAAGCTCACGACACGCCAGGTTGACTTTATTCACATTTAACCAAAACCTACCCTGTCCTGGTAGTCAGACTGCATTGCCATTTTGTTTCACTTCATTCACTGAAATTGTGCTAAAGCAAGGCACTTTGTTTTTGTGGGGAGGGTTCATTTTGTTTAATTTTGCTCCAACCAATCAGTAGTGAGTGACCTATCTGGCGGTCAAATAGTTTAGTCTACATAAAAGCAATGTAGCAGGTGCTAGGAGCAATTCACTTAACATATTAGTCCATTTCAGAGTTATTTCTGTGAGTTGACCTACAACAACCTATGCAGCTGTGTCAATTCAGTCCACACAAGTCGCCGTTTGTGTGGCCTTTTTCTTGTCACTATTTTTCATCGACATAGCTAGGTAGGAAGATGACGCCCCGCCTACAAAGCTCTGATTGGTTGATTGTTTCTCCAGCATAAGCATAAATTTGAGTAAAGATGTAGAAGTCTGGAAGCAGACTAGATCTTTACCTAATGTGAACTAAGCAGCCTAAGCCTACAACACGTAGGATGCAGAATGCAGATCCCAGTCTCAGTGCTTGGGATGTCCCATAGGGATCAAGTAAAAGATCTGAACCATTCGGTCCACTAGTCACTGCATGTATGTATTATTTGGGTTTCAGGGGAAAAAAGCCCTGCGCCGTAGTAAAACCGCAGTGCAGCTGTCAGTCTCTTTCTGCTGTACCTGACAATGACAGAAGTGGCTTATGTAGTCTATATCGACGACATTTTATTTCCGGGATTGTTCAGGTGCTGCCGGAAATTCTGCCGGATGTGCCCCCAACTTCCTCTTTCTTTGTGATGGCGTTCTAAACTCCGGTGGATTTCTGAGGACTATGGTTAACTGCTCCTCAGATCTCTGCAGGGTAAATCCAGACAGCTAGCTAGACTATCTGTCCAATCTGAGTTTTCTGTTGCACGACTAAAACTACTTTTCAACGTACACATGTTCCACCAAAATAAGTTCCTTCCCGAGGCTATTTTGCAGAGGCACCGTGGCTCCGTCCGGCGCTTAGCACCGCCCAAGACGATTGTGATTGGTTTGAAGAAATGCCAATAAACCAGAGCACTTTTTTTCTCCCATCCATGAATACTGTGTGGACTAGCCAGACCTTCCACCTCAGCGCTGTGGCGGAAGGTCTGGCAATGCAAGACTATGCTAACAGCAATACTTCCAATATGAGGGCGCATTAACCGAGACGCCACGCCAATGTGTCTGTTGACAGCAGACTGAACCGAGAACCGCGATATGAACCAAACCTTGAATTTTGTGAACCCTTCCACGCCAGATCCCCCACCCGTGACTCTGCACTGGCAGACTATGAACTTCTGCCATCAGGAAGAAGATTCTGTGTGCCGAGATGTAAAACAAACAGACTTAACCATTGTGTTGTCTTCGGGTCACATTGGCCCGTTTTTAATTTTTGTTTTATATCAGAAAATATTGGACGTAGAAATAAGCACTGAAAATGTGTAGAAGAAAAATTTTGAAATTTAAAACGTTGGAAAAAGCAAAAACAAATTGTGAAATGTCAGAAAAAAAGTGCTTTTTTCAAGGTTGAAGCGAAGACAACACAAGGGTTAAGTTATCGTTTATTCCAACGTCTATCAAGCTGCTGAACTCCAACAGTAAATCTTAGCACAACAGAGCGAAAGTGCAATAAATACACCAGCACTTTCTTGCACTTTGCAGTTTAATTAAAGTATACAGTTACTATTTAAGATGTTGTATTGTCCGTGCAGTCATATGTGTGTCCTTCTTTTATGTCCTAATCTGTCCTGATCTTTTGTTTATGTTTTTATGTAGATTTTATGTTGATTTCAGAATGGTTTTACTGTGACATGTTTGTGTTGTGAAGCAACAAATTGTAGCACTATGCTTAAGACAAATTTCCCCAATAAAGTGTATTATATCTATCTATCTATCTATCTATCTATCTATCTATTCTATTCTATCTTTTTAAGGAAAGGATAAAAAAAAAAACAGAGGATAAAAACGTTGACAGTAAATGTGATCCAGGCTGAAATGACTCTACATTCTACTGTTCCGTCTTTGTACTGACCTAGTGGTTTGTTTTTTTCACTGTTGCGTCTCTGTCTAACACAGATAATGTGTGATGTCATGGAGCTGTTGATACAGACTGGAAGCTCATGCAGCCTTGTACAATCAAACTGCTTCATATCCATCATCGCAGAAGTAGGTCACGCAGACTCGATCTTATGACAAGATTATAAATAATACAGTAAAATAACTGCCGTCGTGATGAGACGTTTTGTGGGTTAGAAACGAGAAGCAGGAACATTTTACAGCCTTTTGGTATTCACGTCAGCCAAGCCAACCATCTTTACATGGGCTGCTGCTGCTGCTTAATATGGCGGCAGTGTGGAAAAATAACGCTGTGACTGCTAGTGAGCAGAGGTAGAACAGAATAACCGGTAAGCTCTAATCTTTCATTAAAAGAAGCTGAGCTGCTTGGAGGCATAGCATGTGAAACATGCTAACAACTCTTTCTTTGGATCAGGAAGTCAGCTAAGCAAATAAAAAGAGTAAAAAAACATAACAACATAATCAGATTACCCTGGATGGGGAAAGAAATAAATAAGTGTGGTTCGTGGAGATAATCAGCTGCTGGGTTTTTCCTGAAAAGGAGAGAGATGTGATGTCCTGCTGAGAACAGACATATAGCTGCAACTGGGTAAACACAGCAAAGAGTTAATAAGCTGACACCCCGCCCCCTCCCCACACCTCCCCCCCCCCCCCCCCCCCCCGGTGCTGGGCTTCACAGGAGCCTGGGCTCTGCTGGGGGGTGGGGGGGGCATAGGCAGCTTATTAACCCTTTGCAGTGTTTACCCAGTTTACCCAATAGTGTGTTGCATCGACCTCGGAAGTCGGAAGCCGGAGCTGGAAATGCGAAACATTGTCACTCCCACTGCGTCAGAAAGAGATGCCTGGTCAGGTGCCTTTGGAGTTTGTTATTGACGCAAAAAGTCTCCGTTAGAGTCATATTTAGACGGGCTTGGTCGGAACTCTTGGCGTCACTTTTTGACGCTCTGGGTCGGGACGTACGTTTAACTGACGTGCAGCACGAGAACGGGACAGTTAGGTTTAGGAAAAGATGGTGGGTGGGGTTACAAAATGTTTCAGTGACACGCGGGACAAGAACGGGACATAAACCCCGGTCTCCTGGGTAAAAGTCCTGTGTTGTTTGACCCATCCCCCCCCCCCCAACCAACCTCCTTACGAGGATTTTCGTTCTTTCATATTGCTCTCTACCGTTGTCTCTCTTAATACTACGTCATCTAACGTCACCACCACTCCTCCCTCTTGCAAACTGCTGGAGCTTTAAGCCCGTCTCCCAGGTAACACACACACACACACACACACACACACACACACACACACACACACACACACACACACACACACACACAATAACAGGCCCTGCAGTGCAGAAAGCGTAGGGCCTTGTTAGCCAACAACCAGGCGTGAAATCACTGCGCCGTACTCCCACCACGATGAGTCAATCCATACCTCCTGTTTCTCTTTGTTCATGCCTGTGTGTGTGCGTGTGTTTGCTGGTTTTCCTCCAGGCCACGCAGAGCTCTATCTTTGACTGGGATTAAGGGAACTTTCCCGACTTTAAACCAGAAGGTCTTAATCAAGTGCATTTTTCATTACATTACATCATTTACACTCCATACACACATATTCCAAATGTGCACAGTAACGGTACTGTGCACTTTTGGAATATGCACATAAAAAAGCTGATTGAGTATGAAAGAAAACCTACACTGTGTAAATGTTATTTGCTTGTCTTACTGAGGTGGACAGTTAGCCTATTGATAGTTTATCGTTAGCCTGTCGAGGAGAAAATGAGATAAAAGCTGAACTAGTGTGTCTTAAATAATTGATGATCAACAACTCAATGCTATCTCTGATTCAAAGTTTCTTTCATTTGTCTTCCTGAAAAAATTAAACATGTTCATGGGGTTTACTATCTATATTTTAAGATAGATGAGTATCTACTACAGTAATGGATATGATAATTTGAACCAATACATTTTAATAGTTGAACAACAATTTATTTGTTGGCATTCAAAACACTACAGCACCCTTTTATACATAAGTGTTTCTCCTTTATCCATGACATTGACCAATCAGGTCATTTTGCCAACTTGGTTTCTCTCTGCTGTCTGAAGAACATGCTCCGTTCAGCTTTCGCTAGTCTATACAGATGGCGTTTCATTTACGGGATTGTTCTGGTGTTGCCGGAAGATCCCCGCACGTCCCTCATTTTCGGCCGGATGTCCGTCCCCTTCCTCTTTCTTTGTGTTGACATTCTAAACGCCGGTGGATTTCTGAGGACTATGGTTAACTGCTCCTCAGATTAACTGCTCCTCAGATCTCTGAATCCAGACAGCTAGCTAGACTATCTGTCCAATCTGAGTTTTGTGTTGCATGATTAAAACAACCTTTGAACGTACACATATTCCACCAAAACAAGTTCCTTCCTGAGGCTATTTAGCAGAGCAGGTTTTTCTCCCATCCAGGATTGCTGTGTGAACTAGCCAGACCCTCCTCCGCAGCGCTGTGGAGGAAGGTCTGGCTATACGAGACTAAACTTTCCCCATCTACTCTGATCACTCTCAACTCCACTAGCTATGACTTGTTTAACCTGCAGCTGTTGATGGGTGGGATACGGATTTGGTTTGCTGAAAATAAAAATATTAGGTAACAATTATATTATATTATTATATATTACATCACTTTTTAAAATGGACCATCCCTATTTAGACCAGTACAGTGAATGTAGATACATATATACTGTAAGATATTATACTAAGACATTGTTGAGCAAAGTTATCTTGTAAGGCTGGATTTTTGCATTATAAATGTCAGTAAAAGTCTATATGTTTTTATCTCATTAAAAGACCCAAACCAACAATGAACTGATTCGACTAACATGTACTGTATGTTAGGGGTGTTATATTAATCATTGCATTGTGAGGATCGATGCAGTGACAGACCATAATGGATTGAATCGACTGATGTTGCTTGTTGATTTTCCGGTCGCTGATTTTGTTTTTGTTTTTGCCTTTTGTCTGTTGCCCGTTGTGTTCTTCGCCGCTACATTCAGGAAGTGTGTGTAAAAAGGCGAGTTCATATATATCATATATGAATTTGTCGGTGAAAGCCATGTGTAGTAATATATATTAATATTTGGGCGGGATGTCGAATTGATTGGAATGGTTGACAGGATAATTGTAATCAAATAGAATCGGGGCACCAGTGAAGATTCCCACCCCTACTGTGGGTATAAAAGCTTGATAGATCTGTGCCATAAACACACATCAGTGAGCCGCACTGTTCCCTGGCTGACATGTTCCTTCATCATGAACTCACACACTGGAGTTTAGTTTGACTCACTACCACACACACCGTCCTGCTGCCACAAATACACACTAGAGCACCACATGTGGATTAATCGCCCAACAAAGTCACTTTTTCCTCTTGTTTGAGTAACCAATGTTAAAAACTACAATGGCAAGCTACCCAAGAGTTCAGTTCGTCTCTCTATGTCTGCTAACCACTGTGTAAAATACAAATGAAAATGTTAAAAATAAAATACATACCTGAAAGTTAACATTATTGCAATCTTAGGAGGGAAACAGCAATGAAGAGTTGTAGGAAGTTTTTTATTATGTAATCTTGACAATAGATAAAGTCTGTTCCACGACATTTTTGGAAAACATTTGTCCGGGCATTCTGGGCGGAAACAAACTTATCAATACCATTCGGATTCAAAACGCCGACATTCTCATGGCTGACAGACAGAAACACTGCATTGACACATAAACACTTCCTGCAATAGTTCTGTGTTTTTGTGCCACTGGAATTCTTTAGAGCCTAGTGAGCAGTGGTAGCAGTTGCCGCATTGAGGCTCTGTGCCGCTCGTTCTCTCCCACTAATCACGAGGTTTTGGGGCTGCGGCATTATGCTAACTTACACTGGCAGAGGGGCGGGGCCAAGGGGCTGCTTTGATAAGTCGAGCATGGCAAACATGAATGAGGCAGCGACAGGCGAGGCAAAACACACATTCATTCCTCTCACAATGCCAAGCAGCACTTTTAATTAAACCTTATCCAACATGATGAATAATGCAACAGCTTCCTTGCAATCCGCCGTCTCCTTTTCTCGCCGTCTCCGCGCTGTGTTCAACCATCTCATCCAGTCACATGCATACATTAGGCAGAGGAATGGCAGAGAAGAAAGGCTCTTCGTCTGTCTGGTGCGCAACATAATAAATATACAAAATGTTTTCATAGTTTTGCCAACGGGGGGGAAAAAAAAAGTGGCTGTGCATTTAAACATGAGCAGTGGTTGGTTGAGTCTTGATTGTGCAGTGTGCATGACACGTCTTCTGTTTTGTTGCTCGGTTCAGAACGTGTCAGAACTGACATAGTGGAAAAGTATGTTGTGCTAAGTTTACACATGTTGCTGTTGTCACAAAAAAAAAAAAGCTGGCATAACTTTGACTTGATTCTGCTTCTGTTACAAAGAGCTAGTAAAGGGCTCAGTGGGAAGCTCATAGAGACAAAGTCCAACATAACATGTTCCCCGTGGGAGAGAGATGGCCTTACTGCATCAGACAAGACCAGCCGCTGAGAAACACATCAGTCGTCGCCCCCCCTCTCTTCTAAACTCATGGACACACTCCTAAAGGGATAGAGAGAGGGGTGGAGGAAGGGTGAGAGGGCTGGGAGGGCAGCGGAGGAGGGGACGCCCAGTCAGAAAAGAAAGGCAGCAAAAAGGGATATTCAGAGCATTGAGGAGTGAAAGGATTGCATGGGAGAGTGAACCCATTACAGGGCAGATTGGCTGGGGCATGGGAAGACCCGGAGAGGGCTGCAGCGAGGTGCTGGCTAATGTTTAGCCCAGAGAGGATCGGCACAGGGAATCCTCAGAGATTCTGCTGAACCCTGCAGACCACAGCCGGCAGCACTGCTGAAGTGAAAGCTACAATATATACAGTGTTCAAATTCAAGAATTGTAAAAACTCAACGCAATGCATCTTTCAGCAAATTTAAGACATACCCTTGGATGAAGGGGGAAGAGATGTGGCTTTTTTTTAAATTTTTTTTTTTTTTGAGAGAGGAATGTGTTGCTGCAACAGAGCCAACCAGCAGTGTGTTGTACCAGCCAGTCCCACAGCCCTGCACGGCTCCGATAAAGCTCTGCACCGTCGGGCTGCTGCTGGAGCAGATACTTGGGCACCATGCCGGGGTCTGGGAGGGTGGGGGGGATTGTGGGCAGGCGGGTAAGAACACGTTACTCTGAGAGGGCAACTGAAGGCCAGCGCCGAATGTACCTAGTATTTGGGGGTCAATATTTTTTAAATCATGTTTTAAGTGCATAAAATGTGATCACTTTAAAAGGTCCAGTGTGTACCGTGTTTAGTTGTTCATTATCAAAATCTGTGTTGCCCGTTCACAAACTTATTTACCACCACCATCAATTTGAAGTATTCCTATTGGCTTGAAATTTTACATTTGCGTTTGCATGAACTGGGGTAGACGCTCCATATTCATGCTCCATCTTGAAATACGTTAGCCGGTAAGGGACATACAGGACATACTGCACCACCTTTCACGTTTTCGCTGTCACATGATAATCCTACAGGTGCTGCTAATGCTGCTAATGGGTGTCGTAGCTTCCCGGCCCCGGCAAGTTTGAAGAAGGAAACATGGAGGACCACACGTATTCAAAATCCAAATTTCAGGAACAGAAAAAGAAAAAGGATATTGAAAAGAGCAAGAGACCGGCTTTTTGAAGCTGTAATACGTACTTTGAACTGCGTGGTGCCAGAGAGTTGATTGTGATATATGATCTCAATGCTAGATGGGAAAAATTTCTACACATTGGACCTTTAAAGAGCTCATATTATGCTCATTTCCAAGTTCATAATTGTATTTAGAGGTTGTAACAGAATAGGTTTACATGGTTTAATTTCACTACTGCATGTACTGCACATTTCTCCAGCTCCTCTTTTCACCCTATGTGTTAAGCTCTTCGTTTTAGCTACAGAGCGAGGCATCTCATTTCTATCATATCTTTGTTGGGAGTCGCAGATGTGCAGTACTGAGCTAAGGACTACTAGCCAGTCAGAAGCAGAGTAGGACGGGCTGTGACAAGCAAGCTAGTGTGATCCAAAACAATCCCGCTTCAGCCGGTAATCATGGCTACGGCTAAGCCGTACATGTTGGAACCAGAGTCTGATCCCGAAACACAGGCAGAGCAGCCCAAACCAGCTTCGCAACCTAGACTGGAGCAAGACGTTTCAGAGTGGGAAGTTATTTTGATGTTAACATTCATACGTAACGTTTTAATTCTGCACCGTCTCCTGGACATGGTGGTACAACTATCTGAACTCTTGGGGCCTCCGCTCTAACTAGCTTGGTTTGAGGGCGCGCCACAATAGCAGCTAGGCCAGCATTATAACGTGTGTTACAAAGGGACGCAACATGAGGCGCGTTTGGCACGGAAGTAAAGGCTGGACTACAATAGAGCTGTTTGGAGCAGTTTGTGAACAGTGTTTTCTGTTGGAGATGGTAGGTCCCTTTGGGGTGGACTTTGGGCTTTTCCACTTTGTAAACCTATAACATGCACAAAAAAGATATATAAGACAACAAAGGGAAAGGAACAGCCAAAACGCATAATATGAGCCCTTTAATGCTAGTAAACAAGTATTAAAAAATGTATTTTAAAAAAGTAATTCAGGTCATTCACGGTATTTAATTCTGCCAAACCTGAGATCACGTGCAGTGACAACATTTTTAAAATCACGTCTATCTACAATATCTGTGCATGGCAAGGTACTGTTAGGCAACCAAAACACTTGGTTAAGGTAAGGAGGAGATTGAGGGTTAACATTGAGTGTTGGAGTGTGAACTGCAGTCTCCAGCATGAGAGTCTGAGAGAAAAGCTACACACTCATCCGATATCGACCTCTAAACCCACCACTGCGTCTATTGGCACAAGATGGACATCATGCGCTGCAGATTTGTGCAATATGAATAGAATGTCTCGGGATATTAAACTGTGCAAAATGCCAAAACGTTGCAAAAAAGTGTTTACGGTTGGCTGAGGTGGAAAAGTTGGCATATGGGAAAAGATAGGATGTGGTGAGGGCTGACAGAATCTTTTCCCTTTTTTAACACCTTGAAAGTGTGTTACCTGTTATTTTCTTCTTCTACTGCAGACCAGGGGTTGGTGCATAGTATGTGCATGTATAGTAAAGCCAAAACAATGCCATACTTGAATATAAGTACAAGTATGTTACTAGAAAATGACTTTGGTAGAAGTTAAAGTCTCCTTTTAGAATATTACTTGAGTGAAAGTCTTTTAGTATCTGACATTTACTGAACTTAATTAACTAAAGTAATTTCATAATAAATGTAGTTAATTATTAGAAGTAAAAAAAAATCTTTATGAACTTTACTGTGCCTTCCTTATAGTGGAGGAGCACTATTCCACCAAACCTGCTTTTTTGCAGTCTTACAAGTTTTTTCAGATTTTATGTTGTCGTAACGAAGACGCTAAGGGGAAATGTAGTGGAGCAAAAGTAAAAGTTTCCAGAAATATAAATAAAGTACAGATGCGTGAACATTCTACTCGTACAGTAACAAAGTATCTGTACCTCCTAGCATTGCAACACTGTTTAGTATTCACCGAGAGTCAGGAAGTGAAGGCAGAATAAGTATACTTATCTCACTGCAGGGACAGGTAATCTGAACACAACTTCAAAAAGGGAATCAATAATCCTAATATTTCTTTGCACTTTCTGTAAGCAGGCCCAAATGGCAGGGAGGCTTTCCCCCTGCTTCTCCTCTAACACTCCTCCCTTTCATGCACTGACATTCACTCCTTGCCACTCTCTTCCCCTGCAGTGTGGGCTCATGTATACTGGCCCAGTGTTTTCCAGGCCACTCGTATACAGGGCCGCAGTGTGCTGTTAACATGCAGACTCCCCGGCGAGCGTATAATTTGTGAGTCATGACCAATTCGGATCGAGTCGGCCTCCTGCTGACTTCCTGCCTGCGCTCGCTGATGAACGCTGGAAAAACAGATCTGGTCACAAGACCCTCGCGCTTGAGCCAAGACGTGAGCCAGTGGGAGACGCTGAAGAATGACTCGGCTCTTTTGAATTTAAACGTTTTTCTGCTAACAGCGGTATCATTTCCTACCAAAGTATTCTTCATCATCTTTTAGTGTTTTCCCCTCCTTTTATTCATATCATTGTGGACAAAAAGACCATCGTAGGAAAGTCCCTACTCCCAACTCAAAGGACAATACAACATAGCCTAGATAGAACCAATTCAAAGCCGCTATCAAATTGACAATAAATACATCAGACAGAAAAAGTTCCATGGCAACTGAGAGAACTCCCTCTAATGTGTGATGCGGTGGAAAGCTCCAGAACAAAGATGTTAAGTGGATCTTGAGTTGAGGTTGTTTTGTCAACTGCTGTCACCTTGGCAGCCACACAAAAAACCAAATGAGGAAAACAATGCAGGAGCTAAATTCACTGGTAGCTGAAGCTACATTTACATTGCTACGCTTTGGTTTTTAAGCGTTGGGTTTTGAGCCTGAAGCGACCTCTGTGCACCAAGTGTTTATAGCTCCAGTAGAAGAACTAATCTCCGTTCAAACTACATCAACGGCAACATTCTCTTATACTGGGCATAAACAGGAGGCAGCGTGTATACTCCGCCCGTTGCTGGTAGTTGCCATGGTCGTCATGACCGACAGTCAGGACGAGAAACGTTGACGTCAGTGGAAACGTAGCAGAAGATATTCCTTTATAAACCAAAACGCCAGAGCAGGGGGAATGAGAGGGGGGGGAACGCCAGAGCAGGGGGAATGAGAGGGGGAAACGTCAGAGCAGGGGGAATGAGAGGGGGAAACGCCAGAGCAGGGGGAATGAGAGGGGGAAACGCCAGAGCAGGGGGAATGAGAGGGGGGAAACGCCAGAGCAGGGGGAATGAGGGGGAAACGCCAGAGCAGGGGGAATGAGAGGGGGGAACGCCAGAGCAGGGGGAATGAGGGGGAAACGCCAGAGCAGGGGGAATGAGAGGGGGGGAACACCAGAGCAGGGGGAATGAGGGGGAAACGCCAGAGCAGGGGGAATGAGAGGGGTGAATGCCAGAGCATGGGGAATGAGGGGGAAACGCCAGAGCAGGGGGAATGAGAGGGGTGAACGCCAGAGCAGGGGGAATGAGGGGGAAACGCCAGAGCAGGGGGAATGAGAGGGGGGGAACGCCAGAGCAGGGGGAATGAGGGGGAAACGCCAGAGCAGGGGTAATGAGAGGGGGAAACACCAGAGCAGGGGGAATGAGAGGGGGAAACACCAGAGCAGGGGTAATGAGAGGGGGAAACACCAGAGCAGGGGGAATGAGAGGGGGAAACACAGCAGAAGATATTCGTTTTTAAACCAAAGCATAGCAATGTAAATGTAGCCTGAGTTCCCTGAATTACTCACCAACAGAACGATCATATTAGTTACCAAAAAACGGTCCTGAAGCCCTTTTAAAAATATAGAACAAACAGAATTGCTCGGCGGTAACCGCTAACTCTCTTAAAAACAACTATTGGATCATGGTCACGAGGTTCCATCTGCTCGTCCATTCAACACTTTGGTCCAAAACAAGTTATCTCAACACGTATTAACGACATTAAATTCGGTATGAATATTCATCGTTCCGAGAAGATGTTCCCTTATTGTTTTGGAAACTCCCTGACCGGTACTTTTATGAAACAGGCTTTTTGGTCTAAAACCAAATACTGAAAATAGTAATATAAACATTGCCATGAAATTTGCTGTGCATCTCTGTCAATGGATCCCAAAATCCCTTTAACTTTTCCTTTTGCAGGGCTGTCAAAATGTCACTTAAAAACAATAACTGACCAAATCTAAACTTTACTCTAAAGAGCTTTGGGAGACCATTGATACGCCTTTAAGGCTTTAAGCCTCCCTAGCATATTTCATTTTTTATTTAAATTGCCCTGTTAATATTTTATTGTATGTGCTAATAAATAAATAAATAAATAAATAATTAACAGATTGCCATGAAAATCACTGAGCACCTTAGCGCTCCCAGAGGATGAACCCAATAGATGTTAAAGATCCCATGACTCTTCGGTCATGCGCCACTCCCTTTGGTCCCCTCCCTTAGGTTTACATTGAACACAAAATCATGATCTATGGGCAAATTATGAAGAAATACGCAGAGCACATTAAGAGGATAAACCCTTTTGATTTGAATGACCTTGTGAACTTTCTGGCAAATTTTACATTTCTGCCCCACTGCATATACAGTCCTGGAAATAAAAACATCATCAGTATGTTGAGTCTCTAGGGACCACCGGAGGGTCTTTACACTTTGATTCTGGTTAATGAAAGCAGTGTATATGCTCTAATTGGCAAATTGATACATACAGTGAGGAAAATAAGTATTTGAACACCCTGCTATTTTGCAAGTTCTCCCACTTGGAAATCATGGAGGGGTCTGAAATTGTCATCGTAGGTGCATGTCCACTGTGAGAGACATAATCTAAAGAAAAAAAAATCCAGAAATCACAATGTATGATTTTTTAACTATTTATTTGTATGATACAGCTGCAAATAAGTATTTGAACACCTGTCTATCAGCTAGAATTCTGACCCTCAAAGACCTGTTAGTCTGCCTTTAAAATGTCCACCTCTACTCCATTTATTATCCTAATTTAGATGCACCTGTTTGAGGTCGTTAGCTGCATAAAGACACCTGTCCACCCCATACAATCAGTAAGAATCCAACTACTAACATGGCCAAGACCAAAGAGCTGTCCAAAGACACTAGAGACAAAATTGTACACCTCCACAAGGCTGGAAAGGGCTACGGGGAAATTGCCAAGCAGCTTGGTGAAAAAAGGTCCACTGTTGGAGCAATCATTAGAAAATGGAAGAAGCTAAACATGACTGTCAATCTCCCTCGGACTGGGGCTCCATGCAAGATCTCACCTCGTGGGGTCTCAATGATCCTAAGAAAGGTGAGAAATCAGCCCAGGACTACATGGGAGGAGCTGGTCAATGACCTGAAAAGAGCTGGGACCACCGTTTCCAAGGTTACTGTTGGTAATACACTAAGACGTCATGGTTTGAAATCATGCATGGCACGGAAGGTTCCCCTGCTTAAACCAGCACATGTCAAGGCCCGTCTTAAGTTTGCCAATGACCATTTGGATGATCCAGAGGAGTCATGGGAGAAAGTCATGTGGTCAGATGAGACCAAAATAGAACTTTTTGGTCATAATTCCACTAACCGTGTTTGGAGGAAGAAGAATGATGAGTACCATCCCAAGAACACCATCCCTACTGTGAAGCATGGGGGTGGTAGCATCATGCTTTGGGGGTGTTTTTCTGCACATGGGACAGGGCGACTGCACTGTATTAAGGAGAGGATGACCGGGGCCATGTATTGCGAGATTTTGGGGAACAACCTCCTTCCCTCAGTTAGAGCATTGAAGATGGGTCGAGGCTGGGTCTTCCAACATGACAATGACCCGAAGCACACAGCCAGGATAACCAAGGAGTGGCTCTGTAAGAAGCATATCAAGGTTCTGGCGTGGCCTAGCCAGTCTCCAGACCTAAACCCAATAGAGAATCTTTGGAGGGAGCTCAAACTCCGTGTTTCTCAGCGACAGCCCAGAAACCTGACTGATCTAGAGAAGATCTGTGTGGAGGAGTGGGCCAAACTCCCTCCTGCAGTGTGTGCAAACCTGGTGGAAAAACTACAGGAAACGTTTGACCTCTGTAATTGCAAACAAAGGCTACTGTACCAAATATTAACATTGGTTTTCTCAGGTGTTCAAATACTTATTTGCAGCTGTATCATACAAATAAATAGTTAAAAAATCATACATTGTGATTTCTGGATTTTTTTTTTTTTAGATTACGTCTCTCACAGTGGACATGCACCTACGATGACAATTTCAGACCCCTCCATGATTTCCAAGTGGGAGAACCTGCAAAATAGCAGGGTGTTCAAATACTTATTTTCCTCACTGTATGTATATTGCTCGGTGAACAGACAGACACACACACACACACACACACTTGGCTTGGCTGGATATGCTTGTTGGTCTGTGTGTCTCTAAACTGCACAGAAACCATCAAAGTGTGAAATGAACAATAATGGAATTTTCATTTTAGCACACAAAAATAAGAAATTAGAAAAGAGACAACAGGAGGTTTGAGAACACACAACTCATTTCTCTAATTTAGTCTGTTGAGTTACATATTTATCTAAAGTATCTATCTACATTATCTATCTGTCTATCTATATCTGTCTATCTCTATATCTAGCCATCTATCTATCTATCTATCTATCTATATCTGTCTATATCTATTTCTCTATATCTGTCTATATATATCTATCTTTATCTGTCTATATCTATCTATCTACTGTATCTATCTATCCTTCTCTCAAGTGACTTTGCTATGTACTCTGTCAATGGGTGGTCTAAAACTAATATGCAAGTTCTGCATCTGAGCATTACAAGGAATTTTTTTTCTCTATTTTGCGTATTGGCTGTATGAAGCCTAATCGATTTCTGATCTTTTCCTTATTGTAACCGCCAGCCCTCAAAACACCTGAATGCTCTGTTAAAATGGCCTTGCGTGGCAGATGGATTCTTGCGATATCGAGATCCCACGAGAATTGCGGGATCTCGATATCATGCGGAAATCCATCTTGTCGGGCTTTAAGTAATGCGTTTGTGTCCCAACAGCAGCGCGCTGACCCAATCAGCGTCCGGCGAGGAGCTGCTGGCAGCTACGGGCGTGGTTTAGGTGTGTGTGACGACTGTGACTGTTTGTTCAAAACAGCAAAGGCAGACGTGATAGACAGACGGTTGATCCAATCACCTGGCAGGTATTTTTTGAAAGTGCACAAAGTTTCCCAAACAGTTTCACAGTTTCTGCGTAACAAACCATCTGGTGCGTTCGGTTACCGTTAAAAGATCCGGGGCTCTTGACATACTGTATAAGGTTATTGTGGCCAAAGTGTTGGCATCCTCACACATCCAGCAGACACAGAGCAACATTAGCACTCATTTGATGTCATGCAGCGGTGGAAGAAGTATTTAGATTCTTTACTTAAGTAAAAGTACTAATACACAGTAAAAAAATATCTGTTAGAAGTAAAAGTCCTGCATTGAAAATGTTACTTCACTAACAGTATGTAAGTATCATCAGGAAAATGTAGTTAAAGTATTAAAAATAAAACATCCTCACACGTTTGATGTGATGTTGCCAAATGAGTTATAGTAGCAGTCGGGTGCAGTCACGTTGAGTCTTAAGGCTAATTTATGCTGAACGTTAGATATGGATACGGCCGGAGCCTTCTGTCCGTACGCTGCGTTCATTTTATCCATATTTGCGCATGCTTTCTGATAGATTACAGGCACGATGAAGACATTTAAAAAAAAAAAATCTGTGGTATCTTATTATGTTCCCTGCTGGAGCTGCTACCCCCGCGACCCGATACCGGATAAGCGGATGAAGATGGATGGATCTTATTATGTCTTTCCACCTCATGTACGATATTGGGGTGTGCGTTTTGGTAAATTGACTGCATGCTCTCGCTGTTTCACTTCCTGCCCAGCTGTCTGAGCGTCCAGCCATTTGCGTGAAGTTAGACCTACCCTGTATCTTTAGCGGAGTGGTGAGCCGCTTCACGCACGCTTCTGGGACGCGCCGCGCCACTGCTGGTGGAATATCAAGCGCTAGGCTCGTTCGACATGAGCCAGGTCTGCGCAGAATCGATCACCGGCGATAGTGACGTTTAGAAGTCAGAGAGACTAAATCCGTTCAGATCACGGATCATCTACAGCCTGTTGTTAATTAAAATCAGCAACAGATCGCATGTAGAGCATTTTGACAGCTACTCTGTCATAATAAAAACAACTGGAGACTTGTGTACAAGGTGATATATGGGTCTGATAACATTTTATTAAATCAGAATCAGATCTTACAGGATGTGAGTGTGTCTGTGACTTCCTGTTCAGCCTGAAAACTGTCTGACTTGACATCGGATTTTTGATAGACCTGCCCTGTATCTTTAGCAGAGCGGAGAGCCCCCGGCTGCTGCCACCTGCTCTCGTCCACCTTACAGGTGAGGCGCAGATCATCTTGAACGAGCCTATTGACTTGAATGCCCGTGATTGCTCGCAGGGGGCACGGCACCTCCGAACCCAGCAAACCCAGTGGAAAATAGGGGTTAGTGTCAATGCATTATTTACAGTAACTAGCTCTTGAGTTACAACGGTGAAGGGGCTTTCAGTTTAGTGGTGAAATAATAGTGAAGACATTCCTGCTGTAGATCATTTTACTCTGACAAAGCTGCCAGGAAAAATACAAACACAAAGTGGGTCACATCTCTGCCATGCTTTTTGAATCACACTGTACCATTGTGCTATGTTCCGCTCCTGGATGCCCCTTTGCCCGGCCCCTAGAACTGAAGTTTGCAGGTATTATTCTGTAAAGTACAGAATACCACTGCAGTCATCTTTGATAAGCAAATCAACTAAATGCTGTCAAAGACATTGAGCCTTTATGCTCTACAGTCGTGCCAAGTCAAGGTAGAGATTAGGATGCAAGGAAAGGAAGCAACATACAAACAGTACTGTACGTGCAGAAACATTTAAAATCTCCCCTCTCTGTATCCATCTGAGCTCCACTCATTATCCTGCAGCGCTTTTAATCGGAGACTGACAAAGTTAATGTCATGAGCATACTCTATTTGACAAGAAGCTCAAGATCTGCTGCTGTAGAGGAGCTGCTGGCTGCAGCACATAAGAAGGAATTGGGTGTTTCTGTTGCTTTTTTGGAGGAGCAAAAAAGGAAGGAGGTACATGTGCAACGCTCATTAGGGAGAGCCATATGGCAGAGAAAAGAGGATGAGAGGCAAAAAAAACAAACTGGGAGATAGAGTGAAAACGGTACGCCACTCCGTCTGCATTGCTGGAAAACATCCTCCATTGTCGAGATTTGTTTACAGCTATTTGGAGGCATCCACCTAACTGCTGTCATATCAGTTTATCATCCTCCATCAGCTTCTCAGGTTTTGGAGTTTTCCTCAGAAGGGTAAATGTGTGCAGTTTTTGCATTTCAACAAAGAGCAGAGAGGGGGTTTTCTTCCTGTGCATGACTTTATATATAAAAATGACATCTCCAGAAACATAAAGAAATGGATCAATAACCCTCCTACACTCTAAGAAAAAGCTGTGTGCATGTCTGTATATTTTAACAGAAATTGTCCATAGAACGTGATTCACAGTTGTATTTCTGTTTTTACATTTGGAATTGCATAATTGCATAACTTTTGTCGGCCACTGAGGTTGGTTTTGGGGGATTATAGTAGTCTACGTTTATATTTTGTCGCCTTTTTCCACCTTTTTCAGTCCAAGTTTACTAACTGAGCAGCTTTGTGCGAGAGAATTCTAAACAACAGATAATGTTCTGTTTTATAACTGTAGGTACACACATAATTTCTGTTTTTTAGTTGCGTGGCAAAGTCGGGTAATGAGATGCCAGAATGTTTTTTTTTTGTTATTTTACGGATTTATTTCTTAGAGTGTAATATTACCACGACAAACTTGTGAAGGGGGAAGGATGGACAGATGGAGAAATGGACGGCTGAGAGAAAAAGAGTTATTGTGACTGTGATAATGGGAGTCAGATCTCCTCCTACGTGTCAGCCTGATGGCATCGGCTGCCTCCTCTGATCAACAAATTATACATGGAATCAATTCCTGCACCTCTTGGAGGACTCCTCCCTCCCTCCATCCATCCATCCATCCATCCATCCATCCATCTCCTCCTCCTCCCTCCCTCCCTCCCTCCCTCCCTCCCTCCCTCCCTCCCTCCCTCCCTCCCTCCTTCCCCCCTCCATCCCTCCCTCCTTTGCCTCTTGTCTCCTCCCTTTTTTGTGCTATCTACTTTCCGTTTTGTCTTGATTCCTCCTCCTTTGTCCAGCTTCTTCCCCACACTCCGCCTCCTCCCCAAATTCTCCTCCGTTCCAGGCTTTGTCCTTTCATCTTCTTTTTTTCCCCTCTCACCCTGGGACTTGACAACAAGTTGGAGAAGTTTGGAAGTGAGTACCCAGTAATATCCGTCTCCCCCTCATCCTAAATCTGTGTATCATTTGTTCATTTGTTTTTCAAAATAAAACCAAAAATCTTCCTGGGTCACAGAATGTGTGTCAGAAAATATAAAAATTGGTTGAAACGCTCATTATCCGTGGAAAACAAATATTGAGAAAACAAGTGCTTTTTTTTGCTTTTTGGTTTAATTTTGTAAAAGGAATGAACGAATGACACACAGATGCTGGTATACCTTCCCATCACTCCCTCCTTTCTTCTTTATGTCCCGCCTAACTTTGCCCTCTCTTCTGACCGTCTGACAGAGTACGCCTCATCACATCCAATCCCCGGAGCTGTCAATCCTGCCCGCATAGAGAGTGGAAGAAAGAGAGAGAGAGAGAGAGAGAGTGAAAAAGAAGAAGAAATACTATATGTGTTAGTAAAATTCTTTAGCACTACAGCAAATATCAATCCTATCACACATACCCCTATGTTCCTTTCACTGTAGCGAATAACTCAGACCACCACCACGTCTACGAGCGTTACTGCTGATATTGCAGTACCACCGCCTCTGATGCTAATCTGATACAAACACTACTGCATTTGCGGATGTAGGTTGCTACTAGAAGCGCTACTACCACCAGGGTGCTATTTCCCAGGAGGGATGGGTGGGATTTGCCCCTTTTTGGTCTCCATATCCCTGCCTCTGCTGAATTATTTGTATCCCCGGTGGGGACAAAATGTATCCCCCCCTCTCAAAGTGATCAATGCTACTTCACCAATAAACCATTATATACCTAAAATAGAATTCATGATGAATGAATGAATGAATAATTTAATTATTGTGTCATTCACACAATGAAAGTATGCCCTGCCCAAACTGGCTTACAAGACACCATTATTTATAACAAAGGACCAGATACCAGAATAGCAACATCAATTAAACATATGAACCCTCTTGTCTTCTTTGCCATGCTTTAGACACAAAAGTCGCCAACTTATATATATTAAATCTAAACAACCACTCCATTTGGTTGTCATCAGTGCGCCAGAACATTTCAGGATTTTTGAACAGACATTTCATGTAAGATCGGTGTTCTTCACTCATCACAATACGGACAATACAAAAGAAAAGGGGATTAATTTTCAACTTTGCCTAATTCACATAGTTCGCACAACCTTTTATCTTCTTAGATGTTTTTAAATCTACCAACTTCTGCATCAATGACCTCTGACTCCTCGATAAGTTTGCTGTAACATCAAGTTCATGACCACAATAATGTTTGATTTGTACATAAATTCGTAATTTTGGTTTTGACAAAATGTCTCCTAAAATAGAAGTATTTTAAACTAAGTAAAGCGCTGGAACGTGAACACATAGTGCCATAGAAGGATCAAATCTGAGCAGCAGTTGCTGGTTGTATTTAGCTGCTACAGAGCTCCAGGACCCCGGCTACCAGCAGCAGTTGTTTAGCCGCCAACAGGTGACTGTGAGCCGGCTACAGGCACCGCCAGATGACGGTCCTTTCAGGGGCCGTGGTAGTGGAGGTTAGCCAGAAAAAGGGAAGGCCATGCGGCAATGACAATTAAGTTTAGGCATCAAAATGACTAGGTAGGTTTAGGAAAAAGATGGTAGTTAAAACACTCCCGAGAAACGAACGAGCGTTTCCTGGGTGAAAGTATTTTGTTTTTGCCGTGAAGTGAACTCTGCTCTCCGGCTTGAAAGTTCTGTGTTCATGTTAATTTTGAGATTATTTTCCATTCGATATTGAAGTTCATAAATAAGTGTTTTGGCAAGGCTGGCTCTATATCCATGGTGGTATTGGAAGGGGGATTTTATTCTTGCATGTGTTGTTTTGTTGAGCATGATCAAACCCCCCCCGCTTCTTTCCCAAATCGCAGCCTGACTACCACCACTACAGACATGTAAGAAACCTACTTGGACCTAACATGCATGAATTAATTTTCCAAGAAGAATAAAAGAACCCTGATCCGAAATGGACTCGAGGATAATTAGACCCCAACACACGCTGACACAGACACACACCGGCAACAGCATGATGCTCCACCAATAATTAACAAGCAGCCATGGTGGAAAACAGCAGCAGAACACACTTCATAGTTCACCCTCTCCATCTGCTTTAGACAACACATTTTTCTACTGTGATGACAGTCAGCACGTGAACACAGTCTGCTCATATCCACTCCCATATTTCACACATTCGACACACAGACCTGAAACTTGTGGCAATACAAAGAAACCCAACCTAACCCGACTAGGACCCAGTCCAACTCCGGTCAAGCTTTGGGTCTTTGCTATTACGAACCGACTGGACCCATGAAGACCTTTAAGAATAAATGCTACATAAAAATCTAAACCACGCCATTATTCTGCAAGTCTCAAGGCAAGTCAAAATGGGTTCTAGCATGAATCATGAATGCTTTGAATTGTCTATTACATTGACATCCAATGACATCCTTTTAAAAATTCTCACTTCATACAATATCTGTGCATCTATTGGTATGATTAGGGAATGAGTGTGGTTACCACAAATAAACTATAGCTAAGGTTATTCCATCTTGTGAAGGGTTCATTGCATGGGAAGAACCTACTCTCAAAGGCAAGTCTCCTTCAAAAACAATCCAAGCTCAACCCGTTCTCTCTCCCAACTCGTAAAAACCTGACGCTTGGTCAGTGTCTCTCAGCATCAGATACTGACGCAAGAATCCCCCCTTAGCGTCTGTATGGAACGCACCGGGCAGAGCAGCAGCTCCACTGCGGCGCTGTAAGATGACGTAATATTAAGAGAGACAACGGTAGAGAGTAATAAGAAGGACCGAAAATCCTCATAAGGAGGTTGGTTGGGGGTGGATGGGTCAAACAACACAGGACTTTTACCCAGGAGACCAGGGTTCATGTCCCGTTCTTGTCCCGCGTGTCACTGAAACGTACATTTTGTAACCCCACCCACCATCTTTTCCTAAACCTAACTGTCCCGTTCTTGTGCCGCACGTCAGTTAAACGTACGTCCCGGTAAAATAGTGACGCCAAGAGTCCCAACCAAAACACGTCTAAATATGACTCTAAAGGATACTTTTTGTGTCAATAACAAACACCAAAGGCACCTGACCAAGTGTCACTTTTTGACGCGATTGGAGGGAGAATGTATTGCCAAGGCACGCTGTAGAGTTTGTGAAAAATATGTAAATGCCTTTATTTAAAATTATAATGCCTTTTATTTAATATGCTATGATCAGGGTTAGGATGGGAAGCAAACTCTGTTCTCCTGCATTTAAGTCTGAAACGCTACATTGCCATCCACCACTCTTTCTTTTCCCCCGGTTACAATACATACTTTCCCTACATTGGCTCTGAGCATGAGTTGTGGAATCGTCCAATAAAAGCATAATTCCAAGTCTATATCAATGATTTTCCACTTTCAGGATTTTCTGTTGCACGACTAAAACTACTTTTGAACGTACACATGTTCCACCAAAACAAGTTCCTTCCTGAGAATATTTTGCAGAGGCACCGATGCTCCGTCCGGCACCGCCCAAGACGATTGTGATTGGTTTAAAGAAATGCCAATAAACCAGAGCACGTTTTTCTCCCATGCAGGAATTCTGTGCAGACTAGCCAGACCTTCCTTCGCAGCGCTGCGGATGAAGGTCTGGAAATGCGAGATTACATAATTCCTAATGACACTGGTTTACCTGATATTCAATCCAGTCAACTGAGCTTAAAGAAAACCAAACCAATCCATTTTAATTATTAATGAAGTACATGTCAGCTAAATGATATCCTGTTCAGGACTGTGGGAGTTGGTGTTGGCAAATGACAGAGATACTGCATGATGATTCAGGAAAGGAGTGAAGAGAGAATGATAAGAAGATGAAAAGCACGGAGCCTTGCAGCACATTTTAATCCAAACTCCATGCAGCCTATGAGTTAATATTAAAAGATGCAAATACAACATAAATATCTCTTCGTATAAAAATATTCAGTATTTCAACGACACTTAAGCTCCTACTCTGTGCACATTCACATTTCATGCAATAGGTTTAATGGGAGCCTGTAGCACACACATCATGTCCATAAAAGCCGGATGGAGATGGTAAATGAGGCAAACAGGGGCGGAAAGTGAGTGCATACTAATTTTGAGGAGCTGCAGTTAAGATCTAGTGCCTTCACAATGCTTTTCCATGAGAATAAGATGACACAAAAGCCCACATTACTGGCAGGCACTGAATCTGTAAAGTTAGAAGAGGTAGTTGAAGAAAAAAAAAAAACGGCCGATATGACTGAAGGCTCTCCATTTCTTAAGGCAATGCCTGCGGTTATCCTTCTCTCCCCCCCACCCACCCCCCCTCACACACACACACACCCCTCCTGCTCACAGCAGGGATATACTTTAAATCACTTTGTCCTCTACCTAGAAAAACTTTCTGACAGGTCGTTTTGTGGACTGCACAAATCTATTTCTTCCTGCTACAGAGCCAAAAATATTATTTTCTGTCCTGTTGACTTTGTACACTTTGGACACTGATGGCTTAAGTAGAAACACACCAGGGGACAAAGAGTGCTTTTACTTTCAAGACAAATGGCTGCACAGCTGCATTTTATCCCCAATAACTGTAGCATGGTCACTAGGGTGATACCTTAGGCAATTATGAGAGAGTGTGAGTGTGTGTGTGTGTGTGTGTGTGTGTGTGTGTGTGTGTGTGTGTGTGTGTGTGTGTGTGTGTGTGCTAAAGATATGTGTGTTAAGATAAATAGCTGGCACCTCTACATTCCGGACACTACAGTGCCTGCGGCGGTTATCTTCAAAGTGACACAGTGATGCTTGAGGGCCGGCGTGTCCTGTTCGCCGACCTGTGATGGCGGACTGCACAGACACGCTGTAGAAAAGGCTGCTGCTTTGTGTGAAGCCCCGCCACCAGACCAGCAGAAGCACAGAGAACAGCACTCAACTACATGTCATCAGCTGTCGGTACCAAAAAAAACAAAAACGATTTGATTCGATTTGGAAAAAAATGAAAGATCTTGGTAGCTGTTCTCATGAACGGGTTCGTACGATATCGTTACGTTATGCACACCTCTGTCACAGCTCGTCGTATCAGCGGCAGTTAGTAGCTGTGTTTAGCCGCTACAGAGTTCTGCCATGCCGGCGATGGTGCTCCGCATGGTGCTCCGTCAGGTCAGTGGTATATCGTGGTTCAGTTATCCGAGAAGAGGTGACTTTGAGCCGGGTACAGAGCACCGCGAGGAGCTGCCGGTCGTTGTTTGGTGGTAGCGTTTGACGCTCAACATTTTATAAGTGGCGACCCCTAGGATATAATGTGTTCCCCCCAATGTTAAAAACAAAACCTACGTCCTTGACTGAAACCATAAACACAGGCTTATACGCGTCATCCTCCCCAGTTCTGCCCTTTTGTCCAAATATGGTCACTTCCGGCTCCGCCAACATGAGAACCGAGGGGAGGACTTCATTGCACAAATATCAAAATAGTAAATCTTTGTATGGATCTGTTACAATTAGGGTTGGGTACCAAAACGCGGTGCCAATAGGGCACCGGTTCCAACGTAAACGGTAGTAACGAGACCGAATAAGAAGGAACATTTCGGTGCCCGACTTTTTTTTTTCAGAAGCATCGCTGCACGGGATGCTACGTTACCGTTAGCTAGTAGCTGGATTAAACACAATGGTTAAAATGCTGACAGCTAACTTTAAATGGTGTAAAGTGTGACTATATTTCCCTGTAGAGGATTCCAACAGCGGGACGTAACAGTCTGACTGCAGCTGCCAACGTCGGAAAAACAACACTGACGGTGCGTTCACTTGAAACTCGCCAGCCTTGTGGTGCATTTTAAGTTATTGTAAAATACCATTTTCCCATGTGGTGCTTGTTTTTGTCGTTTAACAGCAATTTACTGGTGAAATACGTCATTGTTATAAGTTATTGTCATTACAATATTAATCACTCATTTAATTTTGACCATAGAGCCTTACCAATAAACAAGCCATTCTTTTATGTCACCAACTGTCATTTTGTGCTCCTTTTTTAAATATTTTATATTATATACATTAGAAATATATATATTTTGGTTCAGCCACTGTTTAGCACCGGTATCGGAAAAAAACAAAACGTTACCCAACCCTAGTTACAATGCTTTAATCGTGTGAAGATTTGCTTTCAAAACACAACCGACTAAATTCTCGGTTGGGGTTGAGGCACTGAGTTAATATGACCTCTTTCATGTTGTTTTTTTTTTTACTGCTCCCTGATTGCATCAATGTTTTATACTTTGTTATGTGTTCTGACTGTGAGCACACCTCGTCCAATTCTTCATACACTCCAGCCTGTCAGTGGAGTGTGATGATGCTCCGAGACGGGGCAGCTGTCTCCCATCCCACTTGTTGTTGGGACTCACAGTTGAACTGTGTGGTCACTGAGTGGATTGATAGGGGGGGTGGGGGGAGCCATTGCCTGCCCTCGGCACCAAGTTGCATCAGCTAATCTCGTGAATAATGCAGAATCATGAATAAACATAGATCAATGCAGCGCAATACTGTAAAGGAGACCTGCCTTTCCCCACCCCCCCTTTCTTCTCTTTTCCAACACTGCCTCTTAGTTTTTCAGTCCACTCCTTCTATCTCTTTTATTACCACAAAGCACTCTTTTTTTCCCCCTTCCCTCCCTGCCAAAATCAAACACTCCCACTATGCACCGCCCCCCTCCCCATCCTCTGTCACTCTCTCTTTCTCCGTTCCTTTTCTTTTTCCTCCTGGCCACAGCACTGACAGACATTGTAGTGCCGTGGTGTTGCTGTGTCTCGGCGTGGACGAGTCAGGCCCGGCCTTCACTCTCAGCTCAATAGCTGCCCGGGTTTCCTCAAAGGCAGCCATCCCGCCAGCACAAAGCCTGCCCACTGGGAATAGACCCACAAAGGAAAGAGATGCTGCTCGCCCTTCTTTTGCTCTGCTCCGTCTGAAGCGGCCTGCCTCCACCACCTCCTATAAATAATACAACGCTGCCTCGACAAAAAGAATCCCTGCCCGGCTCCCCCAAGCCTCTGACTCCCTCCCTCCCTCCCTCCCTCTACCCTTCTCCTCACCTCCTTTTCCTCTTATTTTATTAAACCAGAGAAGCAGTGCTATAAAGAATAGGCTGATACACATTCATACGTTACATGAAATAATGTATATGATGTGTGTGCTCATTATCTCTTTCAGTCTAACATTACCAATGCACTATGGACATTTTATATAAGTAGTATAAGTTAAAGGAAAACTGAGGGAAATACTGGTTTCTGATGGCTGGCAGGTGTTTGTTAAAAAAGAAGAAAAAAGGGAAAAGATGTATTTGAACATCTCAAACATAGCTCTGGCCAATGGGTTGACTGCTTTAAGCCTACAGGTAACCATAGCAACATGGTTTTCCTTAGAAGAAAAAAAAACTAACCACTGGTTAAGCCAAGTATCAAAACACGGCAACAAAATGGATGATTTAATGACAGACTGCATCTCAGCAGGTGGTCATGGGGCTGAACGAGTCATAATGCACTCACAAAGGTTTTGATGCCGAAAATAACGGACGGACAAACGGAGGACAGACAGATGATGCCACATTTCTTATACTACCAACATCATTTGGTGACATACTTAATGCATTTTTGTTGGTTCTCCTCCTACTTCTGTTTGTTGAAACTAATGCGTGATTAATGCTTTTAGCACTTGGTTGAGGTCTTGGTTAAATATCGAAACAGGCTACACTCACACCGCTACGTTTTGAGTTTTGAGCCAAAGGCAATCTCCGTGCACACAAGTGTTTTTAGCTCCAGTAGAGCTAATCTCCGCTTAAAGTGCTCATATTATGCTCATTTTCAGGTTCATAATTGTATTTAGAGGTTATATCAGAATAGGTTTACATGGTTTAATTTTCAGAAAATACCATATTTTGGTTGTACTGCACATTGCTGCAGCTCCTCTTTTCACCCTGTGTGTTGAGCTCTCTGTTTTAGCTATAGAGTGAGACGTCTCACTTCTGTTCCATCTTTGTTGGGAGTCGCACATGCGCAGTACCTATAAGTACTACTAGCTAGTCAGTTGCAGAGTATGAGGGAGTGCCATGCTAGCAGCTAGCCGAGCATTATAACATCTGTTACAAAGAGACCACGTTTGTCTCTGAAGTAAAGGCTGGACTACAATAGAGCTGTTTGGAGCAGTTTGTGAACAGTGTTTTCTGTTGGAGATGGTAAGTCCCTTTGGGGTGGACTTTGGGCTTTTTCACTTTGTAAACCTATAACATGCTCAAAAAAAATATATAACACAATAAAGGAAAGGGGAAAAGCCAAAAAGCATAATATGAGCACTTTAATGCCGACATTACACCAACCACTTTTGAAGAGATTCCACCGTCGCAGACTAATTTCCAATATCAGAATGAAATAATGAGTCTTTCTAGATTTGCCGTGTTCCCCTCGTCTCCATCGTTTGGTGTAAGGTGGTCATAAAACTCAGTCCCAGTCAGTCTTCTTCCCGTCTTGACGTTCTGACAAAATCAAACGTGTGTGATATTATCCTAAGTTTTTAGTCTTGGTAGTGAAGTTAAATCACGTGAAAATTTACAACAAACAATGAGTGCTCTCCCTCCAGCACAACTGCATTTTTAGAAAGCCAAGAGCAACTTTTCAACAGTTGAATAATAATGTGATATCATAAGTCAGGCTGCTATGCAATCACTAATATGATTCCATTGCTTTTTATTTCATACCTTGTCCCTCATGTGCTGTAATTCCTTTAACCCTCGGGTTGTCTCCCCGTCGACCATGAATTCATCCTTTCGGGTCAAAATTGAAAATGAACTTTTTTGGGGGCTTTTTTCCCCCGATGCTTTTGATGCTTTTTTAAACGTTTGTCTCTTTTTTTAATTCATAGTCAATAAAACTAATTTATTTGACATTTTGCCTCATTTTGTATTTATTAAAAAAAGCTGAAATTATAAATTATTTGGACTAATAAATTAGTTAAGATCAGAGGATGTTGAGTGGATCACAGACTAAGTCAAAGTTTAGTCAGGATGCTGTTTTGAAACCATTTAAAGTTTTTAAACTAAATTATTTTTTTCAAATGCTACAAAATTGAATATAACAACCAAAATATAATGAAAGTAATCCTTGCCAAGAATCCATCCATGCATCATTGTTATTTCTGGGCAATTCAGTTGAAAGAAACCCAAATTTCTGATGTAGAAAACAAGGGTTGAATTTGACCCAAGGACATAACAAGGGTTAAGGAATTATATTAAATATTGTGCATATTCTGAACAATTTAATATTATTTATTAATTTTCATTTAGGTGTTCTCACTCACTGTAACTATGAATACTTATGTATAAAACTACATGTATGAAATCCAGTTCAAATATTTGCATGAGTTGTGTTTGCGGGAACGCATGAATGCTGTGTGGATGTGTTGGTGTGATTTGTCAGTGTATTAATAGGAATGTGTGCACAGGGATTAGGTCGCTATCAGTGGAGCTCTCCCAGGCTGTCAGGCTTTAGGACGGCCCGGACAAAGAGGCTGATTTCAATGTAAATGCAGCAGCTGAGAGGACACAGCGCTCTCAGTGGGGGGACTTCCACCCCACACACACACACACACACACACACACACACACACACACACACACACACACACACACACACACACACACACACACACACGCACGCACGCACGCACGCACGCACGCATGCATACACAACCACGCACATGCACAAACACATACACACAACACACGCACACACGCAAGCAGACACAACCACGAACAAACACAAATGCATGCACGCAAGCACGGACATACACAAATACACGCACACACACACACAACCACGCACACACACACACACACACACACACACAAATGCACGCACGCACCCACACACAGACACACACACACACACACACACACACACACACACACACACACACACACACACACACAACACAACACAACACAACACAACACAACACACACACACACTGAAATAGTAAATCAGGGTGTTTACTGGGAAAAAAGGCTACTTCAAAATGAAGTAAAAAAACCAAATGAATGTAGGGGTTTTCTTGCTTGTAATAGGTAAAATGATCTGATGGTAAGATTTCATGAAATAAGATAAGATCTTCAAACAACATTATCCATCTTTTACACATAACACAGCAGCTTAAAAACCTCATGAGATGTAAAAAAAAAAAAAAAAAAAAGCTTGTTTCATCTGAAATACGACTCATAACAAGATGTTTCCAACACTCTTTCACTTCACAAGCTATTTAAGATGCATCGTCTAAAAACAAGCTCCTATATCTTGCTGAAATATTACTTGTTAGGTGATTGTGTCCTATATTCAGTGTTAGATATCTTGGCTACAAATTAGAAGAATATACTTGGTAAGACTTTGCTTTTCTGCAGTGTTCAGCCTCCATCTGCTCCGTGTTTAAGAACCATGTTCATTTTTGCAGAGAAAACATCAAGAGATAAAATGCTGCAGTCTCACAAAAAGTTGGAAATCATTCGTTGCAGAGTTGATGTGTCTGGTGTGTCTTTGCACCTGTCAGTAATCATTGATAGAATTCGGCCCTCCCAACCCAGAGTCCATCATTAGACCGACCATTCTCCCCCACTGCCTGGCCTCTGCACCTCTTATTACATGCAAATAGGGCAGCTTTATCGAGTGGTGAAAGAGACCATGGTCTCTAAAGAATGGGACACCCTCCTCGCCCACTCAAAGCCATTCCTCCATCTATTACACCATTCTTTGCTTGAATGCACACAGCGCAGATCTCATGGTGTCGGTGTCAGTGAGACGGGGGTGGGAGGCGGGGGGTGGATATGCAGATATGTGCTGAGAGAGTTGTCAATGTGAATACTCTTTCCATAATGTTGTCAGACACTTAGAATATTAATCTGAGCCTGTCAGTGGCAGAACAAGCACTTAAATACGAACTGCACAATTGCCCTATTAACTAACATTGTAGCTAGTTTCGCCACTGCCGACTGCAGCGATCTCGCTTAGTACTGGACCAATGTCAAAGATTGTTGTTCCCATCAGTCACTTAGAAACATCAGATTTTATAAACTACATGTGTTTTGTGTGCATGTATGTATATACAGTGCCTTGCGAAAGTATTCGGCCCCCTTGAACTTTTCGACCTTTTGCCACATTTCAGGCTTCAAACATAAAGATATAAAACTGTAATTTTGAAAAATTGGGCGTGCAAAATTATTCAGCCCCCTTAAGTTAATACTTTGTAGCGCCACCTTTTGCTGCGATTACAGCTGTAAGTCGCTTGGGGTATGTCTCTATCAGTTTTGCACATCGAGAGACTGACATTTTTGCCCATTCCTCCTTGCAAAACAGCTGGAGCTCAGTGAGGTTGGATGGAGAGCGTTTGTGAACAGCAGTTTTCAGTTCTTTCCACAGATTCTCGATTGGATTCAGGTCTGGACTTTGACTTGGCCATTCTAACACCTGGATATGTTTATTTGTGAACCATTCCATTGTAGATGTTGCTTTATGTTTTGGATCATTGTCTTGTTGGAAGACAAATCTCCGTCCCAGTCTCAGGTCTTTTGCAGACTCCATCAGGTTTTCTTCCAGAATGGTCCTGTATTTGGCTCCATCAATCTTCCCATCAATTTTAACCATCTTCACTGTCCCTGCTGAAGAAAAGCAGGCCCAAACCATGATGCTGCCACCACCATGTTTGACAGTGGGGATGGTGTGTTCAGGGTGATGAGCTGTGTTGCTTTTACGCCAAACATAACGTTTTGCATTGTTACCAAAAAGTTCGATTTTGGTTTCATCTGACCAGAGCACCTTCTTCCACATGTTTGGTGTGTCTCTCAGGTGGCTTGTGGCAAACTTTAAACGAAACTTTTTATGGATATCTTTAAGAAATGGCTTTCTTCTTGCCACTCTTCCATAAAGGCCAGATTTGTGCAGTATACGACTGATTGTTGTCCTATGGACAGAGTCTCCCACCTCAGCTGTAGATCTCTGCAGTTCATCCAGAGTGATCATGGGCCTCTTGGCTGCATCTCTGATCAGTCTTCTCCTTGTATGAGCTGAAAGTTTAGAGGGACGGCCGGGTCTTCATAGATTTGCAGTGGTCTGATACTCCTTCCATTTCAATATTATCGCTTGCACAGTGCTCCTTGGGATGTTTAAAGTTTGGGAAATCGTTTTGTATCCAAATCCGGCTTTAAACTTCTCCACAACAGTATCTCGGACCTGCCTGGTGTGTTCCTTGTTCTTCATGATGCTCTCTGCTCTTTAAACGGACCTCTGAGACTATCACAGAGCAGGTGCATTTATACGGAGACTTGATTACACACAGGTGGATTCTATTTTTCATCATTAGTCATTTAGGTCAACATTGGATCATTCAGAGATCCTCAATGAACTTCTGGAGAGAGTTTGCTGCACTAAAGTAAAGGGGCTGAATAATTTTGCACGCCCAATTTTTCAGTTTTTTATCTGTTAAAAAAGTTTGAAATATCCAATAAATTTCGTTCCACTTTATGATTGTGTCCCACTTGTTGTTGATTCTTATACAGTTTTATATCTTTATGTTTGAAGCCTGAAATGTGGCAAAAGGTCGAAAAGTTCAAGGGGGCCGAATACTTTCGCAAGGCACTGTATATATATATATATATGTGTGTTTATATATATATATATATAATTTTTTTTCCTTATGTTTATCTGATTTCAAGAGTTTCAATTTGTGTCTCAACTTGTTTCTACTTCAATCGTGTTGTATTTTCACAATATCTCTGTACAAACACATATGTGTGCGTTTTATGCTTGTACGTATGTTTTCGTCTTTGTGAAGCACTTTGGTGCAAACGTGTTTGCTTTTAAAGTACGATATAAATGAAACAAACTTAAACTTAAGATCATTAAAGTTTCAGCCTATGTGTGCTTCTGTAGCTGTGTATGTCATGTTGTGCTCGTGAGTGTGTGAACCTGCGTGTTGCATGCTGCTGCACACTGTTTGTGTCTCTGCTCGTTGCGTGCTAATGAGCACGTACCTGTCAGGCGATCGTGTGCAGGATGCTGCCTCAGGTCAGTGTTTGTTGCCAGAGGATGCCTTCCCGTGACTGTTCTTCCGCGCGCACACCTGTATGCTGTCCCCGCTCTCTGTCTGCAGCTTGACATTTGGTACGGTGAAGATAGAAGATACTGCAGGGCGAGAAGACGCAAGTAGGGTTAAGAAACACGGAGGCTGACAGGAAGAAAAAAATTCCGAGTGAGTTGTTAAACGGGGGGGGGGGAGACACTACAGGTAAAACACATCGTTTTTTAATTTAAAGTTTTCAGGGCTATTTTGTTTCCATAACATGTCTTATTTCAGACTAGTGTGGGGAAAAAAACATCCAAAATACACATTTAGGTGTTTATTTGACTACACATTGTCTATTTGTGGCTGTAAATTTATTCTGAATTCACCAAAGGTTAGCAGTAGTTAATGCCTCATTTGCATATAAAAAAAACAAACTTAATACAACAAAAAATGTCTTAATGTAGGTAATCAACTGGGGAAGAATCATGGTGATATCTATTAGTTCCAATATTTTCCCTGTTCACCTGCAGCGTCTCCCCTTAAAGATAGAGATGGTTCAGGCGTTCAGGGACCCCTATTGGTCGGGGTCCGTGCCCAGGTGACCGAGGATATAAATACCCTGGTCATCCACTGCACGCGAAAGCTGCTAAAGGGTGCTCTCCTCTGTGCTTTTCGATTGCAACCCCGTTACTGGATGTCGGCACGCAGTCCAACGTTTGTACTCTAATTAAATAGCTTCATTTTCTGGACGAGTGGACTATTTTTGGTGTTCTGGAGACACTCTGGATCCTGTGGAAACACGCATCAGTGTTTCATCTCTGCAGAAGAGAAAACGTTAAGAAATCGGACAACAGGGACACCGCTTTTCTTATTGAGTCGACTGAACTGGTTCTTCGCTGCCTTTGGAGAGAAACCAGTTTTTTTTCCGTGAATCACTGACGAGTGAGACGGCTCCGTTTTGTTTACCGTGGAGCATCTATGGGACCAAACCAACGGGAACACACACAGTAAGGAGGCTGAAGTTTCTGGGCAGAGAAATATAGGTGTGTTTTATTAATGTCAGTAACCGCTATTGCTGCAACTTGTTACGACATTGAATGGGACTTATTAGTAAGTGCTACTGTTGCAAATGTCTTACGATTAATGATTGTGACCACCGAGTCCAGTTCATTGCTGTGAAAGTACTGGATCACGGTACTTGTTGATATATGTTGTGTTTGATACTGTAGCTTATTGAAACTGTAATGCTACACTGCTATCTCCCACCACGGAGAAGTTAGTTACTGTACAAGCAAGATAATAAACCTTCCGTTCGTCACTCGAACCACGGCACCGAGACATAACGAGGCTGTTACCTTGTGGCCCTGTGTAGACAAACAACACATTCTCACTCCCATCTCGTATAACACGGACGCTTGGTCAGGTGCCTTTGTTGTTGTTATTGACGCTAAAAGTCTCCTTTAGCATCATATTACGCGTTTTAACTAAACGCGCTTGGTCGGGACTATTGGAGTCCCTTTGATGCATTTAGGTTAAGGAACAGGTCGTGGGTTGGCTTACGTTTGCGTGACTCGCGGGAACGGGACCGTTGAGTTAACGAAAGGCTGTGGGTGGGCTTACGTTTCAGTGACACGCGGGAATAACGGGCCCAGTGTTTCCCACAGACTAGAAAGCAATTTGTGGCGGGGGGGGGGGGGGGGGGGGGGGGGATGGGGATACTTATTTTCGTAACAATCAAGTATCAAAAACTGAGGAGGATCACGCTGTTGGATGCTGTCCTCCTCTCCTATTTTAATGCCTAACGAATCAATCTCTCTCTCTCTCTCTCTCCCTGTCTTTCACTGGTTGAAAATATTATAAACAAATTAATATCATAACTAATTACATTGGTGGGACTGTTCAGCTCTGTTTCAGACTGATACCTCCGGTTCAGGATGGTCCTCATCCTCCAACACGTGCCTTTTTCAGTCGCAGAAAATACAGCAAACATTCAGTGTAAGAGTAAAAAAAAATTACATAACATTATTTATAATAAGTTTATTTGAAAAACAGCTGCTACCTATAGTGTTTTGACCTTGACAACCCAACTACCTCAAACTTGCGACTAGTTAACTTTCTAAAGCAGGCGCAATCGCTTGTTTGCCAAGCGTTGGGTCGTGATTATGAATGTGTGATTGTGTAAAGGTGTTCACGAGATAGATACCAACATTTCGTGAACTTGTGAATTTCGTCAGCCGTCTTCTCTCCTTTATGGAGACAGATGCTGTGTGCACGGTGGGCTCCATGGTGTTTTAAGCATCCAACGTTGCCTCCAACAGGCAGCTAACCCTCACCTTAACCGTAAACATAATCATTGCCGGGCTGCCTGGAAGGCGACGTTGGGGGCTAAAAACACCAAACACAGTGGGAGGAGCTGTGTGTGTGTGTGTGTGTGTGTGTGTATGTGTGTGTATGTGAGCGAGACACAAGTGTCACAGAGAGACGGAGGAGAGCAGGGAAAGGAAATGCAGCTGAACGTGTTTTAAATAGCGTTAGTGTTGTGTGTTGGAAAACACTGGGGCTGGTTAAAGAAGAAAGCGGCTTCCGTGACACACGGCGATAACGGGACGGTTAAAGACACGCGGGACACAAACCCCAGTCTCCTGGGTGAAAGTCCTGTGTTTGACCCATCCACCATCCAGGGGGAAATTCCGTGTAGGGAGGTTGGTCGGGGGGACCAAACTCCCTACGCGGAATTTCCCCCTTACATACTACTCGCTAAACCCGTGTAGCTGCTGCTCTCCCCGGTACAAACCCGCTGAAGGGCGTTTTTTTCGTTGCTTAAGACGCTGACAGCCACTGTCCAAACGTCCGTATTTTACGAGTTCGGAGTGAGAACGGGTTGAGACAAACGGATTGGTTATTATCACCGCAAGAAGTCAGCTGTTGACCCACCAGAGGCTGGATAATAAACATTCCCCTCGTTAGACAACTTCTCAGACCCCTGCCATGACGTCATGTTATCGAGAAGATTGGTTATTATCACTTCCTCGAAAATCAAGATTCTTTCTTTCTCTAACGTGTGCTTTGCTTTCCTCTTTACACACTAACCTAACACACACGCATACACATGCACAGATCAGCTGACGGCCCCATAGTCACGCGGGATTGCAACCAAGTTTCACAGGGTGTACAAATAACAAGGTCACTATGCTTTTACTATCTAGTAATTGTTGACTCTATTACTCCAACTCTGAGTGAACTCCAGGCGAACTCTCTGCTCCTCACCACGGGGCTTCAGGTGCTGCTAGCAAATCACTCCGCCCAAGTAGCAGAAGTAGCGGTGCTTCGCCTTTTTGAGAATATAGTCCCCAGTTTGTATACGGTTAGAAGATGGCTGTGTCTCATATGACCTTATTATTTGTACACCCTGTGACTATACAAATCACAACATGTAAATAGGAACATGTTGGCGTGATTTTGTCACTTATTGGGAGCAGTAGGCTAGTTGGAACCAGTTACCTCCAGGATCTGTGCTAGGCTAAGCTAGCGCTGGGGGCATCAGACAGAGTTACAACACGCACGGAGATGAGAAGGGTATGTATGGACTTATCTAACTCTGGGGGTTACGGTGAATAAGCTAAAGTCCCAATAAGTCGGCGTGTCCCTTTAACCATAGTCCTCAGAAATCCACCAGAGTGGTACGCCAACCCAAAGGAAGCCCAAGGCAACGGATGTCCGGCCTAAATGAGTGAAATCCGGCAGATTTTCCAGCTGCAACGGAGCAATCCCGGAAACGGAACGTCAAGGATATAGATTAATGGGGATTTACTCCCTTTCATAGCCAGCCTCAAGTGGCCACTGGATAAATTGGGTTGGGCATCGTTTTGATTTGAACAATTCTGATTCCAATTCTGATTCTTCCCTTTGATTTCGGTTCTTATCGATTCTCGACTCAATTCTTTGAGGGGTGGAGTTGAAACGGCTTATTTCACAGATACGAGGAAGATTTTATTTGATTCAGTGGTGATTTACAGTTTTACCGGGCTGTTTCAACGTAAAATAGAGCCAGACTTTAGAGCGCCACTTACTGTGCTCCATGGCTGCAACATGCTGGTTACATTTGGAACCGATGACCGGATTCAGAAATGTTGAGCATCAAACGCTTTATTTCCTGCATTCTGGTGAATGTTTCTGTAACTAAATGTGCCTTTTCTGCATGTAAATGTCTTCATTTATGTAATATTATTTGTATTATTAATTAATGAATCTGCCGTATTGTTTAAAACTTTCTGCAGATTGGCGTTTGAGGATGCAAACCTAACAAATATTTGCTTGCCACAGCATTTAAACTATTTGACTTCATTACCCCAGCCAGTTTTGATCCCCACCCCCTGTAAACTAAACCTATGGTCCAAACACTTTCTTCTCTTTCATTGCCTGATCCTTGTAAATCTGCACGAGTCCAGAGAGAGTTTTTTCATCCCAAGACCTTTGCTCTTACTTCTTGTACTGCCAGACACCAACACTCTCTCACTGAAATCAAATAAAAAAAAATGCCACAATCCAATCCACACAGCTCCAGCAAACCTCAGGAGCTCTATTATCTCATTAATTCTCTCATTGTCCCTGGTAATCTGTCTGGCTATTGTCCAGGTTAATCCATAATACAGCTGACAAAAGCGTGCACAGCTGGCCATAGGAAACATAAGGTTCATCCCCACAGGGGTGACATGCAACCTTTGATTGAAACGTTCATCAATTGTCTTGGCCGCTATATCTTCTGTGGTTACTGGGAGCAACTCTAGAGCAGCAGTATGCTTTACTGTGCTGTTCCCATTGGCTCCGGGGTTTCCTTGTTGGAAGAACATGGTTATCATGCTGCAGTCATAGTCACATACTCACAGCTGGAGTAATTAGCCGGTTCGTTATCTCACATTCATTATCTCACGGGATGGAAGAGAAACATGCTCTGGTTTACTGGCATTTCTTTTAACTAATCACCATCGTCTTGGGAGGTGCCAAGTGCCAGACGGAGCCATGGTGCCCCTGCAAAAAAGCCTCGGGAAGGAACTTGTTTTGGTGGAACGTGTGTACGTTCAAAAGTAGTTTTAGTCGTGCAACAGAAAACTCAGATTGGACAGATAGTCTAGCTAGCTGTCTGGATCCTCAAAGGGATAACATGCAACATTTGATTGAAAGGTTCATCAATTGTCTTGGCCGGTATAACTGGTCAGGGTTACTGGGAGCAACTCTAGAGCAGCAGTATGCTTTACTGGGCTGTTCCCATTGGCTCTGGGGTTTCCTTGTTGGAAGAACATGGTTATCATGCTGCAGTCGTAGTCCCATACTCACAGCTGGAGTAATTAGCCGGTTCGTTATCTCACATTCATTTTTTTCTCATTTGCATAATGTTGACACATCTTTCCCCCACAAAACTGCGAGAGGCAGATTCACACACGCATGGAAGACACTTTGTGTTCATCCACTCTTGTCCTCATTTTATTAAACGGTTTTAATTCACTCCCATTTTTCCCTCCGTGGCTCGGCTGCTTTGCCTGTGTCACATGTGCGTGCAGAAAAGAGAGAATCAGAGAAAGAGAGAGAGAGAGAGAGAGAGAGAGAGTGAGCATGACAAAAATCAAATCTCGCTTCTCTCCCTCTCGTAGTGACCGCCGCTCTCTGATTCTTTTCAGACATGACAACCTGCTGGGTGCTGATAACAGGATTAATAATGCTGAAAATCCTAATCTGGAATTAAACATGGAATTCTTCATTAAAATTACCACCATGTCAGTGGCAACGTACCAAGGTCTGCCGAGCAGCCTTTTCACACCACTCATGAATAACAGAGTAAGGGATTGGTGATGGATGTATTTCTAGCCTGTCAAATAATATGGACATGTTATATCTGACGTACCTTCATTCAATTACCCAATTCCGTAGGATTCATTGAAATATAGTCTCGCATTGCCAGACTTTCCTCCACAGCGCTCCGGAGGAGGGTCTGGCTAGTCCACACAGCATTCCAGGATGAGAGAAAAACGTGCTCTGGTTAAATGGCATTTCTTTAAACCAATCACAATCGTCTTGGGCGGTGCTAAGCTCCGGACGGAGCCACGGCGCCTCTGCAAAATAGCCTTGGGAAGGAACTTGTTTTGGTGGAACGTGTGTACGTTCAAAAGTAGTTTTAGTTGTGTAACAGAAAACTCAGATTGGACAGATGTTAATTGTTTGGATGGAGATCTGAGGAGCAGTTAACCATAGTCCTCAGAAATCAACCAGAGTTTAAAATGCCAACACAAAGAAAGAGGAAGGTGAAGGACCTCCGGCCGAAAAAAGAGTGACATCCGGCGGAATTTCCGGTGGCACCGGAACTATCCCGGAAATTAAACAACGTTGATATAGACTACTTGAAATATAGCCTAGCTGTGAAGCTTTGGCTGAAGCTTCTGACACCCAAAATACACATGCAGCAGAATTAATACAAATTGTGCAGCTGGTATGTTGTTTTCAGAACTGGGCTCTTATTTAAAGAGTGCCTCAGTGTGCTCAACATGATAGAAAATCAAACTGAGCATGTTCCTATGGCCGGCAGGGGTCCAGCTGGGCTTAGTGCCCCAACGGCATCCACATAATAACAGAGGCGTTCTCTGCATGAGCAAAAACAAGCCCAGGTCGCTGCTTTAAAGAGAGACAGAGCAGGAGCAGACTGGACTGTGTGATCAACAGGAGCAGAGGGAGCTCCAAAAAAGAACAAGAAAACAGAGAGAGAGAGAGAGAGAGAGAGAGAGAGAGAGAGAGAGAGAGAGTCAAAGACAGAAAAAGAGAAACAGAGAGTCTCTGACTGTCAGGGTAACTATATCATTGCAAAATAGATTTTTCTGAGGATTATGGTTAACTGCTCCTCAGATCTCTGCAGGATAAATCCAGACAGCTAGCTATCTGTCCAATCTGAGTTTTCTGTTACACGACTAAAACAACTTTTGAATGTAAACGTTCTACCAAAACAAGGTCCTTCCCGAGGCTATTTTGCAAAGGCACCGCGGCTCCATCCGGCCAAGATGATTGTGATTGGGTTACAGAAATGCCAATAAACCAGAGCAGGTTTTTCTCCCATCCCAGAATGCTGTGTGGACTAGCCAGACCCTCCTCCGCAGCGCTGTGGAAGAAGGTCTGGCAATGCGAGACTAACTGAGTTATAATTCACAAGGGTGCCAGTTCTGACGCAAATTGCGGCAATCAGGTTACCTTGCACAACAGCTGGATTCTCGCGATATCACACGGAATCACTCAGCAAACAAAATCTTGTCAGACTTTATAAGCCTGACAAGATGGATTTATATAATGCGTTTGTGTCTGGACACAAATGCGTTTGTAATGCGTTTGTAATGTGTTTGTAATGTGTTTGTGTCTGGACCAGAATCAGCAGGCCAATCAGCATCCAGCAAGAGAGGTACAGGCAGCTTCAGGCGGGGTTTAGGTGAGTGCGCTGGCCGAGTGTTCGTGCAAAACAACAATGGCAGCTCCCAGATTGACGATATTATGGATCCCACCTGGTTTCTTAGCAAAACCCAGTCTACGAAGCAGCCCAATTGGTTGAGGTTAGGCATTGACATTGAGTAGTTATGGTTAGGATAAGTGATTGGTCAGCAGTGTTGGGCAAGTTGCATTATAGATTACTAGCTACTGTCATTTGAGAGTAAGTAGTTATATTACAATATTACCGTCTCTGAATTGTAATGTTTTCACTACTTTTGCGTTACTGTGAGGAAATAACACTCCTTTTCCTGTGTCGCAGTGTTGGTAAATTCTAAACAAAATGCCACCTAATTTTGGTTTCTGCGTTACTGCGATCATATTGATCATTAGTAATGCGTTATATCAATGCGTTACAGCTAAAAGGAAAACATTATTGTAGTTGCGTTACTTTTGTAACGCGTTACTTCCAACACTGTTGGTCAGGGGATAGAACCTGAACAAATCGGGTTCCGTTACCTCGCGGGAGCATGGACGCCTGGCCAATCGTAGTGCCCGAATGCTATTGAAGGGCGGGTCTTGCAAAATACTGCAGTGGGTTCCATATAAATGCTCCAGAATGTGCGTATAAAGACCTATGAACAGAGCTGCAGTAACGTGTGTGCTGTGTTACGTACTGTCCTGCAGCTCACAGAGCCGTGGAGGAAGGTTGCTGAAGTATTCGTGGTTCAGCGCTGCCTGGGCCGACAGACGGTTCTTTGGGAAGCACTGGATGAACCTGGAAGCCAACTCCTCGGCATGGTCCACATAGCCCAACCTAACACACACAAACACACATGATCAGAAAGAGCGACCATAGAAACATACATCATATGCAGAGATACGTGAACAGAAAAACAGTCAGTCTACTTATTGAAAACCAAAGAAACAACCCCTTTTATTCAATTCAATTCAACAACATTATTAATCCCACAAGAGGGCCGCTACAGACAACACACACATACATAACAGCACACAAATCTACATATAGGCCTACTCCCTAGAGAGTAGATACGTTATAATCAAAACAAATAGATTTCATCCATTTAAAAGTGGAACTGCAGAAGGGATAAAGAATTAGAGTGGCGATTAGTTTTAAAAGCAGGTAAAATATAAACACGTCTTGATGGCAACAGAGAAAATTCACTCAAACATCATCTAAAGAAGACAACATGCTTGTTGCTTTACGCAAGATTTGAGAATTTTAATCTCTTTGTTTCACAGCAATAATTTTAGAGCAGGTTTTGAATATATTGTTCAGGCTGTTTCTGTCTTTCACTGTGAGGCTGTGAAACCAGCAAATAAAAGAAAAAGCCAAAAGGCTTTCGATAAACGACAGGGAATGACTGGCCGGACAGAAAAGGAGTTCAGTTTCATGTGTAAGTGAATTCTCTGTTGCCCCTTTTTCACAATAGCCTCAGTATTAACACAGAATTTCAGTTGGTCGTCAAAAATGGTACCTCAATAGCGTACCTTTTATTTCACCCGAATTAAATCAAGTCACCGATCACACCATTCATTCATCCCTCTGAGAAAGAAACTCATTTTTTCTCCAATTCACACGGCTGCTGACAACAAAAAACAAGCTTCTTAATTATGCTGAAGGTTTGTTGACTATAGAGGATAAACCCTTTTTAGACGCACGCACGCACGCACGCACCTTACATGCACACACCTTTCTCCTTTGAGTTTACCTTGCAGATGGCGACTGGGTCACCAAGAGAAAAACTGCTCATTAAAGCAGGAGCTCTATACGTTTTTGTTTGTGTGTGTGTGTGTGTGTGTGTGTGTGTGTGTGTGTGTGTGTGCGCGTGTGTTTGTGTATTCGTTCGTACTGGGAGTCACTGAACTCCTGAACCAGCCCTACCTAGTGGCGCCGAGGGGGGGGGAGGGGGGGAGAGAAGATTGAAAAACGAAGAGCAACAAATTCAGCCAGTAATGAGGCATGCGCCGCATTAAATAAACATGGTGTTATTCGACGCCGCTCGCAGTACTCAGAGTGCCTCTCATGTTCTGTGCTTCTTCTCATGGCTGGCTTCCTAGTCAAGCACTCTGACAGCCACTCCCATGGCTCTCAATGGGGATCTGAACCCGACTTATCAGCAGCGAGGCAGGCGCAGGATAAATCTCTGTTCAACTCATCAACGCCACTCAGAGGCAGGGATGAAGTTAATGAAGTCCATCAGGGCCTTCTTCTCGCCTCTTTCTCACACAGCTGAAACATTCTGTGCAACTCCACTGCAAACTTTAAAGACAAACTGGTCTTTGTGTGTGAACTATACTGATGGAAAAAAGGCTGGTTCATTTATTGGGTTTTAAACAGCGCTGGAAGAAGTATTCAGATCCTTTACTGCAGTAAAAGTACTAATACCACACAAGTGAAAGTCCTGCATTGAAAATACTTGAAAATACTAAGTAAAAGTGTGTAAGTATCATCAGAAAAATGTAGTTAAAGTATTAAAAGTAAAGAACTCTCCTCCCATTGCAGAAAATGTAAAGGATCCAAACAGCTCTGTGTTTAATGGTGTAATAATTTCAGCTGGACTTGTAGGCCGTTATATTGGATGATGATTAATGTGTAAAGTAACTAAAGCTGTCAGATGAATGTAGTGGAGTAAAAAGTCCAATATTTCTCTCTGAAATGTAGCGGAGTAGAAGTAGAAAGTGGCATGAAAAGAAAAGACTCAAGTAAAGTACAAGTACCTCAACATTTGGACTGAAGTGCACTACTGGAGTAAATGTACTTAGTTACATTCATTATTGTCTCTCTTTATCAGTTCTTATTTCCAATATTTTTCATGTTGTATACTTTCCCATATGCCTTTTTTATTGTGCTTCCTAAATAAAGCTATCTGTATCTTAAAAAAAAAGATTGGATGTCTATATTAGAAAATGGGGAAAGTAGCTGAACTTTCTGGAGGGCTCCTAAGAAGCTTTGTGCTGAGGAGAGACGTGTTTGATGGACTTATGGTGTTGTCATTTATACATATGCTTATTTGGTTTATAGTGTGTCTATTTTGTCATGATGCTGTTGTATGGTCTTGAATATTGTAGTTATAGTAGTGTCATCTTTTCTTGATTTTTGTATGGGTGGGTGGTGTATGTTTTGTTACAATAATTAAAATAAAAATATCTAAACATATGAAGTGTGCCACACAACATGCATCTACATCATACATCTATACACGTGAAGTTCAGTTCACGCCTCGTGGGAAGTACTGTGAAAACAGTTGTGTCACGTCTGCTGTGGCTCGTCTCAGAAAATAACCCGATGATGTCATCAGGGTTACCTCAGCTTGGATTTAAACACTAAACATTTTAACAAAGCGTTCATGTGGCCGTTCACGTAGGTAGGAAAGGGACTGAAAGTCACCATATCTGTCTTGTGCTAGTCCCCCAATTTCATGAAAATAAATGTATTGCAAAATAATTGCTAAATGTAATCTTGCAAGAGATTTTAATCTCAATGAGACTTTTAAAGGATATCTACATATAAATCACCACTAAACCTTTGCCACTATTGGGGTAAAAGAAATCCTCCAATAACTCAAATGAAACCCCCAGATTTCATATTTTCTCTGCCTTGTAGTTTCTCTGCAGGAGGATGTGCGTATGTGTGAAATCACCTTGATACGAACATGTTGGCCTTTGAAAAGTGGAGATGTATGCTATGTGCACATTCCTTTGTGCTACAGCTGTCAGCTAGGCCGAGTGAATAAGTGCACATCTGCAGTGCGATCGATCGTATCTCCTAAAACTATTGGGCGGCTCCAGGTGATGGCACATCCACAGCAGAGAGACGCATTCCTTCTGCAGTGGTGCGCGGCAAGAGCACTTCCATGTTCCTATCAGAAGACTACACCGAGGTCCTGGGACAGGACACATTGTCCCCACTACACAGCAGAAAGGTGGCTGACCAGTCTTTGTTTGAGCAAAGCAGCAAAACGGGAGCTGCTTTGGAATAAAGTCTTTGTGTCTTTTGTCTGAAGACATCGTATGCAGAACTTTTCCCCCCGTGTCTGACTCATTTGATGATGAGGGTGTTGTGAGGGCAAACAGGCCTTAGCATGCAGCTACCATAGTGGTCACATTCTGTATACAGTCGGCAGAAATGGGTTATAGAAAGCTGATATACAAATGTTTAAAGTTACGGTGCACAACCAGGGTGCAATTTTCCGGACGGGCCTTCAGCATCTGCTGAATTATTTGTATACCCGGTGGGGACAAAATGTATTCCCCCCCCCAAAGTGATCAATGCTACTTCACCAATATACCATATATTATATACCTAAAATAGAAGAATTTTAAGTAAAGTGCTGGAACATGAACACATAGTGCCATAGAAGGATAAAATCTGAGCAGCAGTTGCTGGTTGTATTTAGCTGCTACAGAGCTCCAGGACCCCGGCTACCAGCAGCAGTTGTTTAGCCGCCAACAGGTGACTGTGAGCCAGCTACAGGCACCGCCAGATGACGGTCCTTTCAGGGGCCGTGGTAGTGGAGGTTAGCCAGAAAAATTGAGCGTCATGCGGCGATGACAGTTAAGTTTAGGCACCAAAACGACTCGTTAAGTTTAGGAAAAAGATGGTGGTTAAAGCACTCCCGAGAAACGAACGAGCGTTTCCTGGGTGAAAGTGTTTTGTTTTTGCCCCAAAGTGAACTCTGCTCTCCGGCTTGAAAGTGCTGGGTTTTATGTTGACGCCACGTTGTGCCATTTCATTTTGAGATTATTTTCCATTCAATATTGAATAATTGCTTTTTTCACAAATTAGACAACTATTTTATATTAATGAACATCCGTTACATTCAAGCCATTGTCAAATGAGTTGCTACAAAGCTAATTAAGACTATCAGCTCCACACAACTCTCTTTGGATTTCTCAGTATGGCTACTTTTACAAAATGGTGTCGTCCGGCAACTTTCGTGCGCAGAAACTCGAGTGATGTGTTTTACATCACTGCTAAGAAAGGATAACAGCGGCTCTCATCTTTGGAGACAAAGAGGACATACAAACTAAAAGATGATTACCTGTCCTGAAGGGTCCATCGTGTTTGAGATCCTCCGTGTCCTCCTTGATTAGACGGGATAAACGCTACTAGCAGCAGTGTGGAAGAGGGGTGGGGTGGTGCGTGATCACCGACGGCTTGTGTCATGTGAATGCTCCGACAGTTTTGTTGTCATTACTTAGAATTCCTCATGGGGCAGACAGAAACTACGCACTATAGCTTTAATTTATAGCTGCAAGGAGTCAATATATGTGTTCCAGTGTATCAACACTTGATGTAGAAAGTATTGATGTATTTCATTGTGTCCTGGCTGCTCCAACCCGAAGGATACATCTGTTTTACATTGTGAACTGACTATGGTTAAAGGGGTGATAGAATGCAAAACCGATTTTACCTCGTCATAGTTGAATAACGACAGTTTGGAGGGTAAATAGGACATACATAGAACCTCAAAATACCATTGACACATCTTTCCTCTGCAAATCTCACAATTTGAAACTGCCTCTGAAAACGGGCGAATCTCAACAAAGCTAAAAGTTGACGTCAACTCCTCAACTCCTACCTTATTTGGCTCTAGTCGCTAGTCTTTGTCACGCCCCAACATTTACATAGGCTTCACCACTGACCTGAGGTCAGCTTAGTCTTGTGAATCTAGGTCACGCAGATCTCAGAAATTTTATACATTGTTTGTCTGCTATTTATTTACAAAAATTCACTTCTGAGACTTTTTTATGTGAGAAATCAACTACGTAGGAGGTCAAATATGTGCCATTTTCCGAAAATGTATGTCTGTCGGAGTTCAGCAGGAGCTTAGCAAGCTAACCTGACAGTGACCGGTGCTGCCTCGCCGCCCGGCGTGTCATCCTTCACAGACCCCGGCCTGCTGTGAGCTAGATAGATCTCCGTCACGGCCGGCAGCCCGCGCTACATACCCGCGCAAAGTCACTGTTTCTGGGTTACTGGACTACCAAATGCCGAGGCCCTGACGGAGCTCCAGGGCCTGCAGCTCTCTGCTCTCTCTCCCCTCTTCCTGCTAAATGGCCGGTGTGTGTGTGTGTGAGTGAGAGCGCGGTCAGCGAGCTTGTTACGCCCGCAATCTCTTACCACAGGTTCCAGTTAATCTTATAATGGATATGTGTGTTGAGTTATTTAAATAAACGATCGGGGAAATAAACGCCTCTTGTCTGCAAGTGAGCTGGGGAGCTCTATTAATGAGAGCTAGCTTGCCTGCTCCTGACGAGACCTCTGAAATTCACAAAAATGCATTAAATTGAAATCGGACAAAGTGTTAGCTAAGCTTTGTAAGACCTTAGGGTAGCTGTGATATACATGCCGTGACGAAATTCAAAATGTAACTATACTATAGTTATGCCAAAAGTGTAGCTAGCTAGTTAGCTGCGATCTTTACCCATAGGATTGAAGGGACACTAGCAGCTAAGAAAACCCCTCACATTCACAAAAATGCATTAAATTGAAATCGGACACAAGTGTTTACTTTGTAAGACCTTAGGGTAGCTGTTATATAAGTGGTGTGATGAAATTCAAACTCTAAATATACTATAGTTATGCCGGCAGCCGGCCAGCTCTGCGGAGCCCCAATAGTCCAATAACCCAGAGACGGTAACTTGCCCTAGGTATGGAGCGAAGCGGGCTGCCGCTGTCTCGTCAGACTGTGTGGAGCTCATGAAGTCCGACACGTCTTACCAAATTTGCAATTAGCCATCAATTTTCGTAAAACGGCCCATATTTGAGCTTTATAAAGTTGATTTCTCGCATAAAAGTCTCAGAAGTGAATTTAGTAACGAAACATTGCAGTGTCTGAAATATGAGACCTGCGGTCTCGTTTCCAATGTATGTGTATGTGGTTTGCTCAACCAATCAGCGCACGGCTCATCTAAATATTCATGAGCATACCATATTTGGAAGAAAAGCTCTTGTTCCAAATAGGACCAAAACACAGGGATACATAAGGGCCCATTAAATAGCAACCCGGGACATTTTCAGCCAAATCAATGTTAAATACCCTATTAGGAGACCTTAAGGAACAGTGTGAAATAACCTATATAATCATTCTATCACCCCTTTAAGGTTTTCTAGTCTCGCATTGCTAGAACTTTCGCCACAGCGCTGTGACGGGGGCAGCAGCTAAACGCATTTTAGACACCTACAAAAATCTATATCAGTTTAAGTGGGCGCTATATTTAGAATATTTTCACCGCTTTATCTTGCTGTCACACAGACCTTTCCTCCAGTTACATTAGTTTAACTTTTAGAAAGTTTGTGACCCAGCTGCAATTTTTTTTTCCTGCTTCAAAACAGAGCAAGCACGGCCCCAACTTGCATGTGTCGCTCAGTGCTACGTCGTTTCACTGCGCTGATTGGTTGGTCTACTGGTCTGTTTAATTGCAGGCAGAGGTATTTTGACCGCACCGTCGATAACGCCCCTTGGAACTCAAAAATGAACTGAAGAGGTCTCAAACGTAGTGATGGCCAAATGAAGCTTCGTGAAGCATTTTCTTTATTTTCTGAGCCTACAAGACGCCGCTCTTGGTTTGAAGAAAAACACTCAAGGAATGACAGCTCAGTGGGCTTTCAACCCTTCGTTTAACAAAAGCGCCATCTAGTGAGCTCAGAAAATAAAGAAAATGCTTCACGAAGCTTCATCTGGCCATCACTACCCAAACACATTTGTGAATTATTCTGTGCTGCCAGGCTAGTCAGTACTATTTATAAAATATACAAGATGAACAATTTACATGTTTCCATAACTCCAGGGTCCTGAAAAGCTGCAGTCTTTCTGCGTGCCAGTTGGTTGAATTTAACATCACGAAAAAAAAGTTTCTTCAGAAATTTTTACCTCTAAATTAGAAAATCAACTTACATGACGAGAGCCTTAAAATAGGTCTTTCTTTATGATCTTATCCAGTGTTGTGCACACACTGTTGCCTATTCCTTTATGAATGTGTTTAATGAAAAATAACAGGTAGTCTCCGCGCAAAGAAACACTTTAAACAATGCACAGAGAGCAGGAGAGGGTGCTTCACTTTCTATGTTCATAGCTCCGGCCCATCAGTTATGATAATAATTAGGAATTGCTAAACTATCACAACATGGCTACGTCGCTAAAAATATGTTTGACTGGCTAGACAGCCGGCTCGTTTCCAGCCTGTAAACCTATGTTTAGCCATGTCACTATGTTCCAAGATCTCAGCAATGGAAAACACAACCCCGCATTAGATTCGTATTCATACAGGGATAGAGTTTTTTGGCGTGACATGATGTGTAATTTGCGGTGTAATTCTTACTTTATAGATTACAGGCACGGATAGGATTATGGACACAGATGGCCTATGTAATTATTATAAATCACAGGAAGATCACAGGTATTAGGAGTCCCGTGTGATGATTGCGGGGAGGGATCCTCGCTGAAGCAGCTACACTTTGTGATTCCAGTTGATTAGACAGCTGGAGTTTTACATAAATAGCTCGCCTGGTGCTGCTTTACAAAATTCCCGTGAGGAAAAGAGACCAGCTCCCCTTTTGCCCTCCGTGGTCTCCCCTCCAGATGTATGCCTGGGGCAAACAGTGGCACACATCTGGGAGGAGCCCCGACTGTGTCTCAGTGACCTTTTCCTGCCATATGCATCTGATGTCCCAGAGCAGAATTACACACACATGCAGTATGCTACAGGAAGGGTGTAAGGTAGAGGAAGAGGAGTGTGTAAAGAGTGTTTGAGCTGCACTAACAGTGTGTTCTCTACCCATAAGAGTTTGGCTCTAAAGACAGGAAAGGGGATAATAGCGTGTCAACACCCTAAGACATAACACTATACTTACTTACTTACTCAGTGTTTTCCCTTGGTTTGTGCAGGACTAAGTTACACGTATTTGGGGGTTTAGAGGTCATTCCTACATACAATGTTAAATTTTTCAATGATTAAAAAAAAATGCAATTTCACATCATTTTGGAGCATTATTATCACCATATCTGTGTCTAAAATGTTGGAAAAGCTAGAGCACATAATCAAATAACACTCAAAAAGCTCAAAGAAAAAAAACTTGCTAAAGAAGTCCACTGGGGTCATTCGATCTGAGAAAAGTCTTTCAGTTTGTTTTGATGCTCACATTAATTTTACATAAATTCGGCTTGGGTGAGGCCCAAAACAGCTTGGGTGCTTCACCTAAACCCTTATAATGGCAGGGAAAAACACACACACACACACACACACACACACACACAGTTCACTTACTTATTCCACGCTTGTCTGAGCTTCTTAGCGCTGTAGACTGTGAAGCGGTCTGTAATGAGAAGACAACAAACCAACAATATAGTCATTCAACTGAGACTTGACATCACATTAAAGTTACACACATGCTGAACTGTTCTAAATACTTTAAAACTAAGCTCCTAAATGCAGTGGCAGGTCAAGCTTAATCCCATTATAATGAAATGTTGCATTGGTTAATTGCAAACATTAATGCATGTTATAACTGTAAACTCTCAAATAGTTTTCAACACTGTTATCATTCACCCAGTACATTCTGTTGCTCATTTCACCTAATCACTGTTAATCCACTGTCAATAAAACAGTTTCAATATTGTTGCATTTTTCATTTTGGTTGGGTTTGCAGAAATATGATTCTTAATAATTATAGCAGTTTGTATGATGACAAGAGCACCAAAAATAGTAAACAAATGTCCCACGGTGGAAACGGTCGCTGGTCTATTGGACAGAATGTCAGACACTTCTGGTCTTGGTTTTTTGGCTGATGAGAGAGATGATGATGATGATGTGTTGTCACACAGACGACAAGCGATGTGTGCTCAGAAGATCAGGGATCTAAAAAGTTATCCCTTAAATCAGGAGTCTTTAACGTTTTTTTTAGGCTAAGGGGCTTTTAACTGAAAGGGAGCCGGAGCTGGGACCCCGTACTACATACAGTATATTGTATAAAACTGAGCTGCATATTAAACAGGTTGGATGGATGAATGGATGGATGGATGGATGGATGGATATTCACACAGTATTTATACATCATGTTAAACATACGTGTGGAAGGCACAGGGAATCGTGTGGATGGCTACCATAGTGGCTACCTTAGCTATAGTAAGCATCATCAATGTTGTGTAAAGTGTACGTTAAATGTATTTAAATTTAAATGTATCTTGGTGAATAATAATGTAGGATTCATATTCATGTACAGTATATTTTGAGTCATTTTAATTTGTGAAAAAAACAACTTGAATTTTTTTTTTTTGCAAACAATAGTTTGGAGCATTTAAAAAAAAAATATATATATATATACTTTTAGCGTGTATAGAAACAGTTGTGATTGTTTGAAAAGTGGAGGATGACCCAAAACGGCTTTTCATAGTTTTATTTTGTTTCTGTCGACTTTGAATGAAGTTTATTTGACGATGCTAAAATGACTATTTATTTACATGGAGTCTAGTGGCTTAAGCAAATGCAATTTCGCGGATGTTATTATGTTTAGATTGTTAAGATTGTTGTTCCCATCAGTCAATTAGACACAAAAACATAAGGAAATAGGGTCCAGGTTGAAAAAAAACAGTAGTTACCCTTTAACTGGTGATTGAAAACTCTGTGGTTAGTATGACACAAAGCTGTTGTACTGATGGAACGCGTGCTGTGGAAACGTACAGTACACTGAATTTACAATGTCTCAATCGGTGACTGGCCTTTACTTGTCTGTATGGGTATTTACAATAACTCGTACGATACAATTTGAGCTTCTCTGAATTATTTGGATTTTGGAACCACTCTTCATTTGACAACCAGTGTGTTTAAAGATCATGGCGTGAACTCACCACAGAGGCGTTTTTTGTTAAATCCATTACATCCTGCTCAAAACTTCAACCTTACTTTATATTTATTTTATAATAGTAGAGTCAATCTTAGTCGCACAAAATAACTGAGACAAAACTGGATGGGGATAAAAGGTGTAGTTTCTACAAGCAGGAAGTCGTGGCAGGAAAAGCTCAGGTGAAACTAATAACATGAACAATGTGTTGTTCGGTGTCTGAGAAGGCCATGAAGCGTGCCGGATCACCTTAAAGAAATGTAGCCATAATTAAAGTAATTAATTGCACTTTTCCTATTTGCCAATGGTCTATAATTGGCTGTGTCAACCACACCTGCTGTAAGTATGACTATGGAACAAACCAGTTAAAATAGCTCGAATTTTACTGCAATGAGACTTTCCCAGCTTAAGGAGTGGCTCCTATCACTTCAGAAATGCTCTTGAGTAATACTCTATGAACTATGTACGTCTGCTCCAAAGCCAGACCACAAGAAATTGTTGTAATTTTGAGATTGAGCTATAATGTGAGACAGTCTCTTCAGTGCTATGTTTGGGATACTGCGAGTGTGTGAGGCTCTGCCCTGTTCTCCTAATCTCTGCCAAAACCACCATGTGGACACACAGTCAGGCTGGGCTGCCAATTGACCGGCTAGCACACAAGCTAGCCGGCCACCCAGCGAGGTAGTCCACCTCCCACACTGCCAGTCTAATCCTTCCAGCCAACCACCCAACTGCCTTTCAGTTTCAGCTATCAGTCCGCCAGCTAGCCCACAGTGGGTCCAGTCAGCCAGTCAAGTGCCATGGCCGGTCTGAACTGGCTACAGCGTCCCAGCTGCCAGAGGTGAAGGCTGCCAGCCTCAGTGGTCCAGAACAAACAGAGGGAAGGTGTGGAGGGGAGAGGAAGAGGCATTTAAAGAGATGATAAGCATGGCTCCTAACATGCAGGATATCGGATTGGACATTAGGTATTTTTTTTTTTAAATTGATTCTTTCCCCCAGAATCTATATAGATATATAGATATCTCTCTCTCTATAATATATATATATATATATATATATATATATATATATATATATATATATATATATTTTTATAGAGAGAGAGAGAGAGAGAGAGAGAGAGATCTATCTATATATCTGTATTTAAGGCACTTAAGTAGACACTTACGTAGACCATATGAATGGTTTGAGTGGATGGCTGTTTGTATGTTAGCATAGACATAATTTACAGGAGGGATGGGGGGGTTACAACCTCCCCAATAGTCAAAACTGGCCAGTGTAACCCCCCCTCAACAACCTATTATAATTTCCCTTACATAAATAAAGACACTTGCACCATAACGTGATGAAGAAAAGGACCAAATTCTTGCAGAAAAAATTCACCCGAATGCAGAAAATGAAGTGTTTGATGTGTTCAAAGTTAAAATTTTGCTCACAAGTGGAGATCCCCCCTGTTTAGAGACGACTGCATGAGTGATGGTCGTTTCCTGTTTTTACCTTTTAATTCACATGGATAAAGATCATTTGCTTTAATGCTGTATATTACATGTAAGTCCGATGAAGTTCACCCGGCTGGATGGTGCTCCATCATTTGTTTCAGTTAACAAAAACACAACCTTGAATGATCATTTAGGGAAACTCAATTTGCTGCTTCAGCAAAATAGGGACGATAAAGATTCAATTGACAGATCAAATGTGTGTCGCTCGGACAGCAGCGTAAGCCTGACCTAATATATCAGTACGACTGTAGAGTAGAGTAGAGTAGAGGCGGAGAGCTAAAGCCACTCATGACTGGAAACCAGGAAGTGTCTGTAGAACATTTTCATAGCCACAGAAATGTGAAAAAAAGAAGTGGCCCTTCAACTCTGAGGTTAAGCCACACCGTCTGAAATACAGACTGGACTGCAAGGTTTGGGAATAGAAATAATAGTGAAAATGTGTTGAATCATAAGCAGAGGAGTGATGCAGTCACTGTGTGCAGAGGACGGTGATGCAACACTGCCACCTGCTGCACATTGCAGCCACCGCACTAATCTATGCTCTTATAAGTATAAGCATACTGGAATATTGCAAAGACTGGGATTCAACAAGATGGATGGTTACAAGATGAATACCATACTTTTACATGGACCCATACACAAGGCCAAATCATACAGTATAGAGCAGGGGTCATCAACTACATTTTTCCAAGGACCAGAATTGTTCTAAGCAGACACTCCGGGGGCCAGACTTTCAAATAAAGAAAATAAAATGTATTTATACCTAATACGTCTATTCTTGTTTGATAGTTTCACTTTCTTACTGAATGAATGCTATATTTTTTAAATGTATTAGTGTGAGCAAACTCCTAAAAAACATGGCTTTTTAACTAGAAAAAAGTTAAAGAGCCATGTTAAGGATGCTTAAAGTATGTGACAGATATGTTACAGAGACATGGTTGTTGTTGTATGCAGTGTCCTGATTGGTGGAAAATGCTTGCAGGAAGAAAGGCCTGTTGTCAGGTAAGAATGTCACTGTCAAAGAGGCTGAAGCAAAAAGTTGACATGGAAAACCCAAGCTTTAATGATGAATGGACTGATAAGCAGGCTACGCATTTCTCACCTATGCCTCATGTGTAATGAAACGATGCTGTTGCAAAATAATACAACCAGCATCATCATCAAGAATAAAGAACGCAAACATAACGATCACGTCATTCACGTGCATATTAAGTAGCCACACGGGTTTCACTTTACTTGAAGGTATCTACATAAGAGTGACATGACACTGTCATGAACGTGTCACAAACATTATGAACAAGCCATAACCGTTTATGACATAACGCTTCTTTTAGTAAGTGTCATTCGGTTTTTGTCATGATAAGCTATGGTTAGGGTTAGAGTTCATGTGTCATGACTGTGTCATGTCACTCTTATCTAGATACCTTCAAGTAAAGTGTTACCACCACATGCATATATTTTGGTCTTATAATGCATCCATAGATTTACCACCCCAGCAGAGAGGATGGTTTGTTCAGCCTGGGTTGTTGCCTTATTCCCCGGAATCCTTATGTTTTTTTCACCCCGCAGTTTTCCTTGGATTAGGGTGCCACCTAAATCATGGTTGCAGCTGTCGCCGTGGTCCTGCTCCGCGCCCTGCTATACCCTGCTACACCCTGCTACGCTCTGCAGTGCCCTGCTACGTCCTGCTACGCTCTGCAGTGCCCTGCTATGTCCTGCTATGCCCTGCAGTGCCCTGCTACAACCTGTAACGCCCTGCAGTGCCCTGCTACACCATGAATTACTATAACAATTATTGTGACTATAATTGCCACTGTTCGTCACACCCCCAACCGGCACCGCCAGACACCGCCCACCAAGAGCCTGGGTCTGTCCCAGGTTTCTCCCTAAAATGGAGTTTTCCTCGCCACTGTCACTAAATGCTTGCTGTTGGGGGAATTACTGGAATTGTTGGGGCTTTGTCAATTATAGAGTGTGGTCTAGACCCCCTGTAAAGTGTCTTGAGAGAACTCTTGTTATGATTTGATACTATAAATAAAATTGAATTGAAAAATGTAACTTAACAGTAAAATAGCTTTTGAGTTAAATTAATCTATCAATATAGCATTTATTAATGATGGATACTGGTATATTAGAAAGTGTTACAGAGAAGAATATCCATCCAGTGAATTCCACAGATTAATATTCAGGTTCAAAACAAGACATAATTAAGTTCTGGGAAATGTACTAAAATGTTTATGGAAAGGCAGCATGGGTATAATCTGAGAGGAGAACTAACGTTTAAGAAGCTCAAAATAAGACCAACTCTAAAAACGTATGTGCATCACGATCTGTGGGGTGAGCTGGAATGGTTTGGACCAGGTGCTAAATCATTGTACAGACATAATAAAGTTGAAATAATTCTTTTAAAAAACTATTAAAAGGATATGAGGATGAAGAGCGATGATTGTGATGGTGGGTTATTATACTGACTGTACTGGGGTGGGTGACTGGAGGAATGGGTTGTTTGGTGCAAAATGTAAATAAATGATATAATGTTTCTTGTTATTTGTTATCTTGCTATGAATATATAATATAAAATATATAATACGTACATATACAAAGAATATGATATATACAGGAACTATTTAAAGTTGAATGAGGGGGTGGGAAAAATGACAAGCTTCGCCCCGCTCCTTCTCGGACAGATTGAACACATTATTTGTAACACTTTACAGATACTGTTTTTGCTTTTGGTGCGTTGCTGCATAATTATTTATTTTTTCAATATTTGATTTTATTGTTATTTTTTGCTCGAAATAAAAATAAAGAAATCAGAAAAAAATATTCACTTTGACAGGAACGTCCATCTGTGTTGTAACACTGACATTGGAACAAGTGCCCACAGAATAGTCCGCTCCATTAGACGTCGATGCAAAATAAGGTTCAAAGAAAAATCTCTCCTTGAATAATAATTATCCATCAGAGTGTGAGGCACATTTTAAATCACTCTTAAAAGCTCTGAATGAAATGATGTAACCTTCAGAGGCACTTTCAATCTATTCAATTGTTTTGGGGAAGTGTTTCCTGGACTTGAACTGACTTCAGTTTGGGGTGTCCTTGGGTAGAAAAACCAAAAGAAAACTTCAAGACACTCTCTTTTTAAACTACTTAAATGCCTTTATTGTAATGGAATAGACATGTGAGAGAGTGCCTTGGAGTTTTCTTTAGGTTTTTGAGCTTTGCATGTAGTTCGAAGTTGGTCATTCAAACCGTTGAAGTGAATCTTTATGCATAGCCGATCATGAGTCCATTACATGTGGTGATCATGTTTTCATCTATCATATCATGGAACTATACCGATTTAAACCCCATGAGAAAGACGAGCTCTGATTATAATCCTTCACAATTTGCCTGTGTCAATGATAATCGGATTGCGCTTCATTCCGAGGCTTTATCGCGCTTTATGACCACCAAGTTTTACCAGACCATCTCTGGTAAACATCTCAGTCTTCCGGTGTGTGTTAAAAAAGTGCAGACATAACAACATCAGACGTGTAGACGTCATGTGAACAGATGCTTGGATGCTGCCCGTGTGTGTGTGTGTGTGTGTGTGTGTGTGTGTGTGTGTGTGTGTGTGTGTGTGTGTGGCTCAGACAGCTGCACAGCTGTTCAACATAGTGTGTGAGAGGCAAACAAGAACCAACCGTTGCCATGGCCACAGGATGAAAGGTTACATGTGTATGTATGTGTGTGTGTGTGTGTGTGTGTATGTATTTGTGGCATGTGTGTGTGTGTGTGTGTGTGTGTGTGTGTGTGTGTGTGTGTGTGTGTGTGTGTGTGTGTGTGTGTGTGTGTGTGAGTCACCCCAGTCACTCCCTAATTGGCCACAGGAGAGAGGCGGCTGTATCACATGGTGTGATGCCTCGCTGCCCCGCTCTATCCCTCTAACCCTCTTTATGTCCGTCTTCCCCTGTCCTCCACTCCCCTCCATCAGCTGACACTAATCTGCAATCCCTCTATTTATGCTCCCTCTAAAAAGCCCTAATGAGCTCCCAGAGGGCATGGCTGCCCTGGCATGGCTGCCCTGCCAGAGCTGTGGCCGCTGCCACCCCACCCCAACCCCTGTCCCCGCTAGGTTAATGGAGTACAGTGAGGTTTGGATTGAACTGAACTTTGATGGTCAGGTTTTGAGTACTGAGTGTATAAACAATTGTGTCCCTGGTAGGTAATTGGCTCTGATGCGCAATATTAATTAATTATAGTGTTAGCAAACACTCAAAAACTGTGTCTGCTAAAGTGTTAGCATGGGACCCTGCTGTCATTCAACACTGTGTATTGTAGGCTATAATGTTAGTATGAGGCAAACTAGATATATCATATGCTGTATATATAACGACGGTTCATTTATGGGATAGTTCCGGCGCCGCCGAAAATTTCCACCGGATGTCCCTCACTTTCCGCTTTCTTTGAGTTAACTTTTAAACTCCGGTCGCATAGAGTAACATCAACGTTCCTGGCGGAAAATGTCAAGTTTTGAATAGAATGTAGATGGTGCAACAAGGCAGGCCTGCTTGGTTCTTTCGTGGAATGATTGTATAGATGTACACAGAGTATGTTTAGGGCATTTCCTCTCTAACTGGGAGGTTTTGGGACTGATTGGTGGGATTGCTGTGGACCAAGTACACACGGAGATACACTGGTAAGAGCTAATGAGGTTTAACCATGTATCAGCTAATTTAAATAGCTCAGGTTACTGTATTGTGTCAACAGATAACTTCATTTAATATTGTATGTGGCGTTTTATTTTGCGGGGTGCAAATGTTCCACCAAAACAAGTTCCTTCCAGAGAATATTTTGCTGAGTCACCGTCACTGCGTCTGGAGCTTAGCGCTGCCCAAGACCATTGCGATTGGTTTAAAGATACGTGAACAACCCCTGACCATTAATTCTTCTATCCTGGGAATGCTGTGTGGAAGGGCCAGACCTTCCTCCGCAGAGCTGTGGAGATAGATCTGGTAATGCAAGACTAGTATGAGGCTTGGTGTTAATAAGCATTGTGTATGCTAAAGTGTTAGCATGGACCGCTGCTGTCATTTAGCACTGTGTAGACTGAAGTGCTGCAGTAGCATGGAGCCTACAGTTTAGCTGGTCAATGATAATGCTAACGGATACATGTCGGTTTTGGCTCCTGAGAATCACTGAAATTCACAGTTATACATTTATACAGGGAGAAATCCATCTCATGGCACAGTTTATAAAGCTTCATGAAATCCTAATAGGATTCATGTTTGTCTATGATAGAGTTATTAAAGTAGTCCATGTTATCAGCATACATTATCATACAGAACAAATAGTGACAGTAGGGCCCATGATAATCATTTAGCATACATTACGTACAGGCTCCATGCTAATACTTTATCATACAGAAATGTGAGTGCGAGTATCCCCCATGCTTAACTATTATAAAATGGGCTTTTTTTTAAGATTATTTTTGGGGCATTTTTAGGCCTTTATTGACAGGACAGCTGAAGAAATGAAAGGGGAGAGAGAGGGGGAAAGACACGCAGCAAAGGGCCGCAGGTCGGAGTTGAACCGGGCCCGCTGCGTTGAGGAGTAAACCTCTATTTATGGGCTCCCACTCTACCAACTGAGCTATCCGGGCCCCCTAAAATGGTATCTTTATTATTTCTTTGGCCTCGGGTTACAGTAAGTATGATTCAGTTTAGTGAGGGTAAAAGATGTTAGTGAGGGTTTACAGCATGATTGTAGTCACTGTGTAGAACACTGCCCTGCTGTGTGACGTGAAAGGTCTCTCACCTGGTTTGAAGTGCGGCAAAGAGTTAACACCAGGCCAGGTGTCCTCAGATGGGGTGCCGAGGACCTGGAAAACACACCGAGGATGGAGATGAGAACAAGTGAAATAACACCAAACAATACTGCTAACTCCAGCAGTTTTCAAATAAACATAACCAAGTCAACCATCTTCACCAACACATTCTCTCTCCAATCGCGTCAAAAAGGCGACCCTTGGTCAGGAGTTTGTTATCGACGCAAAAAGTCTCCTATAACGTCATATTTGGACGTGAAAAGTCTCCTTTAGCGTCATATTTAGACACACTTGGTCGGGACTCTTGGCGTCACTTTTTGAATCTCTGGGTCGGGACGTACGTTTAACTGACGTGCAGCACAAGAACGGGACAGTTAGGTTTAGGAAAAGATGGTGGGTGGGGACATAAACCCCGGTCTCCTGGGCGAAAGTCCTGTGTTGTTTGACCCATCCACCCCCCCCCAACAAACCTCCTTTTTGCGTCGGTATCTGACGCTGAGAGACACTGACCATGCGTCAGCATTTTACGAGTTAGGAGCGGGGACAGGTTGTCCTCTGTTTAGTGGACACATTTATTACATGATTAGAAGGATCACAAACAAAGGAAAGAGAGACTCTGCATCAATCAATCACATTCTCTTATTTTATTATTATTTGTATCAATTTAAATACCAATGACTAACATATTGAAGAAAACTAGCACTTGTAATATCTTTTTTTTTTTTATCAAATATAAAAAACAAAATCCTTAATGCATCATGTGAGTACTCACAAAACACTGCAAATGTCACTGAACAAATGATGAACTCGTAGTATAGTGCTCTTGTGAGTCAATAATGTCAATCAGAGGTTCTCTAGTCTATATCCTTTGAGTTCCACTTCCCGGGAGTGCTCCAGTGCTGCAGGAAATTCCACCAGATGCATGTGTTTCCGTTACCTTCCTCTTTCTTTGTGTTGGAATTTTAAATTGGGTGCATTTCTGAGGACTATGGTTAACTGCTTCTCAGATCTCTGCAGGGTAAATCCAGACAGCTAGCTAGACTATCTGTTGTATTTTGTAGCGACTCTATGCGGCGCTTAGCACCGCCTATGACGATTGTGATTGGTTTAAAGAAATGCTTTTCCTCCCGTCCCAGAATGCTGTGCGGAGTAGAACCCTGAAGCCTTCCTCCAGGGTCTGGCAATGCGAGACTAGAGGTTCTCAGACAAGAAAACTAGGTAGCAAGTGTAAACCATGTGTTATGGATTATACAGTAGATGTTGTTCCCTGGTAGTTTTATGGTTGTGCTGGTAGGAGCATGAGAAAGAGAGAGACACTCTGCACCATGATTGGACACTGCACACTAGGTCTGCACGATATGAGGAAAATCTCCAAATGGATGTGTAGACCGGGATGTTTCTACAGCAACTCAATACTTCATTCAGAATGGTTTGACCCATATTTTGCCTTTAAGAAATATTGCGACACCCCCCCTGCGATTTGGATATTGCAATAGTCCATATTGCGATTTTGATAACACTGCGATTAATTGTGCAGCCCTACAGCAATCATCAACAGTCATGATTATTTTGGGTTTTTCCTGGCTTAGAATGGGTCTTTTGGGGGGGCTACGCACCACAGGAAGCACGACCGGTCCACTTACAGTAAAGGCATGTCTGTGTTACCTTATTTGACAAAAATCTATGCATTTTCCTGTTATTTCTGACAATTTGATGAACAAAAATGTATCTTATGCTTAAGTAAATTAAACCCCAATTAACAAAACTGGTTAGAGTTTGGTAAATTGCTCCTAAACACATTGAGAGAGGATTTTTATTTTTATTCTCCCTTCTTTTTATTTTGGCCCTCTGGGGCTAGGTAAAACCTCTTTGGGGGGGCGCCAAAAATTCCTCTACGCAGGAAAAACCCTGTTAGTGCAACTTTTATGGACAGGCTGACTGAGTTCTCACCAGGGATGGAATGTAACTAAGTACATTTACTCCAGGAGTGTACTCAAGTACAACATGTTGAGGTACTTGTACTTTACATGAGTAAATGCCACTTTTTACTTCTATTCCTCTACATTTCAGAGAGAAATATTGTACTTTTTACTCCACTACATTCATCTGACAGCTTTAGTTACTAGTTACTTTACACATTAAGATTTCTGCACACAAAACACATGCAGTTTATAAAATCAACGTTTTATTCTAAAGTAAACTAGCCAACAATATAACGGCCTACAGGTCCAGCTGAGATGATTAGACCATTAAACACACAACTGGTTGGATCCTTTACACTTTCTAAAATGGGAGGAGAGTTCTTTACTTTTAATACTTTAACTACATTTTCATGATGATACTTACAGACTGTTAAACATTTTCAATGCAGGACTTTTACTAGTAACAGTATTTTTACAATGTGGTATTAATACTTTTACTGCGGTAAAGGATCCAAATACTTCTTCCACCACTGGTTCTCACGCACACAGCCTGGCTTTACGATGACAAAAGCCAGAGCAGCGGACATGCCTCCCACCTGATCCATCACAGCAAACAGCGTAATCGTTTCCAGATTGTCTCTGATCTACAGCACACCGCAGCAGAGCAGCTGCTCCGGGATCAGCCTGGGTGAGTACACATGCACACACTGACTGGAGCTGTGTTGTGGGGTCACTGGGATGCTCTTTAGATGGCTCTTGTTGGCACGGCTGTTGTCTCGCATTGCCCACACAGCGCTGCGGAGGAAGGTCTGGCTAGTCCACACAGCATTCCAGTATAGGAGAAAAACGTTCTCTGGTTTATTGGCATTTATTTAAACCAATCACAATCATCTTGGGCGGTGCTAACTCTGAGCGGAGCAACAGTGCCTCTGCTACATAGCCTCGGGAAGGAACTTGTTTTGGTGGAACATGTGTACGTTCAAAAGTAGTTTTAGTCGTGCAACAGAAAACTCAGATTAGTACCGGAGCAATCCCGGAAGTGGAACGTCGTGATTATAGACTAGTAGGGCTGAGATCAGATGTGGAATGTAACTAAGTACATTTACTCAAGTACTGTACTTCAGTCCAAATGTTGAGGTACTTGTACTTTACTTGAGTATTTTCTTTTCATGCCACTTTCTACTTCTACTCCGCTACATTTCAGAGAGAAATATTGGACTTTTTACTCCACTACATTCATCTGACAGCTTTAGTTACTAGTTACTTTACACATTAAGATTTCTGCACACAAAACACATGTAGTTTATCAAATCTGATGTTTTATTCTAAATGAAACTAGCCAACAATATAACGGCCTACAAGTCCAGCTGAGATGATTATTAAACACACAACTGTTTGGATCCTTTAATCCTAGATGGGAGGGGAGACCGATAGAGACAGAAAGAAAGACGGAAAGAAAGGAGAGACAGAAAGAAAGGAAAGAGACGGAAAGAAAGACAGAAAGGAGAGAAAGAGACACAACTGTTTGGATCCTTTAGACTTTCTAAAATGCGAGGAGAGTTCTTTACTTTCAGTACTTCTTCCTGTCCACCTGCCCACAGTGGGGTTTAGAGCCTTCAGCCATTCTGCTCCTCTTCTTTGGAACTCCCTCGCGCTATCCATCTGTACTATAGAGTCTCTACCCACATTTAAAACCTCCCTCAAAACCCACCTTTTCTGAAAGGCCTACCCCACATGATACACTCTCCATCAAAATAATGGATAGATTGCTTTATTTTAAGTTTTCTATCTCAATCTTTTAAATGTTTGTTTTAATTATATTTGCCTTTTTAACTGTATTTTTGCTAGTTTTAACTGTAACCTTGTGACCTTGAGTGGTATGAAAGGTGCCCATAAATAAAATGTATTATTAGTATTGTTATTATTATTATTATTATTATTATTATACTTTAACTACATTTGCCTGATGATACTTATAAACTTTTACTGAAGTAACATTTTTAATGCAGGACTTTTACTAGTAACAGAGTATGGTATTAGTACTTTTCACAGATTATCTATGCCACATACACAAACAAATCCCAAGTCAGAAATGATGTCTTTAAAGTGGCATGACCAAAGTGAAATAATAACATTAATAACTTTACTTGTATAGCACCTTTAAAAACAATAGTTTACAAAGCTTTGACAGTGGAAATAAAAGACAAACAAATCAATACACATACCCATAAATACACAACATTGTAATGAGTGCTGGAAGAAGTATTCAGATCCTTTAAGTATAAGTACTAATACCACACTGTAAAAAATAAGTGAAAGTCCTGCATTGAAAATAATACTAAGTAAAGGTCTGTAAGTATCATCGGGGAAATGTAGTTAAAGTATTAAAAGTATTTTTAGAAAGTATAAAGGATCCACACAGTTGTGTGTTTAATGGTCTAATCATCTCAGCTGGACTTGTAGGCCGTTATATTGTTGGCTAGTTTACTTTAGAATAAAACATCAGATTTTATAAACTACACGTGTTTTGTGTGCAGAAATCTTAATGTGTAAAGTAACTAGTAACTAAAGCTGTCAGATGAATGTAGTGGAGTAAAAAGTCCAATATTTCTCTCTGAAATGTAGCGGAGTAGAAGTAGAAAGTGGCATGAAAAGAAGAGACTCAAGTAAAGTACAAGTACCTCAACATTTGGACTGAAGTACAGTACTGGAGTAAATGTACTTAGTTAATTTCCACCACTGATTCTAAGTGAAAAAAAAAGGAAAGATGGTTCAGCTAGAATGACAATGAGAAAGAAGATACAAAGATGGCAAGTTGAATAAAAAAACCAGAGGAATTTACAAAAGGAGTCTTGTTCAACCTAAATTATGTTGGCCTGTTACTAACACATGGTGGTCATAGGTGATGTAATAACTAAGAACGGCACTAGAGTGCAGCAAAGCACCGCGAGGCCGACCACAGTCAGACTCCATGTCAGTTCCATGTGCAAGCTCAGCAACTGAACTTCATTTGGAAAAAATTTTAAATAAAGCCCTATGGTCATTCCTCTATTTTGTTTTTAGAGGCAATAACCAGTTCTTGGAGAATGTCATTAATTATTTGAACATATAACACAATACTAACAGTGGTGGAAGAAGTATTTGGATCCTTTATTTAAGTAAAAGTACTAATACCACACTGTAAATAGACGATGTTACAAGTAAAAGCTCTGCATTGAAAATGTTACTGTAGTAAAAGTCTATAAGTATCGTCAGGAAAATGTAGTTAAAGTATTATTGTAAAAAGTGTAAAGGATCCGGACAGTTGTGTGTTTAATGATCTAATCATTTCAGCTGGACTTCTAAAAGCAAGGATAGGCAACATCACTGACAGCAGAAGAAGATGAACACACTAGCAAAATATATAATCCCTGAGGTTTTGTTACACACATGACAGTAGGTAGTTATGATGTCTGGTAAAATCAGACCAGCTATGGGACAAAGCACTAGCCTACTAGGACTGTGTCTTTAACTTTATTGACATATTATCCCACATCAGATCCTATTTATATGCCTTCAAAACGGGAGCTTAAAGGGTAACTACTGTTTTGTTACAACCTGGACCCTATGTTCCTATGTTTTTGTGTCTAAGTGTCTGATGGGAACAACAATCTTTGACATTGCTCCAGTATTACTGCAGTCGGCAGCAGCAAAACAAGCTACAATGTAAGTTAATAGGGCAATTGTGCAGCTTGTATTTATGTTCACAAAAGTGCTTGTTTTGCCGCTGACAGGCTCAGATTAATATTCTAAGTGTCTGACATCATTATGGAAAGGATTTCTAATGAGGTCATCCTGCTACGCCTTGCAGTGCCCTGATATGCCATGCTATGCCCTGCTACATCCTGCTATGTCCTGCTACATCCTGCTATGCCATGCTATGCCCTGCTACATCCTGCTATGCCCTACAGTGCCCTGCTACATCCTGCTATGCCCTGTTATGCCCTGCTACATCCTGCTATGCCCTGCTACATCCTGCTATGCCCTGCAGTGTCCTGCTACGCCATGAACTACTACAACTACTATTTCTAGTCATAGTACCATTATCTTTATTGTGACTATAATTGCCACTGTTCATCACACCCCAAACCGGCACCGTCAGACACCGCCTACCAAGAGCCTCGGTCTGTCCCAGGTTTCTCCCTAAAAGAAAGTTTTCCTCACCACCCGAGGTTTCTTCCTAAAAGGGAGTTCTTCCTCGCCACTGTCGCACTAAATGCTTGCTTTTGGAGGAATTACTGGAATTGTTGGGTCTTTGTAAATTATAGAGTGTGGTCTAGATCTGTAAAGTGTCTTGAGATAACTCTTGTTATGATTTGATACTCTAAATAAAATGTAATTTAATTTTAAAGAAGAACTCTTTGGTTAAGATTAGGTAACGATTGTGGCCATGCTGAAAAGAAACTGGCATTGACTTTAACAGGAAACAAACTGTTTCCACTGTTAAAGGATAGGTTCACAACTTCTCTTCAAACTACAGTGATCATATGCACATTATAACATCTTTTTGCTTGCTGGAATTATTCCTTCTGTTGGTACTGGACATTACAATATTCCTGTCTAATGTTCTTTCAGTGTAAGTAATAGAGGACAAAAGCCACAGTCCCTGTTGCAAAAAATGTATTCAAATGTTTCTCTGAAGCTAATATGAAGCTGCAGCGGTCTGAGTGAGAAATAAAGGGGTTCTGTTTCAATGTTCATATGTACACCCGTCTATTGAAAAGTTGTGAACCTATTTAAAGTCACACATTCCGTTTACGTCCTCCTTAGAAGGATTCATGGCTCTGCATACAAGTAGTCGTGCTACATTCACCTTTTCTTTAGACAGAGTGATGATTCACGCTGCTGCTAGACGACTTTGTCCGGTAAACGTAAGCCTGGTGTTCTGAAAGCCTGGTGGCCCACCGGGCCCAAGTTGCCAGGCCTAAATCCACTGGGAATTCTTTTTTAAATGTATTTTTAAGACGTTTTTTTAAACTACAGTTACAGTGGGGTGGCTCAGTTGGAACCTCAAGGCTGATTTATGCTTCTTCGTCGAATCGACAGCGTAGCCCCGCAGACCCCTCTGCGTCGCCGCGAACCCCTCTCCGTGCCCTCCGCCGTACCTCGACTTGCACTTCCAAAAATGTGTAACTTCGCGTCGAGGCGACGCAGACCGCAAGGACTGTGATTGGTCAACTCGTCCAGTGTGTTGATAGTCGGTGTTTCAAGCAGCCTACTGTGGGGAGTAGCAACATGCTAGTTCACTGACTTAAGATTAGCAAATAAACTTATATATATATATATATATATATATATATATATATATATATATATATATATATATATATATATATATATATATATATATATATATTTGGTTACAATGACGGGGTTATCCGTTTGTAAAGTGTCTATATGTCAGTAACGTTTTGAAATTTGCACTTCGCCAGCAAGCAGTACTTTGTGGTCAGTTGCGCTAAAGTTTGCTTGCTAACATAACATAAACAGGCTGGCAGACACCTCGCAAATAACCTCAGACTTATCGCCCCCTAGCGTTATGGCGGTGAAATGCACCGTGATGCAAAGCAACCCCGACGCAGAACTCCGAAAGGGTCACGACGCCGTAGGAACGACGGCGTAGCTACGGCGTGGAGTTGACGCAGAAGCATAAAACAGCCTTTAGACCTAACTTTTCATACAGCTTTTTCACTGACTTAATGTAGGCCCCAATCTGTCTTATAGTTTTTTTAAATTCTCAATTCCGCGATTCCGTCCATTATTCTCAGTTTCTCAGTTATCCCAGACACTATTAAGCTCTACATTGATGCGGCCATCAGGCTATGACTCCAGCCCCCTAGTCAAGGGGGAAACCCTGAGCATGTTTGACTTTTGAACAAATGCTGCTGATGCTGCGGTTTGTTTATTTTTCTCCCCTCTTCATGTCCAACATGGAAAAATCCCTTTTGCTGGGACAGTGAATTCCCAACGCAGCACAGACAGACAAATGGACATATGAAACAGCGTGTTGACAGGGAAGACATGGCCGCCCACTAGGGAAGGCAGGCCTGTGTCTGTGTTCATCAGCGTACAGAGAGAAAGTTCTGACACGGAGGAATTCCTGTGAGGTCGCAGGTCATCACCCTGCACCTTCTGCTGGACATACATACCACCCCCCCCCCCCCCCCCCCCCCCAACTCACCTAACTAAGTTACAGACCACCCAGACAGACACATACAAATAATATGTCTGACCTTTACACAGGAGCCCCCAATTATATTTATGTTGCCAGAGAGAGAAAGAAGAGGTAGTCAATGCCCTGAAGTGAGACGGACTAACAGGGATCGAGGAGCTTCATAACAATGTGATACACATTACTTACATACACATAGATTGGGGAAACAAATGTTTAAGATTTCTTTTATCAGGACAATGCACATTAATAAACATTTCTGTAAAATGCGCCAGTGTTAGCCAGATGGTTATTTTTTTTTTTTTACTGTAGTCCTAGTTACCCAGCATGCATGTCTTTATGGTGGGAGGAAACCCACGCAAACACGGGGAGAACATGCACAGAACAGCCCTGCACGGACCGGTGGATGGAGCTCTGCAGTGCCAACTTTCTGTGAGGCAGACGTGTTAACCACTGAGCCACCGTGCCACAGAGACTGAAACATACACACCCATGTCATGTTAAAAGGGACACGTCAGGGATTTAGTACTGCATTTCCATAAACAGATTGGGGAAACAAATGTTCAAAATCAATTCCGCAAAGATATCTTGGCTTTCATGCTGCATTCATGCACTTGCATATGATCCACGCCGTAATTACCAGCCATTGAGTCGTAATAACTGTTCATATGTAGAGTTAGGGATATCAGGAATTTCTGACAGCTATGATAAACTTTGCAAAAAAAAAACATCCAAAAGTGTCAACAACAGGGGTGGGGCTAGAAGGGGGGCATGAAATATGACCCCCCCCCCCCCCCCTCCCCCAATCCATTGGGCTAGAGTGCTGTCAATCCTACAATTGTGATTTCCATTGGATGAGAGTACTGTCACTTGGCTGCCTGTTCTGCCAATCTTCCCAGCCCTTGTCACAATAACCAAGTAATGTTTCCATGACGACTATCCAAAATTCTGATACCATGGAACCAGCACTGGAGTTGTTTTTAAAAAAAGTGGCAGACTGAGCCTATCAAAAATGTGTATTGTATTTGGATATACAATTTCTTTAAAATGAAAACAAGCGAAATTAATAATGAATGTGATCTTTTATTTAGCAGAGTTACATTATGTTGTTCTATCCTATCCAATATTTCTAAGCAGATTTTCTATGCTGTATTCTGATAAAATGCCGATTTAAAGACAATTTTGTCTGGCATTCACATTTGCACTGCTGTCTGTTCAAAATAAATGAAAAGAAGCGTACCCAGCTGTATCAAACTGGCATCGAACTGTGTCTCAGTGTCCCATTACACCCCTACTAATGACATCATCTTGTGTAAATCAGTGGAATTCCCCTTTCAAGTTTTTAAACTTAAAATACCGCAGTGGACAAAGTAATAAAGACCTTTCTCATGACAGCAGTTTTGACCTGCGTTTGCAGGAAGAGCACAGGTGTAACTGATCCTGAGGGTTGCATTCCATTTAGGTGTCCCAGTAAGTTATGACAGTGAGCCAGCATACACAAGGCAAGAACCTGAAACTACTCAACCTAAATGGAATTCAGCGATTGGTTGTTTTTTTTACTTCTGGGATCTGGAGGAAAAACAATCTGAAGCTAAAAATGTTCGTAGACTTTATTCATAGGACGATGGGCGACCCGGGCAAACATGCTACAATTGCCCAAATCACTTTCATTATCACCAAGTAACATGCTGCAAATCAGGGCTGCACAATACATGGTTTTTCTATTGTCATCGCTATAGGAACTGCCGCAATAAACACATCGCAAAAGGCTGCAACATATCGCAAAAAGACACTCAGAGATTTTTTGTTAGGTGTTGGTTGAAGAAAATATCAGCAGACAACTAAAATGTAACCGTCACTCTTTTTTTTAAGTGCCTTTTATAATTCAACTTAATGTTCAACTTGTTAAAATAAAAACTTGTTGGAAATGACTTCCTTTCAAGCAATTGGTTGTATTTTAGCACAATACTGAAAGCAGCAGAAATGCAGAACTGAGAACACTTTGATATCGGTTTATCGCAAGAAAAGTCCCTGTCACGATATTCAACAACGTTATCGCATATTTTCTTCATATCGTGCAGCCCTACATACCACAGTATGATAACATACAATATGATAACCTACAAAACAGTCAACCTCAGTGGTTTCACGGACATGAGAAATACTTTTCACATATTTTGTTGTTTAAAAATAGTCGTATCGCCACCTAGTGGAAAAGACACGCGCGGTGGAACAAATCCACCGTGTGCAACTGTTCATATATTTCATAGTTAACAATTTTTTTTCTGTTTCGCAAATGCGGGAAGGAAAATCATCTTCTTAATACGTGTAATCTCTCTGCAATGTCATCTGCCATGTCATGTTGTAAATTGGGATGGCCTGAGGAACTTCCGTTGTGTTGACTGGATATGCAGCGTTTTTCTGTTGCAGGCTTAGTTAGTTTTTGGAGTTTGTGTGTTTTCAACTTTGCGTCATTTCTGTATTTTCAGCATGTTTCACCTAATGGAAGTGTTTTGTGCCGTTGTAGCGCGTTTGCCCTGGTCGGCCACCATAGAAAAGCATCGGTGTAATTATTGATAGCTCAGTCCCAGTTTTAGGGCCCTGGTGAGCCAGCATGCACAGAGCTAGGACCCTGGAACTGGAACATTACGTTGTTCACCTGTGTTTTTTCTGCTGGAACATTTCTATAAAGAGAAAATCTTACTGTTCTTTAAAACCATTGGCAGTTTGTCTGCAGGTTGGTCAGTATGGCAATGAATATATAGATGGCTGCAAGCATTTTTATACCTTTGACTCAGGCTTTTACCTATAACCGTTGCAGTCATAGCACTGTAGCTTAGCTGATTTAGTTTTAAGTCATTTTACTCCTGCTAATAATTGCTTTTGATTATGTCCCTTGGGATTCTAACCCCTATTTTCCACCGGGCGCGTCCCAGAAACGTGCAGGAAGCGGCTCTTCGTTGTGCTAAATATACATGCCAGGTCTATTTTCACGTGAGCCACGGGGCGATCAGACATCTGGGCAGGAAGTGAAACAGCAAGCACCCCCCCAATATGGTATATGTCTCCTCTACAACACCACAGACCATGAGAGATTCATCTTGGAGGCAGAAAAACATAATACAACATCACAGACCTTTTTATAAAGACAATGCCAGAAAAGAGAAGTCATGGAGTTTAATTACAGGAGTGGTTAGAGTGGAAGGTAGATACTAGCTAATAACACGTGATTGTTTTGTAAAAGTACTTGTAGAGACAATAGAATCTGAGAGTCAGGCAGCAAGACGCTCCGCTCCTGAGACGCTCCGCTCCTGAGACGCTCCCGGTGTGGTATGGCGCATACGCGCCGGAATGCAGCGCATACATGCCCGGTGGAAAATTGGGGTAAGAATCTTTAGGGAGGTGCGGGATTGGAACTTGCATTTGTTTCATCAGAGATCAAGCCCTTAATCCAAACACAAGTACCAGTCCTGACCCCAGTGGCAGCAGTATCCCAGCCCTGCATCCTCCACATTCCTACCTCTACCCTCTGTCTTCGTCCTAACGCCGACCCCTGCCCTCATCTCTTTCTCTGCTCTCGAAAAACCCTAGCTGCTCTCCAACCCTTGGTCCCAGCCAAACAGATTGGGGTCACTTCGAGGCAGGGGTCAAACGGATCAGAACCAGAGCCGAGTGGATCAGCTGTCTCCCACTGCGACGGGTAGAATGTGGTCAGTAAGCCCTGGCTATCCTGTCTGGGTTTACAGCAGATGGATGCTCATGTCAATGTCACAGCGGCTGTTGGTGAAATGGTATTACTTATCTCCCCGGCAGCCTCTCGCTTCTCCTGAGGGAAAGATCAGCTCGCATGTGCACTGGCTTACTCTTCATAGCAGGAAATACACTCTGAATAAACAGGGTCCCTATAGAGAGAAAATGGGGATTTGCACCACGCAGCAACCTTCTGCTGCTGTAACAAACCCTTTCAGAGTTGTTCTGTATCGCACAATGTTCAAATGCTTCTACTGTCAGGGGCCCTCTTACAAAGGCTCCTCATAGCATCTTATTATTTTTAGCAGCATAGGCAGAAATACTTCTACCCAGAAACATTTCGTTTGTTAGGGACCATTTAAAGGGTAAGTCTGGTCAACAAATTATCACTCCTGTCGCGTCAAAGCGAAAATTGGTCAGGTGCCTTTGGCGTTTGTTATTGATGCTCGGGGTCGGGACTCTTGGCGTCACTATTTGAAGCTCTCGGGATTCGCATCTAGCGCTTTAGCGTCATATTTAGACGCGTTTGGTCGGCACTCTTGGCGTCACTTTTTGAGTCTGGGTCGGGACGTACGTTTAACTGACATGTGGCACAAGAAAGGGACAGTTGGGTTTAGGAAAAGATGGTGGGTGGGGTTATAAAATGTACATTTCAGTGACACGAGGGACAAGAACGGGACATGAACCCAGGTCTCCTGGGTGAAAGTCCTGTGTTGTTTGACCCATCCACCACCCCAACCTGCCTCCTTAGGCGGATTTTCGATCTTTCGTACTACTCTCTACCATTGTCTCTCTTAATATTACCTCATCTTACAGCACCACGGTGGTGCTGCTGCTCTGCCCAGTGTGTTCCATACAGAACCTAAAGGGAGATTTTTGCGTCTGTATCTGACGCTGAGAGACACTGACCAAGCGTCAGGATTTTATGGGTTGGGAGATAGAACGGGTTTGTCTATTTAAAGACTATTTTTCTTCTTATCAACAAATTCCATGTTCAGACTCACACCAACACTGAATGTATGGACTCACAGGTATATTGGGCATCACAGCCTGATAGACCTTTTCCCTCTGTGCCATAAACACACATCAAAGAGCCACACTGTTGCACAATAGGTGTTCCTTCATCATCATTTTGTCTCAGTTCCACATGCTGCCGGAAATATAGCCAGCAAATTCACTGCTGAAAATATTCCTCAACAAAATGCATTGTTTCCCTTTGACTGAATTTGTCAAAAACTACTGCAACGAGCTGTTTTAGGCAATTATTTAGCCAGGGAACCAGGGTATGGGGGTCAGAAAGTGCTGGGATACACATTGTTGGCTTAAGTCTTTTCATGGGATTTGTTGACAATGGCAAAAACAAAGAATATTACCAGCCTTCCACAGGGCCGTCGATAACGGTGGCAATTTATACAGTTTTAAAAATCGTTCTAACTCCAGTGGATGGCAGAGTCCACTATACGACGACAGTGGAAAATGGTATTATTGGGATCACTTTCATAGAGATTTGAGATTTTGAACGATAGAAACACTGACAGCCAATCAAAATCCATCTGTATTTACAACATGGCATGGCAGATGACGCTGCTGAGAGATGGTGTATTTGTTGCACACAGGTTTGTCAGTGGTGTGGTGGGACTTTTCCACTCGATGGGGCTACGATCCTTTAGGTAGCTCTGTGCGCCGTGCGTGCTTGCCGCCGCCGTTAACACAACGGTATCGTTGAGCAGTGTGGATGCTCACATCCTTACAATTATAGTTATGGTTATTGTTATCGTCCTTGGTGTGGGCGCTTCCATGCTCTTTAAATATCATCATTCATGTCTTTTACCCATTTTCACTGAACAAGAACATAAAGCCATACCATATCATAGCATGTCAGCATGCTAACATATGCTCATTTGCACTGAACATGAAGTAGAGTTGAGGCTGATAGGAATGTCTTTAGGCATGTGGTCATGTACCAAAGTATTGGTCAAATCTAAATGTTCACCAAAGTTATTCCAGTTCATCCTGAGGGGAACATGAATCTGTGTACAGAATGTCATGACCATCCATCGAGTAGTTGACTGACCCACACTGACATCCTTGGAGCCACTAGTGTGATTAAAACTGACCTTCAGCTCATTTAAACCTAGCACAGCCCATGTAAGCACCATTATGCTAATGCCATCATGCACAATGGGAGGAAGCATAATCACAGTGGTCTACTCTCATTTTAGTCACAGTACTGAAGGACAGGACAGAGTAAATTTGCTTTCACTTTTCCATTTAAAATTCTCTTTAGGCAACAACTAACTTCCTTTGCAGAGCCACGTTTTTGTTTTGTTATGGCGATACATTTTTGTACGTGTTCTATTGAAGCTATCAGAAAAGGAACAACACAGTGTAGTGACAAAGATAGAGAGCAGCGGCAGAGAGTTGGGGTTTGACTTAGTCTCGCATAGCCAGACCTTCCTCCACAGCTCTGCTGAGGAAGGTCTGGCTAGTCCACACAGCATTCTGGGATAGGACAAAAACGTGCTCTGGTTTATTGGCATTTCTTTAAACCAA